>JASVEL010007813.1:0-311583 GCA_032618575.1 Nicotiana noctiflora | reverse complement strand
GATTTTCCCCTTTTAGAAATGCTCCTACCCGTACTGTTATTTATAGAAATGCATAGTGTTTTTACATGATTCCTTTCTTTCAGTTGTTATTTATTGGTATTACTCACTAAGTTGGAATACTCACTTTACTCCTGCACCTTGTGTGCAGATACAGGGATCCCGGAGGCTAGTTGCGATCACTTGCTGCTACTCAGTTTAGTCTCAGAGTTATCGAGGTAGCTGCCTGCGTCTGAAAGACTCAATTTCTCCTCTTGTTATTTCCTTTACTCCTACATTGGACTTGATATGTATAGGACGATATCCCGTTGTATCTAGAGGCTCAGACTTGCGATGCCAGATTCTTTTGGGATGTTATTACTATTATTTTGTTTTTTCTCACTACTTTTATTATTATGAAAACAATAGTTTATACTTAAATTGGTAATTTTGAGTTAAATAAATGGAATGGAAATGTGAAATGGTCGGGCTTGCCTAACAAGGTGTTGGGCACTATCACGATCGGGGTTTGGGTTGTGACAGGGAGCTACCGGAATCCTTCATCCGCAGTCCCAAAGTAAACGAACAAGGGGGAGGGGAGGGCTACAAGAATCCTACATCCGTAGTCACAATGTAAATGCGCAATCACAACCAGAAACAAGCCAAGGAATAATGTACGAAAAACAAACACAGATAGAACTAGCCTAGCATGCTTCACATAGAGTAGTCAAAATAATTTAAGCAAGTAGGCAGTCAAATCAACTAAACTTGCTTTTCCTTATCTAACATAAGTCATAACTCCAAATAGAACAAGATCAAAAAGTATAAGAACTAAGTTTTCATAGTTTAAGTAAAAATCGGGTTTTCATCAATTGGCTCAAGTACGCGCTCGTCACCTTACGCACAAGGCACTCAAATATCAAGTAAAATCCTAAGGGTAAAGGTCCCCCACACAAGGTTAAACAAGCCACTTACCTCGAACCGGCTCAATATCACTAGAAACCACGCCTTTGCCACGAGTATCCAAATTTAAATGGCCCAAATCTATTCAATTCAATTACACATCGTAAATAATATTGCAAACAACTGATTCCACTATTAAATTTAAAGCTAGGGAGCAAAAATAGGTAAAATTACCAAAATGCCCTTCTAGCCAACGTCTCAGAATCGAATAATTTTCACGGTTTCAGAACCCGCATACTCCCACGAGTCTAACTATATAAAAATCTCCCAAATCGGAGGTCAAATGCCTCCTCAAACCCCCATAGCTAGGTCTAAGAAGTTTTCCCTAATTTTCATTCAAAAATCTGAAATTAAAGGGTGAATTCATGATTAGATTAGTGGGTTTTAGTCATACGAGGGAAGAGAATCGTTACCTAGTGATTGCCTTTGAAAAACCCTTGAAATTGCTCCCAAATCTGAGCTCCAAACCTTGAGTTTTGATAAAAATGGTAAAACCTCGCTTTTGAAATGTTAAGTACTACCTAGGCCAGTTGTTCATCGTGAACGCGGAGAATGGCTCACGTTTGTGGAGAAGGAAGTTTTAAGTGACAAAAAAATGCTCTCCGCGATCGAAAAGGTACGGATGCGAACGCGAAGGCTTAGGACTGAAAGTTACACGATCGCGACGAAGCTCACGCGAATGCGTAGAAGGAATCAGATGAGGTCCAGAAGTTGACCTATGCGAACGCGTTGATTGGGACGTGAACACAAAATAGGGAAATGCTGAGCTTCGTAGGGGATGCGATCGCGGTGAATGGAAAAGCTACAGCGACGCGAACATGGAGGAGCAGCCACAATCGCGAAGAAGGAAATTTGGCCTGCACAGCTGAAGGATTTTTTGCAATATTTCAAACTCCAAAAATGCTCCGTTGAGCATCCGAAGCACTCCCAAGACCCCCGGGACCTCAACCAAACCTACGGACATAACCCATAACATCATTCAAACTTGTACCAATCCTTAAACCGCCTAAAACAATGCCGGAAACTCGGATTAACCAATGATTTGAACCTAAGAACTTCAAATTCCAACAAAACTCTCTTTCGATCAAAAACCTAACCAAAACACGTCCGATTGACCTGACATTTTGCACGCACGTCCCAAATGACATGCCGATGCTAAAACATCTCCAGAATTCCATTCCGACCCTCGGATCAACAATTCCCCATCGTACCAGAAACTTCAAAATTTTAACTTTTGGCAATTCTAGCCTAAATGAGCTACGGACTTTCAAAACACATTCTGGACACGCTCCCAACCCTGAAATCACCTAACGGAGCTAACGGAATCATCAAATTTCCATTCTGAGGTCGTCTTCACAATGTTCCAATTACGAACCATATTTCAACTCCTAGGCTTTCATTTAGGGACTAAGTGTCCCAAAACACTCCGAATCCTAACACCGAACGTCCCGGCAAACCAAAATAGTAGAAATGAAAGGAAGAAATTAATAGGGGATTGGGGCGTAAATTCAAAAAATGACCGGCAGGGTCATTACATCCTCCTACATTTAAACATTCGTTCATCCGCGAATGCGCATAGAGAACATACCTGAGGTAGTGAAAAGATGAGGGTACTGGCTGCGCATATCCTGCTTGGTCTCCCAAGTCGCCTCCTCGGCCAACTGACCCCGCCACTAGACCTTCACTAAAGCAATGTTCTTTGACCTCAACTTTCCGATCTGCCAGTCCAAAATAGCCACTGGCTCCTCAACATAGGATAGATCCTTGTCCAACTAGATTGAACTTAAATCCAACACGTGCGATGGATCACCGTGATATCTCCGAAGCATCAAAATATGAAATACTAGATGAACTCCGGCTAGGCTGGGAGGTAAGGCAAGCTCATAAACAACCTCTCCAACTCGCCTCAAGATCTCAAAAGGGCCAATAAACCTCGGACTCAACTTCCGTTTCTTTCCAAACCTCATGACGCCCTTCATTGGCGCGATCCGAAGCAAAACTCGCTCATTAACCATATATGCAACATCACGAACCTTCTTGTCCGTATAACTCTTCTATCTGGACTGGGTTGCACGGAGTCTATCCTGAATCACCTTAACCTTCTCCATTGTATCTTGGACCATCTCTGTGCCCAATAGCCTGGCCTCCCCCGGCTCAAACCAACCCACGGAGATCTATACCTCGTGCCATATAAAGCCTCATACGACGCCATCTGAATGCTGGACTGATAACTGTTGTTATAAGCAAACTCCGCCAGTGGCAGGAAATGATCCCATGACCTTCCAAAGTCAATCACACACGCACGGAGCATATCTTCCAGAATCTGAATAGTGCGCTCTAACTATCAATCCGTCTGGGGGTGAAATGTCGTGCTCGATTCCACCCGATTGCCTAACTCCTGCTGCAAGGCTCTCCAGAACTGCGATGTAAACTGAGTACCTCTGTCTGAGATGATAAAAACTAGAATACCATGCAAACAAACGATCTCCCTGATATAAATCTCCGCCAACCACTCCGACGAATAAGTGGTACACACATGAAGGAAATCAGCGGACTTGGTCAGTTGATCCATAATGGCCCAAATAGAATAATGCTTATTCACGGTCTGTGGGAGTCCAGATATGAAGTCCATGGTAATACACTCCCACTTCCACTTCGGGATTTTTATATGCTGAAGCAACCCACCCGGACACCGGTGCTCATACTTCACCTGTTGGCAGTTGAGTCATCTAGACACATAGTCAACTATATCCTTCTTCATCCGCCTCCACCAATAGTGCTGCCTCAAGTCTTGATACATCTTCGCGGCACCCGGATGAATGGAATACCGCAAACTATGGGCCTCTTCTAGAATCAACTCTCGAAGACCATCAACATAGGGCACGCAAATTTGGTCCTGCATCCTCAATACTCCATCATCCCCGATGGTCACATCTCTAGCGTCCCCACGCTAGACCCTATCCTGAAGGACAAGTAAATGAGGGTTGTCATACTGCCGCTACATGATACGATCAAATAGAGAAGATCGAGAAACCATACAGGCTAGAACTCGACTAGGCTCCGAAAGGTCCAATCTCATAAACTAGCTGGCTAAGGCCTGAACATCCATCTCCATATGTCTCTCCGATGCTGGTAAATATGCCAAACTCCCAAACTCTTCGCCCGGTGACTCAAGGCATCGGCTACCATATTGGCCTTGCAAGGGTGATAAAGAATAGTAATATCATAATCCTTTAACAACTATAACCATCTCCTCTGACGCATATTCAGGTCCTTCTGCTTAAGCAAGTGCTGCAAACTCCGATGGTCAGTATAGATCTCATAAGGCACCCTGTACAAATTATGACTCTAGATCTTCAAGGCATGAACAATAGCAGCTAACTCAAGGTTGTGGACATGGTAGTTCTTTTCATGTACCTTCAACTGTCTGGATGCATAGGCAATTACCCTACCGTCCTGCATAAACACCGCTCCAAGTCCAACCCTTGAGGCATCACAATAAACTGTATAAAACCCCAAACCGGTAGGCAACATCAAGAGTGGGGCTGAAGTCAAAGTTGTCTTGAGCTTTTGGAAGCTCGCCTCACACTTCTTTATCCACTAAAATGGGGCACCCTTTTGGGTCAATCTAGTCATAGGGGCCACAATCGATGAAAACCACTCCACAAAGCGACGGTAATAACCTACCACGCCCAGGAAACTGCGAATCTCTATAGCTGAGGAGGGCCCAAGCCAACTCTGCACGACCTCCACCTTCCTCGGATCCACTCGAATGCCCTCACTCGATACCACGTGGCCTAGGAATGCCACAGAACTCATCCAGAACTCACATTTTGAGAACTTTGCATATAATTTATTCTCTCTCAGAGTCTGAAGCACTGTCCTCAGGTTCTGCTCATGATCTTCCTGACTCCGGGAATACACTAGAATGTCATCAATAAAAACAATAATGAATGAGTCAAGATATGGCCTGAATACATTATGCATCAAATGCATAAAAGTTGATGGGGCATTGGTCAGCCCAAATGACATAAAACGGAACTCGCAATGACCATACCAAGTCCTGAAGGTAGTCTTCGGGATATCTGGCTCCCGAATCTTCAGTTGATGGTAACATGAGCGCAAATCAATCTTGGAAAACACATGTTCATCCTGAAGCCGGTCAAACATATCACCAATACGAGGTAAAGGATAATGGTTCTTCACTGTAACTTTATTCAACTGGCAATAATCAATGCATATACGCATAGAACCATCCTTCTTCTTCAAAAACAAGACAGGAGCACCCCACGGTGAAACACTGGATCTAATAAAACCCTTACCCAGCAATTCCTACAATTGATCCTTCAACTCCTTCAACTTAGGAGGAGCCATGCGATATGGAGGAATAGAAATGGGCTGAGTGCCCGGCAACAGATCAATGCCAAAATCAATGTCTCTATCGGCGTCATGCCTAGAAGATCAGCTAGAAACACGTCGAGGAAATCCCGTACCACTGGGACTGAATAAACAGAAGGGTTCAACACTGGCCTCTCTCACATAAGCTAAATACGCGGCACATCCCTTCTCAACCATACACTGAGCTTTAAGGAAAGAGATAACTCTACTGGGAGTGTGATCTAAAGTACCACTCCACTCAATACGTGGAACAACTGGCATAGCCAATGTCGCCGTCTTGGCATGACAATTAAGAATAGCATGATGGGGCGACAACCAATCCATGCCCAGAATAATATCAAAGTCAACCATACCGAGTAATAATAGATCCGCCCTAGTCTCAAAACCACAAATAATAAATAGACATGACCGGTAAATGTGATCCACAACAAGAGAATCTCCCACAAGAGTAGAAATATAAACGGTGGCACTCAAAGAATCCCGAGGCACACCCAAATGCAAAGCAAAATAAGAAGACACATAAGAATAAGTAGAGCCTGGATCGAATAGAAACGATACCTCTCTGTGCCAAACCAGTATAATACCTGTGTTGATAGAATCAGAGGCAACCACCTCAGTGCGAGTAGGAATACAATAATATCTGACATGACCCCTCTTGCGAGGGTGACCTCTATCTCCCTGGCCTCCACCCTTCGTTGGTTGAGTATACGCGGTAGCAGCTGGAGCTGTAATCATAGCCTGAGAACTCTAAGGACCCCACTACTGCTGAGCAGTCTATGAAGATGCACCCCTACCAAGTCTAAGGAAATCCCTAACCATATAACATGTATTGCCACACTCGAAACAAGCTTTGGGAGGACGCGATGGCTGTGACTAGCTGGGGCTAGGCCTGCTAGACTGACCTATCGAAGTACCTCGCACAAGAGGCGCGCTAGAAACTGGAGGCGCATAATAAGTCTCCTGAGGTGCAGGCAGAGTTGGAGTACTGCCGGCTACTGTTAAAGCTAAATGTACAGGTCAACCAGAATAACCTCTGCTATAATGACCTGTTTATGGGGTACGGGAACCAGAGTAGTGACCCAACTCTCGAGACCACTTGGCCTCCCTCTCCCCTCACTTCTTGGCAAGCATACCCTCAATCCTCCTAGAATGCTCACTGCCTGTTGGTAAGGAATATCCATCTCCAACTCTCGAGCCATGTTGGACCTGATAGGCGGAATAAGGCCCTCAATGAACCTGCAGACTCTCTCTGGAACTGTGGCAACCAAAGTCGGTGCATGCCTGGCCAACCTAGTATAACGGATGGCATACTCTAAAACTGTCATAGCACCCTGGTGCAACTGCTCAAACTCCACATGCCATGAATCTCTAAGGCTCTGGGGAATAAACTCTCTCAGAAACATGTGTGAGAACTGGGTCCAAGTCAGTGAGGCAGCCTTGACCGGACTGTCCAATACGCCATCAATCATAGGCGGCTCCCCGAAGCTGAAAGGCGGTGAAAGAAACCCCGCCTAAACTCTACTATGCCTATAGTGCGAAAGATACGATGACACTCCTCCAAAAATCCCAAGGTGTCATCTGATGCTAAGCCACTAAACACTGGGGGATCATATTTCTTGAACCTATCTAGTCTACGCTGCTCGTCCTCAAAAGCAGCTGAACCCATCCCCGGGCTGTACTGGTGCTACAAGCTGCATGAATAATCTTCGAAGCCTGCTTAACCTGCACTCGCTGCTCGGGAGTGCGGACGGTGGGAGTCTGTGCTCCTTCCCTGGCCTGGGATATGGATCCAGTAAGGGGAAGTAACCCGGCCTATACCAAGGTGGTGTACATGCTCATGAACTGAGCTAAAGTCTCCTGGAGCACTGGAGTAGTAGCAGTGGTAGGTGTGCCAGGTGCCTGGGCTCCGGACAAATCTGCTGGTGGTACCTCGACGGTAGCTCGCGTAGGTGTTGTGGCTGCACCACGTGCACGTGCATGTCCTCAACCTCTACCCCGGCCTCGACCTCTAATGGCGGCAATAGGGGGCGCGGGTGCCTGGTGCTCTCGTGTGGCATGTGTCCTCACCATTTGTGAGAGAATAGAAGATAAAAGTTTAGAATTGATGTCAAAATATCACACGACAAGGAATTCAAAAGAAATGAAGATTTTTTCCTAACAGTTACATAGAATCTCGTGGATAAGTACAGACGTCTCTGTACCAATCAGCGAGACTCTAATAAACCGGCCTGTGTTTTGTGACTCCTATGAACCTAGAGCTCTGATACTAACTTGTGACGACCCTAGTTCACCAACCGTGAGCATGTCATGACGGCACCTGGTCCGTATGACCAGGTAAGCCTATTATTGCGAAAACATAATAATTGCAAAAAATAAGTAGAGAAAATCAAATTAAATATCTAAAGGAAACTGTAGTGAATACCACTTGGCATGTACAACTTGTAACACAAGTCCAAAACAATTCCCAAAATCTGAAAACTCACGGGGAACACAGGCTACAGAAGTATATAGTATGGCTCCAAAACTCCAAAATGTCTAACAACCGAAAGAGAGAAAACTAAAAACTAAAGATAGAGTAAGAGGGAGACTCATCGGTCTGCGGACGCAACAGATCTTACTCGAAGTCTCCAAAATCCCTGCCTCACTAATAGTGTGCTTGAGTAGAGGTACCTAGATGATCTAAATATGAAAACATGCACATGAAGGGCATGAGTACACCACATCGGTACTCAGTAAGTGCCAAGCCTAACCTCGGTCTGGTAGTGATGAGGAAAGGTCAAGGCCTTACTAAGGCGAAAATATAACAATAGCAATAGTTAAGAGTGTGGAAATATGAAAAAGATAATAAATGTAGTTGTGTAATAAGGCAAATCAACGAAGCAATATTAACTACAAGGATAGAGTAAAAACATAAAGTAAACACAAATCAATATCAAGATACCAATGAGGGTCTCCTAGGATACTGTCATGTAGCCCTTTCCTCAATTGTCCAGTGGATCTACCGGGATACCGTCCCGTAGTCCAACTTACGTACCAATACCAAAGGATCTCCCGGGATAGCATCCCGTAGTTTAATCATCAATATGCAGGGGGATCTCCCGGGATACAGTCCCGTAGTCCCAAAATAAAAGTGCAGGGGGATCCCCCGGGAATCAAACCCGTAGCCCTAAAGTAAACAAACAAGGGGGGGAGCTACTAGAATCCCACATCCGTAGTCCCAATGTAAATTCACAGCCACTGCCAGAAACAAGCCAAGGAATAACGTACGAAAAACAAACACATATAGAACTAGCCTAGCATGCTTCACATAGAGCAGTCAAAATAATTTAAGCAAATAGGTAGTCAAATCAGCTAAACATGCTTTTCCTAATCTAACATAAGTCATAACTCCAAATAGAACAAGGCAAATAAGGATAAGAACTAAGTTTTCATAGTTTAAGCAAAAATCGGGTTTTCATCAATAGGCTCAAGTACGCGCTCGTCACCTCACGCATAAGGAACTCAAATATCAAGTAAAATCCTAAAGGGAAAGGTCCCCCACACAAGGTTGGACAAGCCACTTACCTCGAACCAGCTCAATATCACTAGAAACCGCACCTTTGCCACAAGTATCCGACTCTAAATGACCCAAATCTATTCAATTCAATTACACATCATAAATAATATTGCAAACAAGTGATTCCACTATTAAATTTAAATCTAGGCCGCAAAAATAGGTAAAATGACCAAAATGCCCCTCCAGCCAACGTCTCAAAATCGAATAATTCACATTTTCAGAACCGCGTACTCTCACGAGTCTAACCATATAAAAATCTCACAAATTGGAGGTCAAATGCCCCCTCAAAATCCCATAGCTAGGTCTAAGAAGTTTTCCCCAATTTTCATTTAAAAATCCGAAATTAAAGGGTGAATTCATGATTCGATTAGTGGGTTTTAGTCATAGGAGGGAAGAGAATCGTCCCAGTGATTGCCTTGGAAAATCCCTTGAAATTTCTCCCAAATCCGAGCTCCAAACCTCGATTATTGATAAAAGGCAAACCTCAATTTTGAAATGTTAAGTACTGGCCAGGCTAGTTGTTTATCGCGAACACGGAGAAGGAAAATTTAAGTGACAGAAAAATGCTCTCCGCGATCGCGAAGGTACGACTACGAATGCGAAGGCTTGGGACTGAAAGCTACGCGATCGCGATGAGGCTCACGCGAAGGCGTATAAGGAATCAAATGAGGTCCAGAAGTTGACCTATGCGAACACGTTGACTGGGACGCGAACGCGGAAGAGGGAAATGCTGAGCATCGCGACGAGGGGTATGGGTCGCGATCGCGCTGAATGGAAAAGCTACAGCTACACGAACGTGGATGAGCAGCCGCGATCGCGAAGAAGGAAATCTGGCCTGCACATTTGAAGGATTTTCTACAATATTTAAAACTCCAAAAATGCTCCGTTGAGCATCTGAAACACACCCGAGGCCCCCGGGACCTCAACCAAACCTACAGACATAACCCATAACATTATTCAAACTTGTTTCAATCCTTAAACTGCATAAAACAATGCCGAAAACTCGGATTAACCAATGATTTGAACCTAAGAACTTCAAATTCCAACCAAACTCGCTTTCGATAAAAAAACTAACCAAAACATGTCCGATTGACCAAAACTTTTGCACACATGTCCTAAATGACATGACAGTAATAAAGCAACTTCCAAAATTCCATTACAACCCTCGAATAAAAAATTCACATCGGACCGGAAACATCATAATTCTAACTTTCGGCAATTCTAGCCTAACTGATCTATGGACTTCTAAAACACATTCTGGATACGCTCCCAACCCCAAAATCACCTAACGAAGCTAACAGAACCATCAAATTGCCATTCCGAGGTCATCTTCACATTGTTCCGATTACAGACCATTTTCAACTCTTAGGCTCTCATTTAGGGACTAAGTGTCCCAAAGCACTCCGAATCCTAACACCGAACGTCCCGACAAACCAAAATAGCATAAATAAACTTAGGGAAAGCAGTTAATGGGGGATCAGGGCACAAATTCCAAAATATGGTCGGCCGGGTCGTTTCACTTAAGATCCTCATAATTATTTGGCGGTGTCACAGATGTCGTCGACAAATATTTTATATCAGTTTTGATATTTTTTTCATAAAGACATAACATATAAATCTCTTCATTCATATTTTCAGGTACCTGAATATCTCTTGAGATTTTATGATGTATTATGTCATGTGATCTTCTAGAACACCTACCTCCTTTAGTATGATTATTTTGATCATTTGCTCATCTTCTTTATCAAGAAGTTTATTTGAAAACGATTATCTATATGCTTTAAGCTTACCATAGACCTTGTCCTTCTAGGACTTATTCTAATAGGATCATTTGTAGTGAGAATATAGTTATTTTCTTTGTGTTAACAAATGTGTGTGGCATGCTTTCCATTATATTGCTAATCTATTATCCTTTTATGAACTTCAAGTCCATATTATCTTATTCGAGGATCTAAATGTACAAATGATAATTCATTCCACGTAACATTTTCTCAACTGTTTATCATGTCTCCCTCTCATGTTAGACAAACTAACTTGTTACCTCAACTTTGAGAATCTACCTTTGTGTGTTATGGTGGTAATCTAAATATACACCGTACATCAGTAATAATAAGATGAAAGTATTTGGTTCCTGACCATGAACCATTTGTGAGGGGAAAAATAATATACTTTGGTATATAACGTATATCAAACTGATATAGATAACTTTGTTCTCATAAACAATGGTTTAGCTATGAAGTGGGGCACTCAATAAATCATTTTGCTAAATCAACTGTGATGTAACCAACTTCTCAAGATGAACTTCTTGAATAGAAAATTATGCTCGAAATTAAATTACTCAGCAAGTTACGTCGCAAACACAAGCCAGGTAGCACGTTAATAATAGTCGCAGATATAACTATCTCATAGATGCATCTTATGTGGTATACATGGCAGGTGAATGTGCCCATATTCACCCCTTGATATTTCCAGCATTCATGTGATTCAATTCCAATTTTAGTTGGTCTATTAATTAATAAGAACAAGCAACATAAGAGAATTCTTAAAGAACTTTCTAGATCTTTTATATTTACCCATGTGAATTCTCTTTTATTTTTGCACATCATACTTAAATTGATATGGCTAAATCAATTATGCCAACTGAATAAATTATCAATATTGATAAGTTCAGGTTTACACCATGATGTGTGCAATTATCAATAAATTTCAAGTTTAATATGATATGGATTTTTATATCAATAAACGTCTCTTTATTGTGGCATTCTTTTATTTGTGAAGTACAAACTGGAAAAAAGCGGGTAACTTTTTACATACATATTACCTAGCTACAATATGTAGTAATAGAAGATATTAATGATTCCTTTATTTATAGTCTCAATATAACCAATCGCTTTCGCAAATACTTTAGAAACTACATAAGTTTCTTTGAGACTTACTATGATAATTTTATTTTTTCAAAATAGTAATAATTGGCTCTTGTAGAGTTCTCAATTAGTTTTGTACCATCTCATATTCATCAACATCCATATAGTGAATATCTCTTTAAAGAAAAAAATTATACCATTATGGTTATGGCCAAAATTATATGCAAGATCTGTTTCATGCATTACTGTTATTCTTTAATAATCACACTACCAAAAATATTTTGGCGTACAATAGGTACGTGACCAATGACCATTCATGCCATAATAGTGACATTATTTTCTTATATCATCTCAAACTTCCTTTTAGAGGTGAGTGTGGTATATTCACTACCACTAGCATATTCATATTCTTCTAAGAATGAATATGTATTCATAAATTAGATGTTTTCACATTCACATCATGAATGGACCATAATCATCTATATGTGCTTTATAAAATATCATGTTAAATCGATGACAAATATTACTTTCACAGAGTGAAAGATTATTTTGAGAATCCTTATTATTCTCGTTATCACAATGATGGTGATTATAATTTCGTCTATTGCCACGTCCGCATCCATTGATACCTTCACGGTAATAATTTTATCTTCTTTCAGACTTATCATATATTGCTATCACATTCTCTTAAGGGAATGAGAATGAAGCAAATTCAATGGGACGAGTTTTCACTTCTTGTGCTCACGATCATACATGACTTTGATCATGGCAAAACATAGAAATTTTACCACTTTGGGTGGCTATAATTTCTTACAAACTCCATTAGAGTTGTAATTAAAATTTATTGTCTTTGCTTGAATTTAAAATCAAATTATAGAATAAAAGAGAAAAATATGGTAAAATACTTACCTTAAATTCAGAATTTAATCATGAAGGAAATTCATAGAATAATTGACAGTCATTACGATAAATTCAAAAGCGTCTGACAAGTGAGGCTTGCTCAGTTGGTAAGCACCTTCACCTACGACCGTTAGGTCCTGGGTTCGAGTCACTGTGGAAGGGAAGTGTGGAAACACTATAGATCCTCCTAAGTTGGGAGGGGACAAAAAAAAATTCAAAAGCTTCTACTCAATTGGTTAGAGTCTCGTGATGAATTAGAATAGAATATAACTCTCTATTTATAAGGAGAGAGTGACTTAGCCACCATAAATATAATTCTATTTATAACAATATTAAAATAATGGTGAATAGTAATAACGTCGATACACCAAATTTGGTATAATAATATTCACACACCAAAATGGCGTAAGAAATAGTGTTGGGTTGGAGCAAAAAAAACATCAAATCTTACGCTAAAATGATGTTTGGTGTCAAAATTGATGTTGGATTAGAGATGGTCGGAGGTCCAATTACTAACGTGCTACGACTGTTATGATGGTGTATAGTTATAATGCTGAACATGGTTGCCAAATAGGGTGTTAGTTTTCTTATTGGAATGAAGAAAATACTGGTTATTCTTGCAGATTTTAACTATATCCAACAGAAAAAGTACAAATTTGTAAAATCCTCCTCCTTTATTTATCCAAATTTGGATTTGGTTATCTCCAATTTCTGCAAAATGTATAGAGTCATTCAGAAATTCTTATGCCCAAAAATGATGAAGAATAGAAGTTTTCAATTGATTGATTGCTACTCTTTATTTTTCTTCTCCATGTATATATGAACAACGACGAGCCGACTGGGATGGTTGCTCTGATGGTAAGCAACCCCACTTCCAACCGGGAGGTTGTGAGTTCGAGTCTTCCCAAGAGCAAGGTGGGGAAGTTCTTGGAGGGAAGGATGCCGGGGGTCTATTTGGAAACAGCCTCTCTATCCCAGGATAGGGGTAAGGTCTGCGTACACACTACCCTCCCCAGACCCCACTAGGTGAGATTATACTGGGTCGTTGTTGTTGTTGTTGTTGAGGAGCCGACTTCAACTTTTGTAGTGCCAGCATTTTTTAAATTCGATGTCACAATTTACAGCTTATATTCTACTATTATTTCTGAGTGCTTAAGCCTATTTATATACCACCCACCCCAGGTAATTATCTTAATAATAGCAACTATTGCGCCTCAATCTTATATAAAATCGGGGTTTAAGTTCGTCTTACATTATTATTATGCCAAAATAAAATAAGAATAAGTACGGGCTAATCATCTTCTCCTTCAAAATTAAAAAGGGAAGTATCCTTGAATCTTTTGGCAATCAGTATGTAGACAATTTGCAATAAAATTAAAAGATTGTTACATTAAATGGTAATACGTGTATAAGACGAGAATATTAAATTTAAGATAGCAATATCATATTTTCATAAAAAAAAATAGTGGTGTTTAGAGCAGAAATGAGGACAACCTCAGGGGCAAGCATAAAACATAACAGAAGAAACTAAGAATCATTCATTCGTTTTTGTTTGGGGGGAGGGAATTCTCTTAAATGAGAATTCTTCTCCTTTCTCTCCTTCTTCTCTTACTTACTTGCTGCTCTAATATTTCTTAATAATTGCAAAATCTTTTCACTTTTCAACAATTCTTCAATCTTGCATTTTCCAGGTATTTTATTTCTATTTCCTTATGTTTCTCTTTTTTGTGTTTCCTTTTATTATTTTAATTGCCTCTTTAATTTCTTCTTTCTATTTTCTCTTTTATGAATGTTTCTTTTGGTCTCGAGATTGTTCATTTTGAAAATTTATTCGGGATAGATTGAACACTAATTTATTCTCATGTTACATGATAACATGCTTTCATCCAATTCAGGATTTAAGGAGAAAAAACATATATTATAAAATCCACAACTCAGTTTTCCGTTCCAAAGGGACCAGAACCAAAGATACACATTTGGCCGCGAGGGTGGCTGTTTAAGTTAATTTCTCTCCAAAGAATGTAGAAAAAAAAAAGGAAATAAATCAAAAAGAAAAGAAAAGAAATGAGACTTTTCTTTTTACAAATTTTCGGAATTTCACATCTTAATACAATGAATTTAAATAGTAAATGATGATTTTGTAGAATGAAAAGAATAGAAAAGTAAATAGGCAGATGGTGCATAGCCATAAAGTTATTATGAAAAAAAGGTGTTACTATTATCTAGTTCCTTTGGGGAATAATATCACTATATGCATGCATCAAGTTTTTGTCCTAAATGATTAACTGTAATCTAATTCAAGAATCAAGATCTTCATATGAGATACAAGTAACACATGACAGATAAAAGCCAATCCCTACCCTTTTCCATTGGCGGGGCCGGGATTTCACAAAAGAGATTCAAAATTTAAAGAAGTAGACACCCGCGCGCGTTAAGTGGATTGGCCACAATTTGAGCTATACCACCCACCCTATCCTACCCTACCACCTATAGACAGCTAACGGAATTCAACATCTACTACATGTATATAATTTTTCAATGAAGGTTGTTCGAATTAACCCCCTTTCCTTTTCAGGTCACTAACTTCCTTGAACTTTTACTAGGAAGCTTCAAAGTCACATCATATCATATGGATATAGAACATTTGAACAAAAGCAATAAAAAAGGACTAGAAAGGCTTGAACGGATGGCTTCCCAGGCCAGAGCTCGATCATGCACAATTCAGACCAGCTAGTATCTAGTTAATTTACTTAATACATTTACAAGCCTTCACATCACTGCCCTAGCTTCGTGTTAAGGGCACAACTTAAAGAACAACTTGCTATATTGACGTAATATTCATTCAAAAGTTTCTTGTTTTGGTGATAGCTTTCTTTTGCAGAATCCACTCAGAAATGGCTGAACAATCAAGTGTGAGTGAACATTCAATAGAGATTGGACAATCTAAGAAGAAGTTGATTGTGCCAAGCATATTGGTAGGCATGAAGCTGAACCAGCCATCTTCAGTGCCTTCTTCACCTTCAGGCCAACCAAAAAGCGCAAAGTACAACTGCTTATGCTCACCAACTACACATGCTGGTTCTTTCAGGTGCAGATATCACAGGACCTCCAGCCTCACTCGAAATAGCATGTCTGTTGGCTCAAAACTTTCTGAGTTGGCTGCTGGAAAATGAATCTAAAATTTCATCACTTTAATCTGGCATTTCATCTGTAAGTAAGCATGTAATAATAAGGACTCAATTTACTCTGGATTGCTTTTCTCCTTTCCACTCGATCATTGATTTTTGTTTACTTTCTTATGAATAACTTTCTCATCTGATTCCTAAAGTTGTAAAGTCATGAAGAATGCTTGGTTGTCCATTTGTTTATTTATTGGTTGATTCTGAGTTCCGTTGAGTCCCACATCGACAATGAAGGAGATGGACGGTCTCCTTATACAGACTTGGATAATCCTCACCTCATGAACTAGCTTTTAGGTCCAGTTGTTTAACATGGTATCGGAGCATGACCCCTTCCAATTTTTCGATATTGTGGCCCCAAATTGTCAACGCTCCAGATGTCCAGTCCTGAGCGTCCCACATCGAAAATGAAGGGATGGGTGGTCTATATTCTATATCGACATGGGCAATGAGCAAGCACATGTTTTGCCTAACCTCCTCCACCCAACCGAAAGAAAACTAAAAAGAAGAGGAAAGCAAAAGACTGAGACACCTTAAAAGTTTGATTTGGGGGTAACAAAGATGAAGACAGCTTTGTTCCCTTCTTTCAGTTTCTACAATCAGATATAAGGAAATTAAGCAGCACTCTACAATGGTGTCTGCATTACAAAATGAATCTTGTCCCTATCTTCCTTTTACTTTCTTTTTTTCGATAATCATGGAGCTTCATGCATCTCGACTAATTTCACATGATATCTGCTACCTTTCATCGAAACAGATCAAAGCTTGAACATATGAGAAAAAAATTACATACCAAGCGTTCCACTTGGACTCCTTTTACTTTGACCTAGCAACTTCCCGCACTTTGAAATAACCTCTCACTAAACACCGGATTAAGCAAGCAAGAAGCTAATTAAGTAAGAAGATGGAAAAACATCACAACAAGAAGCTCTTTCATATAATATGTACAAGAATGTATGAAATTTTTTGGTCACGGCAAAGAGACCCGTCACTACGAGAGGACGTCAAGCATTACAAATATGAAAACCTATAGAACTATCTAATGTCAAAGATCAACCGTGCATGTTGTACTCGGCCTGTACACACTACTAAGCTGTACACACGACAGCATCCTGAGATGTATATAGTGTTATAAGCCTAATAAAACTTGTGGCTCACATAGGACAAGTATCTTCTTCACCTTCTTGAGGCATCATGTAATTCCTGCAAAGAGGACAAGTTACGTTCCAATACTTGAGCCATTTCTCTAGACATTGCTTGTGGAAAACATGGCCACAGGAGAGATGGTTTATTTCTGCATCAGGCTCAAAATCCGTTAGGCAGACCGAGCACTCTTTCTCAGCGTGGTTGGAGACACAGATCGAGTCATAACGAATTGCAGGGGTACGACTTCTGAATTTCTCCATGTATGACTCGGATGGGGTTCCACGACATTCAAACAGATCCAAGGGTCCTCCATCAATAGAATAGTCGTCCCATGCTGCAATGCGGATGCCAATCACATGAAGGATTGATCGGACTATCTCCTTGAGAACGGAGATGGATATGGCTGTGTTCATTAGAATCACACAGAGCACTCCTGCATCTGCTGGAGTTGGATACTGTGAAAGGCCCATACTGGATTGGAATCTAGTCATTGAAATGAAAAGGCAACAATTAGAAAAGGAAAAATTAGCCAATGAAAAAGGGCAAGTTACTCATGGCCGGTCGGCCAAAAACTATTACATACGCTAGCCAAATATACAAAAATATGAATATTACACACTAACATACAAAACATATACATTTTGCCAAGTATTATTTTTGGCAGCTATGTAGTTTTCCCGGTGGAAAAAGTAGTATCATAATTATTTTGAAAAAACCACCACCAACAAAATTAGTTTCATATTCTTTTAGCAAAAGAGTTAGTCAAAATCCATCTTCCAAACAACAACAAAAAACCCGGTGTAACCCCACAAGTTAGGTCTGGAGAGTGTACAAGTTAGGTCTGGAGAGTGTACGCAACCTTACCCCACCTTGCGAAAGTGGAGAGGTTGTTTCCGATAGACCTAGGCTCAAGCAAAGCCGAAAATCCATCTTCCAGCAAAGTAAAATAAATCCATATTCTGTCAAGAACTCATCCCAAACAACAATGATAGGAAAGACCAGAACTTGTGAAATAAGATTTTAACTAAGCAGAAGTCAAGTATTTTTCTTCAAGCAAAAAACTTGTGGAATAGCTCAGTGCACTGGATCTGCAAAGTTAAACAAGCAGCAACATATATCAGCAGTAAGCCAAATATAAATGGAATATAGTCCTTCTAGAGAAGCAGATGATAGTTAACTAGAGGTGATTGAACCATATTGATTGAGTAGCTGAAAAAATATGGAAAGCAGAAACACAATTGGGATTCAAAATTGGAGCTTTTAAACAAGGTGAGGAAACTCCATTAATTGGAAAGTCTTTATCTTCTTGTTTTGTACCATTTCAAAAACAATACCAGATTTTTATGAACATGGATCCAACAACTATAGAAACTTCTAATAAAAAATTGGATCTTTTTTGCTTTCCTTGATACCAAATGTTAATAGACAAATAAAAAGCAGAATTTTTTTTATATTGAATAAAATGTGAAGATCCAAGGTAAAATCAGCCCTTTCAAGTGGCAAATTATCCATCATCAAGAAGCATAAATTAAATAAATAAAAAAACAAAATCAGCTTAAAATACAGAAGCAGGAAATACAATTTAATTCTCAAATTTGAGATCTAATAACAGATCAAGAATTGGAAAGATATAAAGATAATAGATAAAGGGTACTACTTACTTTATACAAGAAGTTGAGGATTTTTCTTTAAAGTTTAAAATTTGGGAGAGAAATTGTTGTCTGGGAATAAGGGTAAGGTTGTAGATTGACAATGTTGATAAGATAGCCTCCTCCTATTAACTTCCATTCCATAGACCCCTTTTTATTTATAACACAAGCAAACTTTCTTGGGTCCCATTTTAAATTGTCTCTTTCCTTTCACTCCGTCTTCTTATTTTACTATATTTAATCAGAGTCTTGGACTTTCTATCATTCAACTATGTATACTTATCTTCATCCCTTTGTAATTGTGCATGGGTTTCGTTTTTATTCAAGTGGGAGTTTGAAAATTTATCCTATGTTAGTAACAACAACAATGATATACCATGTATATCTTTACAAGTACAACTTAGGGAAGGTAGTGCTTATGTAGACTTTATTCCCGCCCAGATACGAACTTGGGATTTTTACGTGATGGGACTCAACCAGTAAAGGCTTTTAGTATTTAGGGTGCCAAGTGCTTTAAATTAACTACTTTCAAGGTGTATACATACAAGTTTTTTGCCGAAACTTAGGGGTCTGATGACCCTTCACTTTAACATGTAGGCCTGCCCGATTGACCCTCGGCTTCCGTGGCGAAGCTAGGAAGTTTCCCAATGGTATTCAAATTTGAAAGAAGTGACAAAAATATTCTGACAAAGGGTATTCAATATGTATTATATACATCTAAAACGTAATATTTTACCTATATACGCAGTGTAATTTTTCAACGAAGGGTGGTGAACTCCTTGTGGCTTCGCCATTGCTCGGCTCAAGAAAAGCATTTTTAAACAACAATAAAAACCAGTGTAAGCTCACAAATAAAACCTAAGAAGGATAGTATGTACACGAATCTTACTCTTTTCTACGAAGATAAAGAGGGAAAAAAAAGCATTTTTAAGTAGGATTGGAAAAGAAGCCATATTGGAACAATATTGAAAATAATAAAAACAAGAATAGTAGATGTTTGACCCAAAAGCTATCGGTTGTTTTTCGAGTTAGGAACAATCAAAGATTACAAGAGGGTAAATCGGAATCAGTGGTAATATATTCAAGGACAGATCTATGATTCGTATGTAGATTGTTCTAGTGAAATCATAAGAGAACTTGTTGAAATATTAAAACTAGCTAGTAATAGAGAGAGGAGATAGAGAGAGAATGATAGATAAAGGTTGTATTATTAATGAATAATAATACTTGTCTTATAAATGAGGGAGGCTTTTCCTTATATAGAAGGAAAGCCCCCTCGCCAACATATTACTTTATTTCAGAACAATTATTATTACAAAAACGGAAATAGGCGGAGGAGACGGGACGCCTAGACGGGCGAGTTTGTCAATATGCCTTTATAGTCGGGGGCGTACTCCCTCTCATCGTATGGGCGTGGAGGAAGGTATACTCGACGTCTGTGGCCGTATAGGGAGGTGTACTCGACTCACATTAATCATATCTGATTCGACCTCATACAGTTAGTCCCTCCAACTGTTAGAGATATATTCGACATATATTTGCAATGGGTGGAAAAAATCGACCCGTCTTAGATCTATCCGTGTGTACATACGTGGCATGTTCTTTTGAACCGTCGTTTGCTGATGACATGCATCATGATTGCAGCTGCTCCCGAGGCAAGCCAAAAAGGTGATTTGACATTTCGGTTTCCCGCCTCCTTTTGTGATACTAACCTCTTCGAATCTCGTGTACTGGCCCGCTATAAATAGTGAGAGATTTCAAGATTTTCCATTCTTTGGATCATTACAAAAAGTTCTTTGTACTTCTGTCATTCATCTTTTCTTATAGCAATACTTAACAACTTTTCGTATTGACTTCATAGCTTGTTAGTATACCTTGAATTTGATAGAAAGATTAACAATGGCTAAAGGCAGTCGTCGTCGTGGGACAGATGAGGGTGAGGCCACTTCTAGGGTTCCTCAGCCCTCGGGAGGTGGGAAAAAAACCCCGCAAACCTCTCGTTCCTCTTTTCGTGGACAACCTGCTTCCCCGCGAACTATACGTTCGAAGGGATTTCCCTATAAAATGGGGCTACCCCGGCATGGGAAAGGTCCAAATTTACTGAACCTCTTCTAAATAAACTCCGAGTATCTTGTCAAATTTCGGAGATGGTCGTCATGCAAATGGTCGAAGGGGACTTTGCCAACGTACACAGAGCCGGGTTCTGCGTTTTCTATGAATACCCCTTTATAATGGGGTGTGGCCTCCCTATTTATCCATTGGCACAAGAGTTATGCCGGTTCTACAATGATGCTCGGAGTGCACCGCGAAGGAGGAGACGTCGTGCCGCCACTTCCTCGTCGGCAGATTCCAGTTTTAAACACGTGGTCCATATGAGAGAGATCACTCCTGAGGCCACTCGCCCTAAGGGTGACCAAGCGGGTGTGGAAGCATCTAGTGCTGATGTTTCTGACGCCACTCATTCCGAAGGCGAAGCCGTGATTCGGGAGCCGGCTTTTGCAGATATCCCCGGAACTTCTCGCCCCGTGGTTGAGTTGGTGAATGAACCGATGTCCAGAGAGGGCCCTTTGCCTCCACCTCCTCTTGTTGAAGGGGAAGCTTCAGAGGACGATGAGCCGTTGGAGCGAAAGAGGCGTCGGCCACTCCTTGGAAAAGGCGTGGCCGTGGAGCAGAGGAAGGTGATCACTCGCCGTCCTGAGTCGAGGCCAGTCCTTATGGGCGATGCCATCCGCCCGGAGAGGGCGGCCTTCTTGAGGGAGGTTGTGGGAGATACCGCTTCTCCTCATGTTAAGGATGATAGCACGCCGGCTGTTGCCGGGCTGGCTGCTGATAAGGAAAGGGCTACTCCCGAACAGGCTCCTGCTTCTGCGGACGTGCCGCGGGAAGACTATTCCCGGGTGGATACAGCGACGATAGGTCCTACCCGTCGGCTTGTAATTCCTACGGGATATAACATGTTGCTGGACCGAGAGCAGGCTGTGGCGAACATGTCCTTGTTAGGTGGTGCTGCCGAGACAGAGTCTTTGAAGGTCGTGAGCGATAGGGATTTGTCTCGTCGAGACGCTGGTGCTGCCTTGCAGGTATGACTTTATTATTGTTTTTCATAGTTCTTTCATGAGCCCTGAGGCGTCGTGTCATTTTGAATTATGACTTTTCTTTATCTTTTTCTCAGATCCTCATCTTAGAGGTGGAGCGAGGCCGACGGGAGCGAAAGAAGAATGCCGCCCTTAGGAAAGCGTCAAAGAAATACCAGGAGGCCCGTTGTAAGCATAAGACACTGGCAGATCTCTACACCGAGGACCCTCAGTTTTGATTTTTCCGTGAGGGTTTGGAGCTGACAGAGGATCAGCTGCGGAAGTGTACGGCCCAACTGGAGAGGACGGACGCGGACTTGATGGTCGTTCTGGCTCGAAAGACCGAACTAGAGAGTCTCCTCCAGCAGTAGGATGGGGAACTGGAACTGGGCCATATGGCGATGGCGGAGGCAACGGAGTTACGTGCCAGGATTGATGCCCTTACTGCCGATTTTGAGACCGCAACAGCTAAGGTGGTCGCCCCTTAGCAGGCGGAGACTGTTGTTCCAGTTGGCGATACGTCTCGTGAAGCTCACGATATGTGGGTGTATGCTGAGGCGAGGTAGACTATTTTTGAGGAGCTGCTGGCCGTCGATAGAGCTACTGATGCAGAGGTCGAAACTCAGCGTCGCCTTATCAGGGTCGTGCGCGAGGCTTGTGGGTATAACCCTGACTCTCCGGAACAAGCAGGTTGTACCTTTTCGGATGTGGACCAATTGGGCACAGGGTCTTGGATTTTTGGGGCATTTTGGGCCGAGGGCAATGGTGACCGTGCGGCCTGTACGGTGGAAGATGGCGGGGGCCAGGATGGTTAGATAGGATTGTTTCTCCCTTTTTTTTTGTAATCGAGACTATGTTGTAAATTTATAATCTATTGAATGATTTATGATGATTTCGTGGGAATTGTTGTGCTTTTATGTCTTCTTTTGCAATTTCTGTTTTGTGTGTGGCATGGCCTTTAGTTTATCGGAGACGGCCGTAGTCTTTTCATACGCTGTTAGGGCCTTAGCCCTTTACGTTTATGGGTGGCCGTGACCTTTGTTTATCGGAGATGACCGTGGTCTTTCCTTACATTGTTAGGGCCTCAACCTTTTGCGTTTATGAGTGGCCGTGGCCATTTGTTTGTCGGAGATGACCGTAGTCTCTCCTTACGATGTTAGGGCCTTAGTCTTTTGCGTTTATGAGCGGCCGTGGCCTTTTGTTTGCCGGAGATGACCATAGTCTGTCCTTACGCCACTAGGGCCTCAACCTTTTGCGTTCATGAGTGGCCGTGGCCATTCGTTTTTCGAAGCTGACCATAGTATTTCCTTACGTTGTTAGGGCCTTAGCCTTTTGCGTTTATGAGCGGTCGTGGCCTTTGTTTTTGTCACGCCCCAAATCGAGGGACATGACCGGCGCCTGACTAGGTAGCCCCAGTCAAGCGGACCTGGGTGCCTTTCTATCCCACGCGATTCCCCTGTGTTGTTTATTACTCAAAAACCAAACATCTTACCAATTATAACTGATTTCACAATGTACAAACATAACCATATGATTGATTTACTAACAAGTTACAATTTACAACGCCCGACATATACATATACATACATAGGCCATAGTCCCACAGTTTACTGTCTACGGAGCCTCTAGGATTACAAAGGAGGATACAATACTTGCCGGTAACAAGGCTCCGGCTATACCTTACACAAAATCAAAATAAAGTCTAAACAAGAGTGGCATGAGCCACGCAGGGCCCCGAAAGGAAAGGGGCTCACCAAAACGGGCAGTGGAAGATGAAGGATGCTACTGCCGATGAGCTGAAGTACCTGCTACTGATTCACCTACAATCATAATACGAATGTAGCGTCCCCGGCAAAAGGGACGTCAGTACACTGGAATTGTACTGGTATGCATGGGCAAACTTTGTCCCAAGTAAACTCAAGCCATTAACAAGAAATCACGATGATAATATAGCCAATGAATTACATCAAGAATCAATTAAGCCAGCCAACCATGTTTTCCACATTTTTCCTCATTTCAGATAATTCTCAACACAAATCATGTTTAAGATCAACAAGTAGAACAACCACAAATCAATCACGTAAAACACAAGTAGTCAAAGAAAGGGGCAATCACTGCCCCACAGGTTGCAAACTCTCCTGCTGTCTCCTTTCACAATTTCACATCAATGATTTTATATCATATTTCAATAGCGATTTCGATCGCTTTCCATCCTTATTGCCTCGTCCACCCTTATTACCTCGGCCACCCTTATCACCCCAACCCACACCTTATTACTTCATGTTGCGGCGCGCAACCCGATCCCACCGTACAGTTTCAAACACAACAATCACAAACAACAAATAAGGCACTACACACAATTACAACAAATTCAAATAAGCAACTTACAATTCAATTCACATTCTCAAATACTTTTCAAACTGATATCACAACCAAGTTACCATATTCAAGAGTACACTCACAAGTATGTTCAACAATTTACCACAATTCAAGTATTTCATCTCTTTGCACAATAAATCATATATGCCACCACAACAATTGTTCTCAATTCTTTACCAATTCCAATTCCCTTGTCATCTTTCAATTCATCTTTCATACCATACCACATGTAGTTCAATCATCAATTGAATACCCAACAATGACATCAAAGAATCACATACAATTTCTCAAATTAACGCATGCCAAACAATTTCACACATATGGGCGATTTTACAAGAATCAAAATTAGCCATACATACCTCGATTGAGCTTTCCTTAAGTTACTACAATACTCCAAAAACTCTAGCAATTCCAATCTACTATGAGACATAACAAAATTAAAGATATTCATGAAACTAGCTCGTTTGAGCATTTTATCAAATACTAGTTGGGTATCTTGATTTCAAATTTCCTTTTCAAGAATTTCTTCATTCTATAACCCAATCTTTACTTATTTATGTTAAACAATCTTCCCATAAACCTAAGTTGTACATGCATGTATACACAATACTAATAAACCCAAGAATCATACCTCAATAACTCATCTTATACACAAAAACTCGAAATTAAAACCCTAGGGTATAAAATCTTACCTCTTAGATGAAGAAATTGCTATTGGGTTCTTGATTCTTGAAGATTGATGCAAGATTTGGATGATTTAAATGTTGGGTTCCTCCTTCTCTCTCTAAAATGCTCTCACCACTCTCTAAAATCAGTAAGAAATGACCCCAAAATGAACCCCAAAGCCTATATATTGAAATGGGGTCGGGTTATAAAAATAGAAGAATTAACTGGGCTTCTCGGGTTCAATTTGCGACAGAAATGCGACCGCAGAGTTAACAATGCGACAGAAATGCGGTCGCACATTTGACACAAGACAATATTTTCCAGCCTTTGGTAATTTGATCATAACTTTGTGTAGGACTGTCCAAATGACGAACGGTTTGAAGCGTTAGAAACTAGACTCAAAGGGATTTCATTTGATATGCTATTCACCATATAAAACCTTATACACAATTATATATGATCCTTTGAAGTGGAGCCTTGTACGAATCAATTTGGAATTTTGGCCTATTTCGAAAACTTTCCCATTTGGAATACACTTGGGCTTCCATTTGGACCTCATATCACTTACCATAAGACTCATACTCATATTTAGCAAGTCTAATTGATGTCCATCATGTTCATAGCACGTAAAATATAATAATTAGCCTACGTGGCACCATAGAATCCTATATTACTTAGCGAAATTTTCTGAGGCCTTACCCCCCCCCCCCCCCCCTTATGATCATTCGTCCTCGAATTAGGAGTATAGTCTTTCCCAAAGACTTTAACATCATACATCTCTTTTCTAACCTACCTCCAGTCTCAAAATTTTCACTAACTCATAAATTTTTCAAAAATTTTGGCAGAGTTTCCTTTGTAACTAGGCCTATCCACCTGCTAGAGAATCACCAAAATCGTCTTAACCACACATCCACAAGTGTACATAGCACCACAATGTATATATCCACAATCCTAATCCCATTATTATAAGCACTACATTAACATATGGATACCAGAACATGGACTGCACAGTTTTACATCAAAATACCTATATGGTACATTCCAAGTCAAAACTAACTGGTATTTAATCAAGCGAAAATATTCTCCTTCCACGACACAGTTATCCTTCCACACGACATTATCCACTTACAAGCATTGTCATAACACCTTCTCAAAAATAATATCAACTCCCAAACATACATAACAAGGATGACAGATAAACATCTTGTATGAGATAACTATTCATTGACTTTACCTTTTGATAACTTCCACTGTACAATTTACACTCCACTGGATAATTGCAATTCATGATAACGACAATAACCCACAATTCCATAACTTGGCATCATACCATCAAGGATGTCGGTTCATAGTAAACAAACAATCATGTGCTCATAATTGTCCTTACCAGCCATTAATATAATGTCAAAGGTGTTCATCAACAAGAATATAATTTCCTTTCAATCAACAGTCCATATGAAATCAAGACATCATGAGTCTTGCTAGTAGTGCATCATGATCATATAGTGCAATCGAGTCAATTCGTACCCACATTTTTTTTATCACTATCTTCTTAGACATAAGCATATGGAAACACAAAGTACATGAGGAACAGTTACGAGGAATATCATACACCTATTGCAACCTACTGTGTAATACAATCATGTTACCTTTATTATCAACTCACATAACATTTTCAGGGGTACACTCACACTAAACCCTTGATGGCCCTTAATAGTTACCCTAGGATGTGATACCATAAACTGACCATAACTTTATCTATCCAATATATATGTGATCACACTATGAAGCTTTATCATTGACTTGTCTGAACTTAAAATTCCCAATGGATCTAATACAATGAGGAACAACAGAGCTCAAGATCAGGCTGGAGTTCTTCAAGAATCCATTAATGCACTGAGTAGAGTACTTTATGAGGTCGTATATTAAGAGACACAAAATGTTACTACTAACAATACTGACATGGTTAATCACTGTGACTACCTCAATTAATACACATATGAGGCATATGAGTAAGTAGTACATGGGAAATAGGAATCATTAAGGAGGAATACTCAAGTACATGAACCACGCATTTTCTAGAGTGTAGGGAAAATCCGTCGACCCCGAATAGGAATACTCTAGCACCTTGAATGTGATATGGGATTCAAAATACATGAAGTTGAATTACACTCTTAACATTACTTGACACACAGAATCTATGCCACAAGCCTATAAGGATGAAAAGAATTGAACGCTTATGAGATTACCATATTCTAGACAACTTAACACTTCTTGGTAATTGATCATATATGAGGAAACTAAAAATTATGACCATTTTTTTTCATTCAAATCAACATATTCATGATATGTACAAAAATCTGAAATCATCTAATCTCAACTTTTCACGAGTGAAACTCAATAGCTAGTAAATCTTGATATTGGGATAAAATCATGAATTGGTTAGATGGTTCTAATACTTAACATGACGCTCCAGGGAGAAGGCAAATAACACTCATATCTATCCAAGAAGGTGAGATACCAAGGGTAGTAAAACTCTCCACACATGACAACGACATAGTCCATGATTCTAGAAGTTGAGGGTGTGAAGAAAACCAAACTCAAAGAGACAGTGCACAATAATCACTGAAGGTTTGCTGATGTTCATGATGATATCTCCATAGGTTTTGACTTGAAAAAAAGGAAGTGTCATAGTGATACATAGAAGGGAATGTTCTCTTATGGTTGTCGTACAAGTGTAGGGAACTAGCACAATGAATTCACTAAATAAGGAATACGATTAAAACATTATGGAGACATAATGAGAAACTAATCATTGGTTATAAGCTGGACACACTTCTACTATATTAACTCCCCACTGCAATACATGACCATGCCAGGAGCAACCACAATACTAGGACAGAGTGAGCTACTTACTGCGAGATGTCCCAAGTGCGCACGAAAACCATGGCGACACAAGATATCTCTGATGGGGATGTGAGGATCTCAATTTTTTTTTTAGAGAGAACTTATGCACACGGTGACCATTTCAATTGATATGCACTCATATGATAGGCACTTAGATGTGCATATATAGTACTAGACAGTGAAATGATTTCATGATGATATTCCTAAGATAGTAGGTTGGTTGATCAAGCCGTATAAGCCACACACAACTAAGTAAAAGAGTGACTCGAGAAGGATCACAAATCTTGGATACTCTGCATTGAACTTGGCACCACATGTACAAACTTTATGATGGTGCATGCATAGGCACAAGTGAACAGATATTGTCAATTTAAATGAGACTTTTCTGTAAGAAATTCATCGAGAATAGTCCTTTGTTTAGAATTTAGGAAAAGCAAGTAGGAAATATCAATAGTGTTATAACTCAATTCAGGAACATAATTATAAAGGTCAATTCCATAGGAGGTTGTACATACTAGAACTGTGATCGGGAGAATTTGTAAATAATACGTCTCATTAAAAGAGCATGTGCATGAACTATTTTATAATTTGGATTCTTTTTAAGAATATATCTATGCAAGGACAAGGAAATCATAAGGGTTTGACAAAAAGTTTAAACAATCATCACATTACCAAATAGAAAGAGATCACATAGCTTTCACATAATTTCTATACCTCTAGGCCGCATTTCATAGCACTTCCATAGGGTTCACATATCAAATTATTCACCTACACTCTTTATACAATAATAAGAAAATCACAAGTACAAATCAAACACTTTAGATGTTCACCACATTATCGAATAAAAGAATCATACCATTCTTACATATATTTGTCCATCAACACTTTGGGCCATAATTATCACATCATACTTGGCACTAGGCCACATTTCATACCACAGTTTCTTCTTCCCCGCATTTCACAATATTTCCGCATATTTCACATCAACATCATAATCTATTTCATATTCCCTCGTGTCACAAGTATCACCAGATACAATTTCACTTCGAGTTCTCGACACATCGTCTATACTCTTCATCTAAAAAACATTTAACTTATTTCAACATCTCTATGCATAGAGGACTTCACATTTGAATACATGATTCATACTTCTAAAACCCATTTTAAGTTGTCAATAATAGCACATTGATCATATTGGAAAGCATCTTTCACAAAACATCGGGTCACAACACAAATTCATGAAAAATATCAATCACAGCTAGAATCCAACATTTAGTCTTACCACATTTACACAGTCACTTATTTGATTTCCAAACACCTTTATAAATTACCAACAACCTGACGCAATCAATCCAATACCTTTGGTACACGTAAGAACATTTTGGAAGAATCAACCATAACATATTTTCTCACACAATTTGGCATCAAAATCTCAATTTAGACTTAACTTGAAGTCTAGGCATTTTAGCACATAGCTCACATTCTTCACATATCCTTACTTACCAAGAATAACATATTAAACACATGAACAAGTACCTCTCACATATATTTTCACAACAATAATTAGCTTAATATAATTAAACGAATACTGCATCAATTATATTTTGAAATTACACATTTATGTGAGCACCATGGAAGCTTAATTTCTAAGAGACGGGGTTTTAGCCGTACATACTGATGAAATACTACATGATCTGGTGGTACAGTGACATTAGTAAGAACGAGGGTACTCTCCTTAACAACAAGTTCTACCAATCACTCCATGACTCAACACATTCCTAACAAGTCCTTGGGTAATCCACTTGGACTCAATGGTGGGATAAATCCCACCTTACATGCTTCAAATTCACAGATTATGGTATCAAAATTACCAATCTTGAGAGTAATACTTATAGAGGAAATTAGCTCCCTATCTTGAGCCATATCGCACGATCTGGAATATCAAAGAAATTGGTAAATTCCTAAATATCCGTGCAGCCCCCAACTTATATGATGTGGTCAACAACACACCGATAAGAAGGGCACTACTAGACACGGCTGCGAGACATCCTAGGACATTTTAAAAACCTTAGGCTCTGATACCAAGTTTGTCACGCCCCAAATCGAGGGACATGACCGGCGCCTGACTAGGTAGCCCCAGTCAAGCGGACCTGGGTGCCTTTCTATCCCACGCGATTCCCCTGTGTTGTTGATTACTCAAAAACCAAACATCTTACCAATTATAACTGATTTCACAATGTACAAACATAACCATATGATTGATTTACTAACAAGTTACAATTTACAACGCCCGACATATACATATACATACATAGGCCATAGTCCCACAGTTTACTGTCTACGAAGCCTCTAGGATTACAAAGGAGGATACAATACTTGCCGGTAACAAGGCTCCGGCTATACCTTACACAAAATCAAAATAAAGTCTAAACAAGAGTGGCATGAGCCACGCGGGGCCCCGAAAGGAAAAGGGCTCACCAAAACGGGCAGTGGAAGATGAAGGATGGTACTGCCGATGAGCTGAAGTACCTGCTACTGATTCACCTACAATCATAATACGAATGTAGCGTCCCCGGCAAAAGGGACGTCAGTACACTGGAATTGTACTGGTATGTATGGGCAAACTTTGTCCCAAGTAAACTCAAGCCATTAACAAGAAATCACGATGATAATATAGCCAATGAATTACATCAAGAATCAATTAAGCCAGCCAACCATGTTTTCCACATTTTTCCTCATTTCAGATAATTCTCAACACAAAGCATGTTTAAGATCAACAAGTAGAACAACCACAAATCAATCACGTAAAACACAAGTAGTCAAACAAAGGGGCAATCAGTGCCCCACAGGTTGTAAACTCTCCTGCTGTCTCCTTTCACAATTTCACATCAATGATTTTATATCATATTTCAATAGCGATTTCGATCGCTTTCCATCCTTATTGCCTCATCCACCCTTATTACCTCGGCCACCCTTATCACCCCAACCCACACCTTATTACTTCATGTTGCGGCGCGCAACCCGATCCCACCGTACAGTTTCAAACACAACAATCACAAACAGCAAATAAGGCACTACACACAATTACAACAAATTCAAATAAGCAACTTACAATTCGATTCACATTCTCAAATACTTTTCAAACTGATATCACAACCAAGTTACCATATTCAAGAGTACACACACAAGTATGTTCAACAATTTACCACAATTCAAATGTTTCATCTCTTTCCACAATAAACCATATATGCCACCACAACAATTGTTCTCAATTCTTTACCAATTCCAATTCCCTTGTCATCTTTCAATTCATCTTTCATACCATACCACATGTAGTTCAATCATCAATTGAATACCCAACAATGACATTAAAGAATCACATACAATTTCTCAAATTAACACATGCCAAACAATTTCACACATATGGGCGATTTTACAAGAATCAAAATCAGCCATACATACCTCGATTGAGCTTTCCTTAAGTTACTACAACACACCAAAAACTCTAGCAATTCCAATCTACTATGAGACATAACAAAATTAAACATATATTAGAAAGATATTCATGAAACTAGCTCGTTTGTGCATTTTATCAAATACTAGTTGGGTATCTTGATTTCAAATCCTTTTTTCAAGAATTTCTTCATTCCATAACCCAATCTTTACTTATTTATGTTAAACAATCTTCCCATAAACCTAAGTTGTACATGCATGTATACACAATACTAATAAACCCAAGAATCATACCTCAATAACTCATCTTATACACAAAAACTCGAAATTAAAACCCTAGGGTATAGAATCTTACCTCTTAGATGAAGAAATTGCTATTGGGTTCTTGATTCTTGAAGATTGATGCAAGATTTGGATGATTTAAATGTTGGGTTCCTCTTTCTCTCTCTAAAATACTCTCACCACTCTCTAAAATCAGTATGAAATGACCCCAAAATGAACCCCAAAGCCTATATATTGAAATAAGGTCGGGTTATAAAAATAGAAGAATTAACTGGGCTTCTCGGGTTCAATTTGCGACAGAAATGCGACCGCAGAGTTAACAATGTGACAGGAAAGGCGGTCGCACATTTGACACAAGACAGCATTTTCCAGTCTTTGGTAATTTGATCATAACTTTGTGTAGGAATGTCCAAATGATGAACGGTTTGAAGCGTTAGAAACTAGACTCAAAGGGATTTCATTTGATATTCTATTCACCACATAAAACCTTATACACAATTATATATGATCCTTTGAAGTGGAGCCTTGTACGAATGCATTTGGAATTTTGGCCTATTTCGAAAACTTTCCCATTTGGCATACACTTGGGCTTCCATTTGGACCTCATATCACTTACCATAAGACTCATACTCATATTTAGCAAGTCTAATTGATGTCCATCATGTTCATAGCACGTAAAATATAATAATTAGCCTACGTGGCACCACAGAATCCTATATTACTTAGCGAAATTTTCTGAGGCCTTACAGTTTTTTGGAGATGACCGTAGTCTCTCCTTACATCGTTAGGGCCTTAGCCTTTTGCGTTTATGAGTAGCCGTGGCCATTCATTTTTCGGAGATGACCGTAGTATCTCCTTACGTCATTAGGGCCTTAGCCTTTTGCATTTATGAGTGGCCATGGCCTTTTGTGTGTCGGAGATGACTGTAGTCTCTCCTTACGTCGTTAGGGCCTTTGCCTTTTGCGTTTATGAGCAGCCGTGGCCCTTTGTTTGTCGAAGATGACCGTAGTCTCTCTTTACGTTGTTAGGGCCTTATCCTTTTGCGTTTATGAGCGGCCGTGGCCTTTTGTTTGTCGGAGATGACTGTAGTATCTCCTTACGTCGTTAAGGCCTTAGCCTTCTGCGTTTATGAGCGTCCATGGCCTTTTGTTTGTCGGAGATGACCGTAGCCTTTCATACATTGGATATGGATGTAGCCTTTCATGCATTGGAGATGGTCATAGCCTTTCATACATTGGAGATGGCCGTAGACTTTCATACATCGGAGATGGTCGTAGCCTTTCATACATTGGAGATGGTCGTAGCCCTAGTCCCTGTGATATTCCATTCGTGCCGATTGTCGGTACGCTTGGTGTATCAGATTTAAACTTCTAAGCATTCCCGAGCATCTCCTTCGCCGCCTCATTAAAAATCTCTCCGAGAAAACCCAATTGGGACAAAACTCGGATGAGGGAAAAACATTACGACTTGGGGATACTCTTTCTAAAAATGGAAATGCTTGATTTGTGAGATGTTCCTGTTATTTTGGAGCGTCTTCCCGTTCATGGTCTCTAGCCGGAAGGAGCCTTTGCATGCTGCTGCGGTGATGTTGTAGGGTCCGTCCCAATTGGTGCCCAACTTTTCTTCGTTAGGGTCTTTGGATGCCAGTGTCTTGGCTTTTAACACATAGTCGCCTGCTTTGAGTGGTCGGATTTTTTCTCTCTTGTTGTAGTATCTCTCGATCTGGTATTATTGGGCCACTAGCCTAATATGGGCCATTTCCATTCTTTCTTCGGCTTCATTAAGGTCTTGTAGTCAATTTACGTTGTTCTCCTCTCCGCTCGTGTACGAGTACCTTAGGCTTGGCTCACCGACATCGATTGGCATGACGACATCAGATTCGTAGACTAACGAGTAAGGAGTTTCTCCTGTGGAGGATTTGGGGGTAGTTCTGTGCGCCCATAGCACTTCTGGCAGTAGGACGGGCCATAATCCTTTAGCGTCTTCGAGTTTCTTCTTCAAAATATTCAGTATGGTTTGTTGGATGACTCTGCTTAGCCGTTGGCGGCAGGATGATATGGCATTGAAAGTATTCTTTTGATACACCATTTGTCGAAGAAGTCGGTTATTTTTTGCCCTATGAACAATCGTCCGTTGTTGTAGGTTATTTCTTTGGGGATGCCGAAGCGACATATGATGTTCTTCCAGATGAAGGCAATGACCTCTTGCTCACGAATCTGGGCGTAGGCACCTGCTTCCACCCTTTTGAAGAAATAGGGAGTTAAAAATAATAAAAAATGTACCTTTCCTCATCGGACGGGTAGCGGTGCAATGATGTCCATTCCCTATTTGATGAAGGGCCATGGTGAAGTGACCGAATGGAGAGGTTCCCTAGCTGATATATCAGAGGGGCGAACTTTTGACATTTCTCGCACTAGCGAATGTATTCTGCCGCGTCTTTTTTTCATGGTGGGCCAGTAGTACCCAGCCCGTATTAGACATTGCACGAGTGCTCGGTTGCCTGTATGAGCGCCGCAATGACCTTCGCGGACCTCTTCTTATACCGGCATCGTCTGGTTGGGGCCTAGGCACTTAGCCAGGGGTCCTCCAAAAGTCCTCTTGTAGAGGTCATTGTTTATCATACAATACCTTGTTGCCTGTGTGTGAAGCTTTCTTGCTTCTTTTTTGTTGGGTGGTAGATTTCCATCCTGAAGATATGATAAATTGGTTGCTCCTGTCCCAAGTTAGATGCAGGGAGAGTACCTCGGTATGGTCGATCGCTGAGTGAAGGAGGGTGACGGTGCTTTCTTTATTCAGGTTGGTGGCGGCAGCGGCCAGTTTAGCCAGTCCATCCGCTTCAGCGTTATGCACCCTAGGAACCTGTTCGAAGAGGCATTCGTCGAGCTGTGCCATTAGTTTGCAGATTTATGCTCGGTATTTCTGTAGCCTTTGTTCCTTGACTTGATAAGTCCCGGTGACTTGATTCACCACGAGTTGTGAGTCGCAATGTAGGACAAGTCGACGAGCTCCGTACCTGATGGATAATTTTATAGCTACAATAACGGCTTCATATTCTACATTGTTGTTAGTCATCTCAGGACATCGTATGGACTGGTGAATGATTTCGCCTGTAGGGACTTCAAGGACGAGTCCCAGTCCCGATCCCGAGGCATTTGCGGCTCCATCGGTATGGAGGATCCAGGGGTCGATGCTCGAAGTGGCTTGTAGGGCTTCCTTCTCCGCCCCTGGCGATATTTTGACACTGAAATCGGCCACAAAGTCGGTGAGGACTTGTTACTTGATGGAGGTCCTAGGAATATAAGTGATATCGTGCTCGCTAAGCTCTATGGCCCATCTGGCGAGCCAGCCCGATAGTTAGGGCTTGTGAAAGATGCTCCTCCGAGGGAAAGTGGTCACTACTCTAATGGGATGGCATTGGAAGTAGGGTCTCAGTTTTTTCTAGAAGCCGTGACCAGTGCCAAAGCCAATTTCTCTAGGTGTGGGTATCGAGTTTCGGCATCCACTAGGTATTTGCTAATGTAATAAATAGGCGATTGCGTACCTTTTTCTTCAAGAACCAGTACCGCGCTGACCGCAACTTCCGATACGGCTAGGTACATCAGTAGAGGCTCACCTGGTTTTGCTTTTGATAGCAACGGTGGCGACGATAGGTATACTTTCAGTCCTTGCAAGGCTTTGACGCATTCGTCATTCTAGTGGAATTCGTTGTCTTTTCTCAATACGCTGAAGAATTTTTGGCATCTGTCTGAGGATCGGGAGATGAAGCCAGAGAGGGCGGCTATTCGACCTGTCAATTTCTGGACCCGTTTCTTGCTATTGAGTGTTTCGGGTATTGATGCGATTACCTTGATCTAATCGGGGTTGACTTCGATCCTTCTTTGGGATACGAGAAACCCTAGAAACTTTCCCGACGCCACATCGAAGGCGCATTTCTTGGGATTCAGCTTCATCCCATAGTTTTTCAGTATTTCGAAGGCCTCTCGTAGGTGGTCGATTTGATCTTCCTTCCTTGCGGACTTCACTATCATGTCGTCGATGTAAACCTCCATATTTTTCCCAAGTTGCTCTTTGAACATCTTAGTGACCAGTCTTTTGTATGTGGCCCCTGCGTTCTTGAGCCCGAAGGATATCACTCTGAAATAGTAGGTACCCTGGTGTGTAATGAACGAGGTTTTCTGTTGATCTTCCTCGGCCATCTGGATTTGGTAATAACCAGAGTACGCGTCCAAGAAGCTTAGTAATTCATGTCCAGCGGTGGCGTCGATCAGTTGATCGATTTGAAGGAGGGGAAAGGAATCCTTAGGACAGGCCTTGTTCAGGTCGGTGAAGTCCACACACATCCTCCATTTTTCGTTCTTCTTTTTGACCATTACCACATTGGCGACCTGTAACGACCCAACCGGTCGTTTTGAGCTATGGTGTGTCATTCAGCAGTTTGAGGCCATGAGTAGCTTCATCTCAGGTATATTGACTTGTGTGTATGGTCAGAATTAAAATTCAAGAAGTTTGGAGTCAAATTTAAATGAAAATTCTCATTTTCGAAGCTTAAAATTGAAGAAATGAACTAGGATTGGAATTTTGAGTATACGACCTCGGAATTGGGATCTAAAGGTTCCAACAGGTTCATATGATGATTTCAGACTTGGACGTATGCCCGGATCGGGTTTTGGATAACCCGGGAGCTTTTTGGCGCATATTATGGAAGATAGCATTTTAGTAGAAATTGCATCAGTTTGGCTTAAAATACATTTTAGTGTTATTGATGTCCGTTTGGGATTCCGAGATTGGGAGTAGCTCCGTATGGTTATTCTGGATTTGGGAGTGCGATCGGAAGTGAATTCGGAGGTCCGTATGTCATTTTGGAGTAGTTTGGCTAAAGATAGAAAATTGAATGTTTTTGAGAAAATTTGACCGGAAGTGGAAATTTTGATATCGGACTCGAAATGCAAATATTATGGTTCGGATAGATTCGTTAGGTGATTTGGGACTTAGGAGTGTGTCCGGAATATTTTTGTGATGACCGGTGCAGAATTAAGCTTGAATTGGCAAAGTTAGTATTTTGGCGAATTCCGGTTGATAGGTGAAATTTTGATCCGACGATCGGAATGGAATTCCGAAAATTTTTGTAGCTCTGTTATGTCATTTTGGACTTGTGTGCAAAATTTAAAGTCAATCGGACTTGATTTGATAGGTTTCGACATCGGAAATAGAAGTTGGAAACTTTAAAGTTTATCAAGCTTGGATTGGAGGTTAATTCATAATTTTTGCATTGTTTGATGTGATTTGAGGCCTCGAGCGAGTCTATAATGTATTTTGGGACTGGTTGGTGTTATTGGTCGGGGTCTCGGGGGTCTCGGATGTGTTTCGGATGCCCAACGGGGCATTTTTGGAAGATTTTTTCCGTTTTGAGCATAAGTGTAATGATCTAAAGGTCTAATTTTAGTTCTAGAAATCCAAATTTGATTTCAAGACTTCGAGAATTTAAATCACGAATTATAGAACTGATCTGGAAATTTTGGTTTAATTTCATCGAGTCGCGATTGGGTTTTTGACGCGAAATGTGAGTTAATTGTTTAACGAGCGAAATTGATGTTAGACTGAGCAAATGAGATCCAAATGCAGTTTTTTTAACCACCGGATCCGTATCGAAATTACGGAGCCATAGGAAAAAGAATCGTCGAATTGCGAGTTCGTATGATGGAGTTAGAACCATTTTGGTGCAAAATGGCTGTGCTGCAATTTTTTTGAAAAAGCTGCTGCATTTTATGAACAATGTCCCACGCGCATGAACAGTGTCCACGCGTGAACAGTACCGACAAAAATTCTGGGCAATATATCCGCGATTTTTGGGTCATTTTCCTCCATTTTTTTGAGCAACTTGAGAGTTTTTGGACAGAAATTGACGGGGAATCGGTGGGATATCATCGGAAGATCATCGGAGGTAAGTTTCTTGGCTTAATTCGTTAGTTTATCATGAAATCCGTGGTTATTTCACTGTTAATGGAGGGTTTGAGCCCTAGGTCTAAATTTTAGAAAATCTTTGATTTGGATGGGCAAACGGAGTCCGATTTCGATAAATTTTATATGCACGGACTCGTATTGAGATAAGGAACCCGAATATATAACTTTCGTGATTTTTCGATAAGCGTATCGAAAGTCGGGTTTTGGCAACTTGTGGGTCTTGGTGTATTTTGAATTGTTTTGATTGGGTAATTCCCAATTGGCCTATTTTGAAATGATTCTATTGATTTTTATCAGATACTACGCCTGTGGAGGCCGACATTCGTGGCAAGAGAGTTGTCTCTTAGCGGTTTTGTACCGGAATTGATGTAAGTGGCTTGTCTAACCTCGTGTGGGGGAACTTTCACCCCTAGGATATTATGTGATAGTTTAAATGCCTTGTACGCGAGGTGACGGACATGTACATGCGCTGATTGTTGTAATACACACTTTACTTGAATTGTCCGATTAGTGATATTCCTGCTCTTAACTGATAAAAGCGTTACTTCTACCCGGTATTAGTTAGAAAAGCATGAATAGCTAGGATTCAACATGTCTAATTGCCTAGTTAACTTACTTGAACTTCTTGATAAATTGTTGGCACTAGTTTCGGTGAAGTTGTAGTTAAACATATTATATTCTCTCTCTGTGTTTTCCTTTATTGATGTGTTAGTGGACTGCGGGTTCAATTCCTGGAGATCCCAGGGATGTGGGTTGTAGTTAAACATATTATATTCTCTCTGTGTGTCTTTTCTTTATTTAATGTGGTAGGGACTGCGGGTTCGATTCCCGGAGATCCCGAGTTATTGGTAGAGACTGCGGGTTCGATTCCCGGAGATCCTGAGTTATTGGTAGGGACTGCGGGTTCGATTCCTGAGATCCTGAGTTATTGGTAGGGACTGCGGGTTCGATTCCGGAGATCCTGAGTTATTGGTAGGGACTGCGGGTTCGATTCCCGAGATCGTTAGTTATTGGTAGGGACTGTGGGTTCGATTCCCAGAGACCCAGAGTTGTATTGTTTGTGGAATGCGAGTTCGATTCCCGGAGACCCAGAGATACTGTTATTGGGACTGCGGGTTAAATTCCCGTAGCTCCTGGATTGTTGATTACAGAGTGGGACTGTGGGTTCAATTCCCACAGGTCCTGGACTTGCTGATAGAGTATTTATTGAGTTATTTACTTGATGCTAGTTTAAATTGTAGACGGTTGCAGAATCACTTTACTGTCGTCATTTCGGATTCATTATTATTTAAACTGCTTATTATTGTTATCATCATTATATTATTGTTCTCTATCACGACCCTAGTTCACCAATCGTCCATCGAGGTTAGGCTTGGCACTTACTGATTACCACCGTGGTGTACTCATGCTACTCTTCTGCACACTTTTGTTGTGCAGATCCAGGTACATCAGGACAGGCTCATACTAGGTGATTCAGCAGCACTTTGGGAGACCTCGAGGTATGATCTGCTACGTCCGCGGATCCGGAGGCCCTCATTCTATTCTGATAGTATTAGTAGATGTTTTCCTTCATTTCGTTGTTAGATACTCTTTACACATAGAGCCACCACAGTTGTATACTCTCTTTTAGTTTGTGTTGCTCGTGGGATTCCGGGTCTTGGAGGTGTTTTATACAGTTTGTTTGATGGGTGTATGTGCCAAGCGGCACGGATTACATTTTCTTTTTATACTATTTTCCGCTATTTCTTAATTAATGTTCATAAAATGGTATATTCCGCAACGTGTTAGGCTTACCTAGTCGTGGGGACTGGGTGCCGTCATGACATGTTCACGATTGGTGAACTAGGGTCGTGACACGACCCATTGTGGATATTTTGACTCCCTGATAGAGCCGTTGGCTAGCAGTTTGTCTACTTCTTCGCGGACTGCCTCGTTGATTGTGGCGTTGAACTTTCTCCTCATTTGTCTTACCGGCGGGTGTAGCGGGTCAATGTTGAGCCTGTGGGTGGCGATATCTAGTGAGATCACTGGCATGTCTGCATGGGAAAAAATAAATGTGTCTGCATGGTTAGTCAGAAATTCATGATACTTACCCGGGTCGGCGAGCTCGTGGCCGATGTACGCCTTCCTTTCGGGGTTGTTACGATCTAGCTAAACTGGGTCAAGATCTTCGATTGTGGCCTTACAAGCTTCCAGAACGTCTGGGTCTCTGATGGTGTCGGCTGTCGGGTTTACTTTAGTTCCCGACACGGCTGATTGCTATGCCTCTGCGCCCGCCCCGCTCAGTTGTCGGGTGTGGGCGCAGTCTTGTTATCTTATAGCATTCTTGCGCTGTACGCGGTTCTCCCTTGATGCTGAATATTCCCCATGGAGTAGGGAACTTGACCACTTGATATAAGCTCGAGGGGATCGCTCGCATGGCATGTATCCATGGGCGCCCCATGATGACATTGTATGTCGTCTCTTGATTCATCGCATGGAAGGTGGTTTCCAAGGTGACTCCCCCCGCGAGGACGGGCAGTCACTTCTTCTGATGTGTGCTCCACTGCATTATTAAAACCAAGTAGAGTTATACAGTAGGGGGGTTTATCCTATCCTCGAGTCCCATCTGTGAGAGGACTCTCGGATGGATGATGCAGGCACCGCTTTCGTCATCGATCATGACTCTCCTGACGTCCGTATCAACGATACGTAAAGTGATAACTAAAGCATCATAATGGGGGAAACATAAACCGTTGGCGTCAGACTTATCGAAGATGGTACTTCCTTCGAGGTCATCGTACCGTTCGTGGGAGATGGTCCTCTTCAATTTGTGTGTGTTGGCGAATTTGACATGATTGATGGCAACGTCGTTCCCATCTCCGACGATCATGTTTACTGTGCACGTCGGGGAGGGTAGTTTCGGGGGCCCACGGGAGTGCTCTCGCATGCGTTCCAAATTTGTTTTCCCTTTGTCGCTGAGCAGCTCCTTCAGGTACCTTTGGTTTAGCATCCTGACGACTTCATGTCGCAGGCCTATGCAGTATTCGGTCCTGTGCCCCCGTTCTTGGTGAAATTCACACAAAACGTTTGATTTTCTTGTGGCAGGGTCCGATTTCATTTTCTGAGGCCATTGCACCTTAGTGCCGAGCTTTTCCAGTGCGTACACAATCTCTGAAGGAGAAACACAGAAGTTATGTGATAAAAGTAAAGGGGGCGTACCCCGTTCGTTTCTAAGTGGGGCAAGATGGCTTTGTAGCATGTCTGCATGGCGAGGAGACGGAAGAAGAGATCTCATGTAAGGCTGATGTTGTTCTTTACTGGGGCGAGGGGGAGTTCCCGAAGTCCCTCGTGTCATCGATCTCTCCTTGTGTCTTGATGTATGGCTGTCAGTCGTCAGGTTGGTCCGTTGAGGTCCTCTTCGTCTGCCCGTACATCGGCGCAGTAGGCATTATGGATCTCATCCCAGGTTGTAGGGGGATATTTCATGAGCCGACTTAGCAATTTCTTGGTTGCTCTGGAGCCGTCCCTGCTGAGCCCGTTCTGGAAAGCTGCTACCATCATGCCCTCTGACACGTTTGGTAGGCTCATCCTTACCCTGTTGAATCTGGCGAGTAAGTCCCTGGGGCCTTCGCCCATGGTTTGTCTGACGGCGAAGATGTCATATACCCTTGCTTCTGCCTTCTTAGTGCCGGCATGCGCTGTGACGAACTTGTCTGCCTTTTCTTCAAAGTTTGAGATTGCTTTGGCGGGTAGTTGGGAATACCAGGTCAGGGCTCCTCCGGTCAATGTTTTGCCGAATCTCTTCAGCAGTACTGATGGTACCTGTTCCTTATACAAGCCGTTAAATTTCACAGCGGTAACATAATGGATGAGATGATCTTCGGGATCAGTGGTTCCATCGTATACCCTCAGGTAGGGGGTCATCTTGAAAGTCTTCGGGATGGTGTAGGCCCGGCTTCCTCGGAATAGGGTTGCTCTACGAACCTTCCTACGCCCCGTTTGGGCAGCAATTTAGGTTCTCCAGGGATCTTGTCAACCCTATCCCGATGTTCCTTCATTTGGTCACAGAGGGCCTGATTTTCCCTTTCCATTTCTTCCATCTTTCTCAGAATGGAGGCCAATGTATCGTCATGCATTTGCGTTTCGACGGGTTGGCTGTTGGTTCATGTTTCTTCCTGCTCGTCTGCTGTGGCAGTGTTGCTTGTTGTTGGTGCTGCATTTTCATAACTCCGCGGTGGTTTTTCCACTAAGTCGCTCAGGGCGCTCGTTAGCCATTCCTCCAGTAATTTCCTGACCGCTGGGGGTGCTTCTTTTGCAACGAAAGTGGAGGTATCTTTCTCCTCCAAGGTTGCAAGATTCCCGAAGGGGGAAGGTGAGGCTTCCACCTCAGGTGTAATATCAGGTGTGGTGTTTACGGCAGCGCTACAACAGGCCTCGTTCAGGGAACTCAAGAGGTTGGTGGGAACTTCCGTTATAGCTTTGGACCGGGTGTTGTTTTCGGCCATTTTTGGGTTTTGTCTGATGATCTGATCCTTTGGATGTATACTACGGGTTTGATTCTCGAAATCACCACAGACGACGCCAAATTGTTTGACCCAAAAGCTATTGGTTGCTTTTTGAGTTAGGGACAATCAAAGATTACAAGAGGGTAAATCGGAATCAGTGGTAATATATTGTCACGACCCAAACCCTGGGCGTGATGGCGCCCAACACAATGCTAGGCAAGCCCGACCATATTATCCCTTAAACCAGCCAGTTATTAATCAAGTTAAACTTAAACAATAAAATGATCATATCAGGTGATAAGCGAAATGTAAAACATACAAAGTACGGTCCCAACCATATCGTGGTGTCACGAGACTGAGCCTCTACAGAATAGCATCCTAATACAACCAAGTCTAGGCAAATAGGAAATCAATAAGATGATAAAGAAGGAGAAAACAAGCTCTGCGGACGCTGGCAGCTACCTCGTAATCTCCGCAAAAGTAGACAAGGATCGGCAACTGCAATGTCTCAACTGCTCTCGGGCACCTGTGGATCTGCACAGAAAGTGCAGGGGAGTGGGGTGAGTATATTTCAACTCAATGAGTAACAATAATAAATAATAACTGAAGGTAAGAACTCCTGTGCTATCACTTAGCAGTTCTAAGGCAACCCTCACAGGTACGTCATCACTATAGAAATACTCAAATCTCCAATCCACGTTTATCTCTACAAGATTCTACACCGATCCAACCCTCACTCGTACCCCTACGGTGTACGGCCATCTCAACATATAAAGACATATACCTATGTCTATAATGTATAAGTATTTAAGTAGATAATAGGATATGATTAAGTATAATGCTGCGTGTGCAGCCCGCTCCAATACATATACCGCTGCGGCGCGCAGCCCGCTCCATTTTACATCGACGGCGCTCACTAGGGGTGTATACAGACTTCGGAGGGGCTCCCTAGGCCCAAGCACTATTATACTGTGGCGTGCAGCCCGATCCACACATGTATTACTGCGGCGTGCAGTCCGATCCAATATTTATATGTATATATATTTATACTGCTGCGGCGCGCAGCCCGATCCCATAATATACACCAGTGCTCACTGAGAATGTGTGCAGACTCAGACTCCGAAGGGGCTCCTACAGCCCAAGCGCAATAATACTGCGGCGTGCAGTCCGTCCCACATGTATATTATATGTATATTACATGTATCAGTGGGTCCTTGACCCTATCTCATCTCAATCGGTATAGACTTGGTCTTTCAGGCCCACTCAGCTAGAACAGGGAATTCCACCTTAGATAATCTTCCTCAATGTACACATCTAGTACGGGCTCATATGATGCTATACGGCTAGAGCTACGGTTGAGTGTATGTTTCCAACATGATATAAGGGTCACCTAGCTCTATAGGTTCCCTAATGCTCTACAGATCGGCACAAGGCCCCAAACATGGCTATTAGCCCAATTGTACAGTTATAATCTCAGTAACAGTCATACAACACAGTATTCTATTAGCCGGGAAGGACTAAGTCCGAACCCCCAATCACAATGTCACCACACTCGTCTCAAGACGTGTGTCTCATCTCAACATAGCACTGTGAAGTGCTAGTACGGGGTTTCAAACCCTCGGTACATTATTTACTATCACCACTCACCTCGAACCGGTAGAAGCTTCAATCCGCCTTGCGCTTGCCTCGTAAATCAATCTCCTCGGGTGCCAAATCTGCTCAAAATCATAGAGAATGCATCAATATATGCTAATTTCACGAAATTCATTCGAAATAACCCAAATTATATCAAAACCCACAAGTTGTCAAAACCCGACTTTTGAAACACTTGTCGAAAAATTACAAAAATCACATACTCGGAATCCTCATCTCGATACGAGTCTAGGCATATAAAATTTACCAAAATCGGACTCCATTTGCCCACTCAAATCAGTGTTCTTCTTTAATTTAGGCATAGGGCTCAAACCCACCTTTAATCTTCCATTTACAGGGATTTAACCAAGGATTTCATGATAAAATGATGTAATTAAGCCACAAAACTTACCTCCAATGAAACCCCGATGATTTCCCAGCAATCTCCCGTCAATTTCTTCTCTTGGAACTCAAAAATGGAGGTTTTGGGTATTAAACCCGCGACTGTCCAGTTCTGGCTTTTAATTCACTGCCAGAATATTTCCTTCATCGCGTTCGCGATGCCACTCATGCGAACGCGATGCCTCTTTCCTCTTCCTCATCGCGAACGCGGCACGCCTTCACGCGTCCGCGAAGGTCAACTTCCCAGCTCCGGATTTTTACGCTACGCGAACGCGTAGTCTCCCACGCGAACGCGTGGCCTCGCCAAATCCTACTTCGCGAACGCGGCCTAGACCCACGTGAACACGATGCGTTCCAACTCCCTCGTACGCGAACGCGTTAACTCCCTCGCGAACGCGAAGAGTGCTGAACCTTGCCTACGCGAACGCGGGCCTTGCCCTCGCGAACGCGAAGGCCAAATCATTGCCCAGTGATCTGCAGATTACAGCAGGTCACTTCTTGCTTCCAACTGCCGGATGATGGTCCGGATTCACCCCGAGGCCCCCGGGACCCCAACGAAAACCACCAACATACCCCAAAACACGATACGAACTTGTTCCAATCATAAAAACACCATCCTAAACATCAAAATCACCAATTACCCACGGATTCAAGCCTAAATTTCTTCAAAACTTCCGAATTACACATTCTATCAAAAACCCGACCAAACGACGTCCGAATGACCTGAAAGTTTGCGGACATATCCAAAATCACCTAACGGAGCTACTGAAACTGTCGGAATTCCATTCCGACTCCCGGATCAAAATCTCACCTATCGATCGGATTTCGCCAAAATGCAACCTTAGCCAATTCAAGCCTATTTCTACACCGGGCCTCCAAATTCAATTCCGATCGCTCCCCTAAGTCACAATTCACCTCCCGGAACTAACCGAATCATCAGAATTTGATTCCGAGCTCTCTAACTAAATAGTCAACTCCGGGTTGACTTTCCTTATTCAAGTTTCCTCCAAAAAGGCTATATGCCTCATTTCCAATCCAATTCACTCCTAACTCCCCCGATAGACTCTAACACTGATATAAAAGCATGAATTATGTAATTACAACACAACGGGGTGGTAATTCCCGTGACGACGGGCCGGGTCGTCACATTCTCCCCTCTTAAGCAAACGCTCGTCCTCGAGCGGGTCAAGAAACATACCTGAAGTCTCAAATAGCTGAGGGTATCTGCTCCGCATCTCCTGCTCAACCTCCCAAGTAGCCTCCTCTACGGGTCGACCTCTCCACTGAACCTTAACCGATGCAATCTCCTTCGACCTCAACTTCCTTACTTGGCGACCCAAAATAGCAATAGGCTCCACGTCATAGGATAGATCACCATCAAGTTGAATGGTACTGAAGTCTAATACATGGGACGGGTCTCCGATGTACTTCCGGAGCATAGACACATGGAATACTGGATGAACGCTGGATAAGCTGGGCGGCAAGGCTAACTCATATGCCACCTCTCCAACTCTCCTGAGTATCTCAAAAGGACCAATGTACCTGGGACTCAACTTCCCTTTCCTCCCGAACCTCATGACACCCTTCATGGGTGAAACCTTCAGCAATACTCTATCACCAACCATGAAAGACAACTCTCGAACCCTACGGTCTGCATAACTCTTCTGGCGAGACTGTGCTGTGCGAAGCCTCTCCTGGATCAACTTTGCTCTATCCAGAGCATCCTGAACTAACTCAGTCCCTATCAATCTATCCTCACCAGGCTCAAACCATCCGATGGGAGATCTACACCGTCTGCCATACAATGCCTCGTACGGGGCCATCTGAATACTCGACTGGTAACTATTATTGTAGGCAAACTCAGCAAGTGGCAAAAACTCATCCCATGAACCACCAAAGTCAATCACACATGCCCGCAACATATCCTCCGGGATCTGAATAGTGCGCTCAGACTGTCCGTCTGTCTGGGGGTGAAATGCGGTGCTTAACTCAACCCGTGTACCCATCTCTCGCTGAAATGCTCTCCAAAACTGAGAAGTGAACTGAGTGCCTCTGTCAGATATAATAGACACTGGGACCCCATGCAACCTGACAATCTCCCGGATAAAGATCGCTGCCAACCGTTCCGATGAGTAAGTAGTACTAACCGGGATGAAATGTGCGGACTTAGTCAGCCGATCAACAATCACCCATACAGAATCAAACTTCCTCACTGTCCGAGGAAGCCCAATAACAAAATCCATGGTGATCCTCTCCCATTTCTACTCGGGAATAACCATACGCTGAAGAACACCGCCCGGTCTCTGGTGCTCATATTTGACCTGCTAGCAGTTGAGGCACTTAGCTACATGCCTAACAATATCCATCTTCATTCTCCTCCACCAGTAGTGCTGTCTCAAGTCTTGGTACATCTTTGCGGCACCTGGGTGAATAGAGTACCGCGAACTGTGTGCCTCCTCAAGTATCAACTCCCGCAAACCATCAACATTGGGCACGCATATACGGCCCTACATCCTCAGAACACCATCACTGTCGATAGTCACATCTCTAACATCATTATGATGCACTCTGTCCTTAAGGACAAGCAAATGTGGGTCATCATACTGTCGCTCCCTGATGTGATCATATAAGGAAGATCGAGAAACAACACAAGCCAACACCCGACTCGGCTCCGAAATATCTAATCTCACTAGCCGATTGGCTAGGGCCTGAACATCATAAGCAAATGGCCTCTCCCCAACTGGGATGAAAGCTAAGCTGCCCATGCTAACCGCCTTCCGACTCAAGGCATCGGCCACCACATTTGCCTTCCCGGATGATACAAAATAGTGATGTCATAATCCTTAAGCAACTCCAACCACCTCCGCTGTCTCAAATTAAGGTCCTTCTATCTGAATAAGTGCTGAAGGCTGCGATGATCCGTGAACACCTCACATGAGACACCATACGGGTAATGCCTCCAAATCTTCAAGGCATGAACTATGGCTGCTAGCTCCAAATCATGAACAGGGTAGTTCTTCTCGTGGGGCTTCAACTGACGAGAGGCATAAGCAATGACCCTACCCTCCTGCATCAACACACAACCAATGCCCACTCCCGAGGCATCACAATATACAGTATAAGAACCTGAAGCTGTCGGTAGAATCAAAACTAGTGTTGTGGTCAGTGCTGGCTTGAGGTTCTGAAAGCTCTCCTCGCACTCCTCGGACCATAAGAATGGAACACCCTTCTGAGTCAATCTAGTCAAGGGTGAAGCAATAGATGAGAATCCCTGAACGAATCGGCGGTAATACCTTGCCAATCCCAGAAAGCTACGGATCTCAGTAATTGAGGTCAGTCTGGGCCAACTCTGCACTGCCTCGACCTTACTCGGATATACCTGAATACCACACGGGACACCACGTGCCCTAAGAATGCCACGGACTCAAGCCAGAACTCACATTTGGAGAACTTGGCATACAGCTTCTCCTCTCTCAATCTCTACAACACAATACTCAAGTGCCGAGCATGCTCCTCCTGGCTACGAGAGTAGACTAGAATGTCGTCAATGAACACAATCACAAATGAATCAAGATACGGCCTGAACACACTGTTCATCAAATGCATAAATGCTGCTGGGGCATTGGTCAGCCCAAAAGACATCACAAGGAACTCATAGTGACCATATCTGGTCCGGAATGCAGTCTTCATAATGTCAGACTCTCTAATCTTCAGCTGATGGTAGCCTGAACGAAGATCAATCTTCGAGAACACCCTAGCTCCCCGGAGCTGATCAAATAAATCATCAATACGAGGCAGAGGATACTTATTCTTCACTGTTACTTTGTTTAGCTGCCTGTAGTCAATACACATCCTCATGGATCCGTCCTTCTTCTTAACAAACAGGACCGGTGCACCCCACGGCGACACACTCGGCCGAATAAACCCCTTATCTAGGAGTTCCTGGAGCTGCTCCTTCAATTCCTTCAACTCAGTTGGTGCCATCCGATATGGAGGAATAGAAATAGGCTGAGTGCCTGGCACCAAATCGATACCAAAATCAATATCCCTATCCGGCGGCATGCCCGTCAGGTCTGAGGGAAACACATCAGGAAAGTCTCGCACAATGGGAACAGAATCAATACTGGGAGTCTAGGCCTCGACCTCCCGCACAAATGCTAAATAAGAGAGACATCCCTTCCCAACCATTCGTTGGGCCTTGAGGAAAGATATTACCCTGCTAGGTACATACTCAGCCGTGCCTCGCCACTCGATCCTCTGAATGCCCGGCATAGCCAAAGTGACTGTCTTAGCATGACAGTCCAGAATAGCATGACATGGAGATAGCCAGTCCATGCCCAATATAACATCAAAATCAATCATGCTGAGAAGCAACAGGTCTACTCGGGTCTCCGGACCTCCAATAGTGACCAAACAGGACCGGTATACGTGGTCCACAACAATAGTATCCCCTACCGGGGTAGATACATGCACTGGCAGCTCAAGACTCCCTCGGGTCGTGCCCAAATGAGGAGCAAAATATGTAGACACATAAGAATAAGTAGAACCGGGATCAAACAATACCGAGGCATCTCTGTGGCAGACTGAAATAATACCTGTAATGACAGCATCAGAAGCAACAGCCTCAGATCGGCCCTGAAAAGCATAGCATCTAGCCTGTCCACCTAATCGACCACCCCTCGAGAGCGACCCCTAGCTGTCTGACCCTCACCCCTAGCTTGCGGGGCGGGTGCTGAAGTAGAAGGACCAGATGACGAGGGCTGCCCCTCTGCTGATAAGATCTGGAAACAAGATGGGGGCACTCCCTACGGTGGTGCCCAAACTCTCCACACTCGTAGCAACTCCACGGTGCTGGGTACTGAGACTGATAAGGACCTCTGGCGCTGGAGTGGCCAGCTGATGAACTAGGCCGAGATGAACCCTGAGCAGATGGGGCCTGTGAAGAACTCTGAGCTGGCATGGCACTGAGAGATGGCTGGCTCTGGTTCGAACCCTGATAACCCTATCTAGAAGACCATCTGCCACGATCGGAGCGACCCGACTGCGAAGATCTGAAAGAGCGACCTCGGCTCTGTTGACTCTGGCCTCTAGTCTGAGTACCACTGGAACTAGCTGCACCTCAAGGCCTCTTGGCCTCCCTCTCATCCCACTGTCTGCGACAATCTGTCTCTATGTCGTGAGCAATATCCACGACATCCTCAAATGTACGACTCAAAACCCTCTCCCGAGTCATCAGAATACGAATGGGATAAATGAGGCCGTCCACGAAGCGCCCAATCCTCTCTCTGTCGGAATGAACCAACCACGGTGCATATCCGGACAACTCTGTAAACCTGATCTCATACTCTGACACTGACATGTCCCCCTGACGGAGACCCTCAAACTGCCTACGCATCTCCTCTCTCTGAGATCGAGACACCCATTTCTCCAAGAACATAGTGGAGAACTCCGGCCATGATAGTGGTGCTGCCGCTGCCGGCCTGCGGCGCTCATAAGCCTCCCACCAAGCAAAGGCCGGTCCCCGAAACTAAAAGGTAGTGAAAGATACCCCACCGGACTCCAATATCCCCGCCGTACGAAGCATCCGACGCGCACTTATCCAGAAAACCTCGGGCGTCCTCGCCGGAGCACCAGAGTAAACACCGGAGGAGATAACCCGGTGAACCTCTCAAGACGACGCCGCTCATCGTCCGTCGTAGCCGGGACCCCGTCCCCCCGAATCCGATCCGCTGGCCGAACCGGTACCACGAGCCGAACCGGAGGAGCCTCCGGTGTCCGTAAGCCCCGCACCGCCGGCTCTGGAGTGCGTACTGCCGGGGTCCGATGACCACCCCCGATCCCCGATGTAGCTGCTGTAGTAGTAACTGAAACCGCCCGTGCTAGGCCAGTGCAGACTGCTAGTATCCGAGCCAGGGTCTCCCGTAGATCCGGAATAACAATGGGCACAGCTGGTGCCCGATCCGGTGCTACCGGCACCTCTCGCAACCGGGGCCGTGGGTCAGCCGGCACCGCCTCGCCGCCCTAACTCCGCCACGACCACGACCGCATCTTCGGCCTCTAGCGGGTGGTAGTGGTGGTGGTCCTCCACGTCCGGATGTTCGAGTTCTCGCCATCTGCGAGAAAATAGAATGTCAAAGTTCAGATTCAAGTCAAAAGTAATCGCACGACAAGAATTCCAAGAATTGAAACTTTTCCTAAAAAGGTTTGCGGCCTCCCGAGGATAAGTACAGGCGTCCCCGCACCGATCCACGAGACTCTACCAACCGGCTCATGACTCGCGAGACCTGTTAACCTAGGCTCTGATACCAACTTGTCACGACCCAAACCCTGGTCATGATGGCGCCCAACACAATGCTAGGCAAGCCCGACCATATTATCCCTTAAACCAGCTAGTTATTAATCAAGTTAAACTTAAACAGTAAAAAGATCATATCAGGTGATAAACGAAAGATAAAACATACAAAGTACGGTCCCAACCATATCGTGGTATCACGAGACTGAGCCTCTACAGAATAGCATCCTAATACAACCAAGTCTAGGCAAATAAGAAATCAACAAGATGATAAAGAAGGAGAAAACAAGCTCTGCGGACGCTGGCAGCTACCTCGTAATCTCCGCAAAAGTAGACAAGGATCAGCAGCTACAATGTCTCAACTGCTCTCGGGCACCTGTGGATCTACACAGAAAGTGCAGGGGAGTGGGGTGAGTATATTTCAACTCAGTGAGTAACAATAATAAATAATAACTGAAGGTAAGAACTCCTGTGCTATCACTTAGCAGTTCTAAGGCAACCCTCACAGGTACGTCATCACTATAGAAATACTCAAATCTCCAATCCACGTTTATCTCTACAAGATTCTACACTGATCCAACCATCACTCGTACCCCTACGGTGTACGGCCATCTCAACATATAAAGACATATACCTATGTCTATAATGTATAAGTATTTAAGTAGATAATAGGATATGATTAAGTATAATGCTGCGGCGTGCAGCCCGCTCCAATACATATACCGCTGCGGCGCGCAGCCCGCTCCATTTAACGTCAACGGCGCTCACTGGGGGTGTATACAGACTTCGGAGGGGCTCCCTAGGCCCAAGCACTATGATACCGCGGCGTGCAGCCCGATCCACACATGTATTACTGCGGCGTGCAGTCCGATCCAATATTTATATGTATATATATTTATACTGCTGCGGCGCGCAGCCCGATCCCATAATATACACCAGTGCTCACTGAGAATGTGTGCAGACTCAGACTCCGAAGGGGCTCCTACAGCCCAAGCGCAGTAATACTGCGGCGTGCAGTCCGTCCCACATGTATATTACATGTATATTACAGTGGGTCCTTGACCCTATCTCATCTCAATCGGTATAGACTTGGTCTTTCACGCCCACTCAGCTAGAACAGGGAATTCCACCTTAGATAATCTCCCTCAATGTACACATCTAGTACGGGCTCATATGATGCTATACATCTAGAGCTACGGCTGAGTGTATGTTTCCAACATGATATAAGGGTCACCTAGCTCTATAGGTTCCCTAATGCTCTACAGATCGGCACAAGGCCCCACACATGGCTATTAGCCCAATTGTACAGTTATAATCTCAGTAACAGTCATACAACACAGTATTCTATTAGCCGGGAAGGACTAAGTCCGAACCCCCAATCACAATGTCACCACACTCGTCTCAAGACGTGTGTCTCATCTCAACATAGCACTGTGAAGTGCTAGTACGGGGTTTCAAACCCTCAGTACATTATTTACTACTACCACTCACCTCGAACCGGTAGAAGCTTCAATCCGCCTTGCGCTTGCCTCGCAAATCAATCTCCTCGGGTGCCAAATCTGCTCAAAATCATAGAGAATGCATCAATATATGCTAATTTCACGAAATTCATTCGAAATAACCCAAATTATATCAAAACCCACAAGTTGTCAAAACCCGACTTTTGGTACACTTGTCAAAAAATTACAAAAATCACATATTCGGAATCCTCATCTCGATACGAGTCTAGGCATATACAATTTACCAAAATCGGACTCCATTTGCCCACTCAAATCAGTGTTCTTCTTTAATTTAGGCCTAGGGCTCAAACCCACCTTTAATCTTCCATTTACAGGGATTTAACCAAGGATTTCATGATAAAATGATGTAATTAAGCCACAAAACTTACCTCCAACGAAACCCCGATGATTTTCCAGCAATCTCCCATCAATTTCTTCTCTTGGAACTCAAAAATGGAGGTTTTGGGTATTAAACCCGCGACTGTCCAGTTCTGGCTTTTAATTCAATGCCAGAATATTTCCTTCATCGCGTTCGCGACGCCACTCACGCGAACGCGATGCCTCTTTCCTCTTCCTCATCGCGAACGCGGCACGCCTTCACGCGTCCGCGAAGGTCAACTTCCCAGCTCCGGATTTTTACTCTACGCGAACGCGTAGTCTCCCACGCGAACGCGTGGCCTCGCCAAATCCTACTTCGCGAACGCGGCCTAGACCCACGCGAACGCGATGCGTTCCAACTCCCTCGTACGCGAACGCGTTAACTCCCTCGCGAACGCGAAGAGTGCTGAACCTGGCCTACGCGAACGTGGGCCTTGCCCTCGCGAACGCGAAGGCCAAATCACTGCCCAGTGATCTGCAGATTACAGCAGGTCACTTCTTGCTTCCAACTGCCGGATGATGGTCCGGATTCACCCCGAAGCCCCCCGGACCCCAATGAAAACCACCAACATACCCCAAAACACGATACGAACTTGTTCCAATCATAAAAACACCATCCTAAACATCAAAATCACCAATTACCCACGGATTCAAGCCTAAATTTCTTCAAAACTTCCGAATTACACATTCTATCAAAAACCCGACCAAACGACGTCCGAATGACCTGAAATTTTGCGGACATATCCAAAATCACCTAACGGAGCTACTGCAATTGTCGGAATTCCATTCCGACTCCCGGATCAAAATCTCACCTATCGATCGGATTTCGCCAAAATGCAACCTTAGCCAATTCAAGCCTATTTCTACACCGGGCCTCCAAATTCAATTCCGATCGCTCCCCTAAGTCACAATTCACCTCCCGGAAACTAACCGAATCATCAGAATTCGATTCCGAGCTCTCTAACTAAATAGTCAACTCCGGGTTGACTTTCCTTATTCAAGTTTCCTCCAAAAAGGCTACATGCCTCATTTCCAATCCAATTCACTCCTAACTCCCCCGATAGACTCTAACACTGATATAAAAGCATGAATTATGTAATTACAACACAACGGGGTGGTAATTCCCGTGACGACGGGCCGGGTCGTCACATATATTCAAGGACAGATCTATGATTTGTATGTAGATTGTTCTAGTAAAATCGTAAGAGAACTTATTGAAATATTAAAACTAGTCAGTAATAGAGAGAGGAGATAGAGAGAGAATGATAGATAAATATTGTATTACTAATGAATAATAACACTTGCCTTACAAATAAGGGAGGCCATTCCTTATATAGAAGAAAGGCCCCCTCGCCAACATATTACTTTATTTCAGAGTTATTGTTATTACAAAAACAGAAATAGGCAGAGGAGACGGGACGCCTAGACGAGCGAGTTTGTCAATACGCCTTCATTGTCGGGGGCGTACTCCCTCTCGTCGTATGGGCGTGGAGGAAGGTATACTTGACGTCTGTGGCCGTATAGGAAGGTGTACTCGACTCACATTATTCATATCGGATTCCACCTCATACAGTAACAATCGCTAATAACAAAGCAGTAAGATAACAAAACAAAGAAAATAATTATAGTAATAAAATCGAAAAATAAGATAATACAAAATTTGTCATATGTTAGTAAGTTTACTTTAAATTCAGCTTTTATCGGGAATTTTTTTTATGTATAAGCGAGCAGGAAAGAGTAACTTTTAATATTAGAGAAATAAAACTTTTCATAATATTAGGCTTGGATAAGATAAATGAAATGATATGGACAATGATGATTATTCTAACCTTCTTGAAATTAGATGTAATAATAATTGTTAAATAGACTAGCTAAAAGAGTCGTACTTTGCAAATTACAATTGGTTCTTAAAAAGCAATGCATGGCTTGTAATGTTATAATATTCCACTACTTGAAAAAGAGTTAATGACCAATAACAACAAATCCAATATAAATATTTCAAATTTGATTAGAAAAAAACTTTATGACCAATGTCTTCCTCTATTCCTTCCAATGTCTATACAAGTAAATACGAAAAGTATAAATAATACTACATAGTTCTTGTCAAAATCCAATCATTTTTCTTTATTTTAATTTTGAGTTGTTGCTTGTTATGTGAGTTGACCACATGATCCATCACATGGACGATTAATAATTAATGCTAATCATTGTACTTATGACTGACTTAAAGGTTTGGTGACCAATGGCAAGACGCAATATTATATTTAGTAGTATTCCCAATATTTTGGGAAAACCAAAATATTCAATAAAACAATAGATACGTTCAATAAGCTACAAGAAATAAGTACATTTTTCGAATTTAATACGAAGACAGAGAAATATAGAATTTGAGTTTTATATTTTAGAAGTGTGATGCTCATTACTTTTCTTGTTCAAATAAATAGTTAACTTGAATTTTGAACATATATTTATTTTATGGGCGAAGAAAAAAAATCTAGAAAGAGAAACACTCACCTCTCACTACATTCAACTTAATGGATAATACATCAAATACCTAACATATCATCGAAACCACCATATAGAAACCTCGTGGAGGAAGATATCAACGAAGCACACTCCTACAAAGAAAGACTCATTGACAAACATGACATTTCACAAACAGACTACTTTGCATCTGATTTTGAAAAATCAGAATATAAGTTAAAGGGCAAGAAAAACCTATGTCCAATCATTCTCTCCCACGAAGACAAGAACAGACTATATGATTTGTGGCGCTTCTCAGTCATCACAAAACTATTTGGCCAGCGTATGCCACACCATCTTCTCCGATCCAAACTAATTGAACTATGGAACCCCTCCAAACAATTAATCTTGATTGACCTAGGATGAGACTTCTTCATATTCAAGTTTGGAAAGGAGGAAAACTTGATCAAGGCTATATACTAAGGTCCATGGTTCTTATCCAGAAACATCCTCTCAGTTGGATGGTGGGAACCAAAATTTATCCCATAAGAAGCCACCCTATCCTTCAATGCTATACGGGTAAGACTTTCCCAGTTGCCAACCAAATTCTATGACAAAAAGATACTAGACAAAGTGGGTAGGAAGCTTGGGAAGCTACTTAAGGTTGATACGTGCTCCTCAGCAACTCTAAGGGGTAGATATGCGAGAATATGCATCCAAGTTCCACTGGAATCACCAGTTGTAACATCTGTCACCATTGGAGACCACAAACAAGTGGTTGTTTATAAAGGAGAAAATAGCCTATGTATAAGATGTGGAAGATTGGGACACACACTGAGAGGGTGTTCTCATAGGCAAAAGCCCAACCCACCACCGGCATAGGACTGCCCGAAATGTTCCAATGCTAAAGCCAATAGCGATGAAGAAAAGGAATAGAAAATGGTATCCTTCCCCCGAAGACGAAAATAGGGATTCCCCACACAGCAACGCCGAGCAACAATAAACCAGGGTAGGAAAGGTAAAAGTACCACCCCAACGGATGACATCCAAGTTCCAATGTTTGACGCCATCTCCGATAAGTTTCTCGAAACTCAAACCTTCCACTATAATTCAAAGACCAACTCTGTGCAGGACACAAACCCAACTCAGAGCACAACGGAAAACTCACCCCTCCCAAAGAATCAACCCACCAAGGGACATCCCATAAGGGATCAGCGTAATACAAACACAAAAAAGAAAGTGGGTCCAAAGGGTAGAAACCCAACACCCAGCAACGATAAAGGGCCTACACCCCAAAAACAAACTGCCTAGGCGTCTCCCAAAGGGACAAAGTCAACCGGCCCAAAGGGCCCAAGTGAGAAGCCTAACAGCAATTCAGAGAGTGGGCCACACCAACCCCAAATCTAGTGCCACCTTAGAGGACCCAACCCTTTCACCGCATGCACTGCCAAAGATGGCTCCTACCGTGCTACATCACCCCTACCAACACACTCCATAAAAAAAACCTCCATGGATACTCAAGTGCCATCTCTGATAAACCCAAAATCTTAAGTTATTTGACAACATCCATCAACTCAATTGGCTATTCATTTAATTCGAAAACCAGTGTATCAGACACAAGTTATGAAGCTCTAACCGCGTGTGTCGATTCAATCCCATCATCAACCATGTCTCTTGGTTACCCCAATAACCCCTAATTAATAGTAGCCTAAAAAGGATTATGCTAGAAAAACCCAAAAATGGATCCGCATTTCAAACCCCCAATTGTTCTGACCTCCAGCCCACCACCACAAGACTACACGCTGGAGTCCTGGATGGTGATTGCTCTCCACGGTCAGGCACTATGCTACAATATTCAGTTGGAAAACTAGCCAATATCACTCATCATCTAAAATCTAGCCCATCTAGCAAGAGACACAGGAGAAGCACTAAACAAGGGTTTGGCAACATTTGGAGCCCAACTATGGCACTCGATGGTTCTACAGAGCAACCTCAACCCTCTACAGCCAACCAACAATTCACCTTCAGTCCATAACATGATGTAACATATCTTTAACACCATCTCATTATTTCCAAACCCAGCAGCAACATACTGTCACGACCCCAAACCCAGTCGTGATGGCGCCCAGCACATTGCTAGGCAAGCATGACCTATCACACACATTCCGAGCTGCAAGCTCACATTCCTTATTACAAAAATTATTAACAATAACAAATTATCCAAAATTCAGCAAATACATAGAAAATAACCCAATAAACTAGTACATATAACCTCTCACAGATATGGAGGTCACGAGTCAAGAGCCTCTACCGAATAGCATAATAATAATATTAAACATATAATAATCTGAGTACGCGGAAATGTCAAAAACATAGACATAATAGAGGAGACGGGTCCTACGGACGCCAGGCAGCTACCTTAACTAACTCCGAAGAATACTCTGAAAGCAGCTAAGATCAACCCTTTTCCTGAAGTACCTGGATCTGCACACAAGGTACATGGAGTAAAGTGAGTACTTCCAACTCATCGGTAATAGACATGTATAATGATATTGAAGGCAAGAAATCCCAAATTTACTATACAGTAAAGCTATAACAATGATTCATTTCCTTTTTAACAGTGTAAATCTCAGGAAAACAGTAACACATAGAGCAGATAAGTATAAATGCATGAATGCAATGCAAATTCACATAAACTCTATGGCGCGCAGCCCGATCCCCGATCCATTTGGGTACCCGCGCTCATTGTGGGGGTTCAGACTCCGGAGGGGCTCCTAAATCCCAAGTGCAATATCATAGTAACATATGCTGCGACGTGCAGTCTGATCCACTATCAGTCCAGCTACGTGCATGCAAGCCTCACAAGCACAAATAACTTACCATTTTTAGTTCCATTTAACAGTATTTATAGAATTAGGTGTTCAAAAATCTCAGAATTTACAAATCATATTTAGACAGTGTTTAGCTCAGGACTGATATGATCAAAACATGTTATAATTATAGAAAAAGTGATAACGATCTTCACGGGATCCCAATAACCGGCACGCAACACAAATATGTCCATAACCATCCATGTAGGAGGTCTACCGGCTCATTTATAGCCAACAACATAGTACAATGCCACTCAGTCGGACTAAGCCAAAGTCCCCAATCACAATCAACCCCACACTCACTGTAGAGTACGTGTCTCACCTCAATAAAGCGTCACATAGTGATATACCGGGGTTTCAAACCCTCAGGTCTTCATCCACATCTATTACTCACCTCGAACTGGCTCCGAGACTAGTCTGCAATGCCTTTACCTCTAGAATCAACCTCTGCGGGTGCCAAATCTGATCAAAACCAATAGGAATATATCAAAATAGGCTAATGGAACATAACCTAGTCGAAATAACTCAAAAAACACCTAAAAACATGAAGTTGGCAAAACCCGAGCCCCGGGCTCACTTCTCAAAAAATTACAATAATCACATTTCCAGAATCTTCGTCTCACCACGAGTCCATACATATCAAAATTATCAAAATCGGAGTCAATTTGGCCCATCAAATCATTACTTTACCCTTTCTTAGGCTTCAAGCAAAAACCTTCTTTTTTACCCTTAAATTCCTTGAATTATCAGTGTTTAATATTTGTTTTTATACCATAACAACTTTATTTGAAGCTACAAGTTCATACCTGATGGAATCCCTTCGAAATCTCTCAATTATTGCCCAAAATTGCCTCTCCTGAAGTCCTAAAATATTTTCTAACTTCTGAAAAATTGAAACCCACCGTTTCATTAAACACTCAGCATTTTTCTTCTCCGGTGAAATAGTCGCTTATGCGACTTTCGCTTCTGTGGAAATTGTCCGCTTCTACGGACTCACTTCAACTCATCCCAAACCACTTCTGCGGTTAATTCCGCTTATGCGAACTTGCTTATGCAAAAAATGTTCCGCTTCTGCGGAACCTCCCAAGCCATCACCATTTCGCTTCTGTAATCATTTTCCTGCTTCAGCAGAGCCGCATTTGCGGTCTCCCTTCTGTAGATGCGGGCATACCTGCTGTAACTCAAAACCAGTAGACTCAAAACTCCAAATTCCCTCATTCAACCACCCGAATTCAACCCAAGGCCCTCAGGACCTCAACCAAAAATACAGGTATGTTCTATTACCTCATTCAAACTTGTTCCAATCATAAAAACACGTCCTTAAACAAAAAAATCATCAAATTACCACGAATTCAAGCCTATTTTTCCTTCAAACTTCTGAATCTCTCATCCAATCAAAAACCCGATCAAACAACGTCCGAATGACCTGAAAATTTGCAAACACATCCAAAATCACCTAACGAAGCTATTGCAACTCTCAAAATTCTATTCCGACTCCCGGATGAAAATATCAGTTATCAACTGGATTCCGCCAAAATTCCAACTTCGCCAATTCAAGCCTATTTCTACACCGGACCTCACCTAAGTTACAAATCACCTCCCAAAGCTAACTGAACCCCCAGAATTCACATCCGAGCCCTCTAACCACATAGTCAACTTTCGGTTGACTTTTCTGAAACAAACTCCATTCTAAGAGGCTATATGCCTTATTTTCAACCAGAACCAATTCAATTGTACCCAATAGACTCTAATACTGATATAGAAACATAAAGTAACATAATTAGGGGAAAACAGGGTGGTAACTCACATGACGACTGGCCGGGTCTTCACATCCCCCAAACTTAAACAAATGCTCGTCCTCGAGCGGGTCAAGAAACATACTTGGAGTCTCAAACAAGTGCGGATATTTGATCCACATCTCCCGCTCGGTCTCCCAAGTGGCCTCCTCCACGGCCCGACCTCTCTATTGCACCTTCACTGACGCTATATCCTTAGACCTCAATCTCCGCACCTGACGACCCAATATAGCTATAGGCTCCACATCATAAGTCAAGTCATCATCCAGATGAACTGTACTGAAATCCAACACATGCGATGGGTCCCCAACATACTTCCAGAGCATAGACATGTGGAATACCGGATAAACTCCCGATAGGCTGGGTGGAAAAGCAAGCATATAGGCCAACTCTCCAACCCTCCTAAGTATCTCAAAAGGGCCAATGAATCTCGGTCTCAGCTTTCATTTCTTTCCAAATCTCATGATGCCTTTCATAGGCGAAACCTTCAGCAAGACCTTCTCACCCACTGAATAAGACACATCACGGACCTTCCGGTCCGCATAACTCTTTTAACGTGACTGGACTGTGCGAAGTCTCTCCTGAATCACCTTTAACTTGTCGAATGCATCCTGGACCAACTCTGTCCCCAACAACCTAGCCTCACCAGGCTTAAACCAACCAACTGGAGATCTACACCGTCTCCCATACAAGGCCTCATATGGCGCCATCTGAATGCTGGATTGGTAGTTGTTATTATAAGGAAACTCTGTGAGAGGCAAGTAATAAGCCCAAGAACCACCAAAATCAATAACACAGGCACGCAACATGTCCTCCAAGATCTAAATGGTACGCTCGGACTGTCCGTCCATCTGAGGATGAAATATAGTGCTCAACTCAACCTCTGAACCCAACTCTCGCTGGAATGTCCTCCAGAACTGAGAAGTAAACTGAGTACCTCTGTTTGATATAATAGAGACTAGGACCCCATGCAACCTCACAATCTCACGGATGAATATCTATGCTAACCGCTCAGAGGAACATGTCATACACACAGGAATGAAGTGTGTAGACTTGGTTAGCCTATCCACAATCACCCAAACTGAATCAAACTTCCTCGCTGTTCGAGGGAGACCACTAACAAAGGCTATAGTAATCCTCTCCCATTTCCACTCGAGAATATCAATACGTTGAAACACGCCACTGGGATTCTGATGCTCATACTTGACCAGGTGACAGTTGAGGCACCGGGCTACGAGAGTACAACAGGATGTCATCAATAAACACAATCACAAAGGAATCCAAATAAGGCCGGAACACATTGTTCATCAAGTGCATGAATGCGGCTGGGGCATTGGTCAGCCCAAAAGACGTCACTAGAAACTCATAGTGCCCATATCTCATCCTGAAAGTTGTCTTCATAATATAAGAATCCCTAATCTTCAGTTAGTGATAACCTGAATGTAGATCAATCTTCGAGAACACCCTCGCTCTCTGGAGCTAATCAAATAAATCATCAATGCGCGGTAGAGGATATTTGTTATTCACCGTTACCTTATTCAGCTGTCTATAATCAATACACGTCTCATTGAGCTATCTTTCTTCTTAACAAACAACACCGGTGCACCCCATGGTGACACACTTGGGCGAATGAAACCCTTATCTAGGAGTTATTGAAACTGTTCTTTCAATTCCTTCAACATAGTTGGCGCCATACGATACGGAGGAATAGAGATGGGCAAAGTGCCCAGTACCAAATCAATACCAAAGTCAATATCTCTGTCTGGCAGCATGCCCGGCAGAGCTGATGGAAACACATTTGGGAAGTCCCTCACAACAGGCATAGAGTCAATTCTACGATTCTCATCTCTAATATCCCTCACAAATGCTAAATATGATAAACACCCTTTCTCAACCATCCTCTGAGCCTTTAAGAAAGAATTCACCTGATTAGGGACATAATCAGTCGAACCTCGCCACTCAATTCGCGGAATACCAGGAATGCCAACGTAACTATCTTGGCATGACAATTCAGAAAAGCATGGCACGGGGATAACCAATCCATACCCAAAATCACGTCGAAGTCTACCATACCCAACAACAAAAATTCAACTAGGGTCTCCAAACCCCCAATAGTAACAAGACATGATCGATAAACATGATCCACAATAATTGTATTACCCACTAGGGTAGATATATGCACAGGCAAAGCAAGACAACTACGGGTCGTACCCAAATGATGAGCAAAATAAGAAGATATGTACGAGTATATAGACCCGGGATCAAACAAAACAGAAGCATCCCTGTGGCAATCTGAGATAATACCTGTGAGCACTGCGTTTGAAGCAACATCATATCTCCTATCTGGAAGTGAATAGAAACGAGCCTGACTACCGCTCGATCGTTTATCACTCCTGGGCAACCTCTAGAAGACTGACTCCCACCCTTACTAGATTGGGATGGTGCTGAAGTAGATGGAGTAGAAGAGGAGGGTTGATCTCTCTGCTGAGACCTACCCTTGCGGAGTCGAGGACACTGCCTCCTCATGTGTCCAAACTCACCACACTCACAACAACTGCCCGTCACTAGAGAAGGGAACTGAAGGGAACCCCTCGCCGCAGATGAACCCTAGGCTGAAGAAGAATGTGCTGAAATCTGAGTTGGGAGGGTGCTGAGTGAAGAATGGCCGTGCTGATAACCCTGGCGGCCACGGCCGGAAGAAGCTCCATTATGCTCTGGATGACCTGACAAAGGAGGTGCATAAGAACAACCTCTGCCGTGAAGAAACTGGCCCCTAGATGGAGCACCACTATAACTGCCTGAACCTCGAGGCCTCTTGGCCTCCCTCTCCTCCCGCTCTCGACGACGATCCACCTCAATCTGGCGTGCCACGTCCACTACTACCTCGAAGGATGATGCTACTACTCTTTCACTGGTCATCAAGATACGAATAGAATAGTTGAGGCCATCTATGAACCTCTTGATCATCTCCCGATCTATTGGGATCATCCATGTAGCATGTCTGGCTAATTGAGTACACATCAACTCATACCGAGTCACTGTCATATCACCTGAACGAACCACTCAAAATGGCAGCGCAACTCCTCTCTGCGGGATTGCAGCACATACTTCTCTAACAAGAGAGTAGAAAACTGCTGCCAGGTAAGGGGTGCTACTCCTGCAGGCCTACGTCTCTCAAACTCCTCCCACCATATGAATGCTAGCCCCGAAAACTGGAAGGTAGTAAAAGATACCCCACTAGACTCAAGAATCCCTACTTTACGAAGCATCCTCTGACACTTATCCAAGAATCCTTGGGCATCTTCGCCCTCAGTACTACTGAATGTAGGAGGCTGAAGTCTACCAAACCTCTCTAACCAGCTGCTCGTCGTCAGGCATCACTGGAACAACATACTTTGGGGCTGGCACAACTAGAACAGTCGGTGCAACTACCTGAGCTGGGGCTGCCTCTGGCGTCTGAAATCCCTGCACAACCTGCTCTGGTGTGCGAGCTGCGGGGTTCTGATGACCACCTCCAGTCTGAGATGTCGATGCGGTAGTAGTAGCATAAACTGCCTGAGCCAAACCAGTGCAGACAGATAACATCTGGGCTAATGTCTACTGAAGGCCAGGAATAACAATAGGCACTGCCGGTGCCTGAGCGGGTACTGTTGGAGCATCAACAACTGGGGGCTGATTCTGAATAGGGGCAACAGGTAGGTCTACTGGTACTTCCCTTGCTGCTCTACCACGACCACGGCCGCGCCCACGATCTCTAGCTGGTGGTAATGGTGGTCATCCACCTCGTCTAGTAGCACGAGTCCTCGCCATCTGCAGGAGAATAGAATATAGATATTTAGATCTCGAAACAACAAAACCGCACGACTAGAGTTCCAGAATATGAAGTGTTTCCTAAAAGTTCTGCAGCTTCCCGAGGATAAATACAAACGTCTCCGTACCGATCCACGAAACACTACTAACCGGCTCAAGACTCATGAGGCCTAGTAACCTAGGCTCTGATACCAACTTGTCACGACCCCAAACCCGGTCATGATGGCACCTAGCACATTACTAGGCAAGCCCGACCTATCACACACATTTCGAGCTGCAAGCTCACATTCCTTATTCCAAAAATTATTAACAATGACGAATTATCTGAAATTTAGCAAATGCATAGAAAGTAACCCAATAAACCAATACATATAACCTCCCACAGATCTGGGGGTCACGAGTCAAGAGCGACTACTGAATATCATAATAATAATACTAAACAAATAATAATCTGAGTACACGGAAATTTCAAAAACATAGAAATAATGGAGGAGTCGGGTCCTGTGAATGCCAGGCAGCTACCTCGACTAACTCCGGAGTATACTCTGAAAGCAGCTAAGATCAACCCTGTCCTGAAGTGCCTGGATCTGCACACAAGGTGCGGGGAGTAAAGTGAGTACTTCCAATTCAGCGGTAATAGACAGTATAATCATATTGAAGGCAAGAAATCCCAAATTTACCACACAGTAAAGCTATAACAATGATTCATTTCCTTTTAACAGTGTAAATCTCAGGAAAGCAGTAACATATAGAGCAGATAAGTATAAATGCATGAATTCAATACAAATGCACATGAATGCTACGGTGTGTAGCCCGATCCATTTGGGTACCCGCGCTTACTGGGTTCAGACTTCGGAGGGGCTCCTACAGCCTAAGAGCAATATCATAGTAACATATGCTGCAGCGCGCATCCCGATCACTATCAGTCCAGCTACATGCATACAAGCCTCACATGCATATATAACTTACCATTTTTAGTTCCGTTTAACAGTATTTATAGAATTAGGTGTTTAGAAATATTAGAATTTGATAATCATATTTAGACTGTGTTTATAGGACTAATATCATGAAAACATGCTATAATTATAGAAACAGTGATAACGATCCTCACGGGATCCCAATAACCGGCACACCGCCCAAATATATCCATAACCATCCAAGTGGGAGGTCTACTGGCTCATTTATAGCCAACAACACAGTACATTGCCACTCGGTCGGACTAAGCCATAGTCCCCAATCACAATTAACCCCGCACTCACCATAGAGTACGTGTCTCGCCTCTATACAACATCACAGAGTGATATACCAGGGTTTCAAACCCTCAAGTTATCATCCACATCTATTACTCACCTCGAACCATCTCTGTGACTAGTCCGAAATGACTTTCCCTCTAGAATCAACCTCCGCGGGTGCCAAATCTGATCAAAACCAATAGGAATACATCAAAATAGGCTAATGGAACATAACCAAGTCAAAATACCTCGAAAAACACCCAAAAATACGAAGTTGGCAAAACCCGAGCCTCGGGCCCACTTCTCAAAAATTTACGAAATTCACATTTCCGGAATTCTCGTCTCACCATGAGTCCATACATATCAAATTTATCAAAATCGGAGTCCATTTGACCCATCAAATCATCACGTTATCCTTTCGTAGGCTTAAAGCAAAAACCTCCCATTTACCCTTAAATTCCTTGAATTATCAGTGTTTATCCTTGCTTTTATACCATAACAACATTATTTGAAGCTACAAGTTCATACCTGATGGAATCCCTTCGAAATCACTCAATTATCGCCAAAAAACGTCTCTCCCGATGTCCCAAAATATTTTCTAACTTCTAAAAAATCAAAACCCACTGTTTCATTAAACACTCAGCATTTTCGCTTCTGTAGTGAAATAGTCCCTTATGCGACTTTCACTTTTGTGGAAATTGTCCGATTCTGCAGACTCACTTCAACTCATCCCAAACCGCTTCTACGGTTAACAATCTGCTTCTTCGAACTCGCCTATGTGGAAAATGTTCCACTTCTGCGGAACATCCCAAGCCATCGCCATTTATCTTCTGCAATCATTTTCCCACTTCAGCGGAGCCGCATTTGCGGTCTCCCTTCTGCAGATGCGGAAATACCTGCTGCAACTCAAAACGAGCAGACTCCAAACTCCAAATTCTCTCGTTCAACCACCCGAATTCAACACGAGGCCCTCGGGACCTCAACCAAAAATACAAATATGTTCTATAAACCTCATTCGAACTTGTTCCAATCATAAAAACATGTCTTTAAACACAAAAATCATCAAAATTACCAAGAATTCAAGCTTAATTTTCCTTAAAACTTCTGAATCTTTCATCCAATCAAAAACCCAACCAAACAACGTACGAATAACCTGAAAATTTGCAGACATATCCAAAATCACCTAACGAAGCTACTGCAACTCTCAGAATTCTATTCCGACTCCTGGATAAAAATCTCACCTATCAACCAGATTCTGCCAAAATTCCAACTTCGCCAATTCTAGCCTATTTCTACACCGGACCTCCAAATTCAATTTCGATCGCTCACTTAAGTCACAAATCACCTCCCAAAGCTAATCGAACCATTGGAATTCACATCCGAGCCCTCTTACCACATATTCAACTTTCGGTTGACTTTTTTGAAACAAACTCCCTTCTAAGAGGCTATGTGCCTTATTTTCAACCAGAACCAATTCAATTACACCCGATAGACTCTAATACAGATATAGAAACATAAAGTAATACAATAAGGGGAAAACGAGGCGGTAACTCATGTGATGACGGTCCGGGTCGTCACACATACCTATATGCGACACCCAATTCACAATCCTATAACACTTGCCCCAGCTAGACCCTTCATCTTCAATGCAAGAGAAATAACACTCACCATGTTATGCCCCAAATTGAGGTACATGACCGGCGCCTAACCGGGTAGCCCCAGTCAAGCAGACCTGGGTGCCTTTCCTAACCCACGTGTTACCCATATACTATTCATTACTTATAAACCAAGGAATTAACCAATTATAATTGAAATCACACTTTTACAAACATAACAACACGCTTAATTTCTTAATAAGTTTACAATTTACAACGCTTGACATACATTTACATAAGACCATAATCCCACGTTTTACTGTATACGGTGCCTCTAAGATATAACAGGATGATACAATACTTGCCGGTAACAAGGCTCCGGCTATACCTTACACAAAATCAATATAATAATCCAAAATAGAAGTGGCATGAGCCACGCAGGGCCCCGAGAAGAAAGGGGCTAACCAAAATGGCCATCGGAAGATGAAAGAGTGCTACTGCCGATAAACTGAAGTACCTGCTGCGGATCCACCTACAATCATGACATGAATGTAGCGCCCCCGGCAAAAGGGATGTCAGTACACTGGAATTGTACTGGTATGTATGGACAAGCTTTGTCCCAAGTAAACTCAAGCCATAAACAAGTAAATCATGATAATAAAACAACCAACAGATACACTAAGAAATAACGAAGCGAGCCAATCACGTTCCCACACTTACTTTGTTTCAAGTAGTCCTCAACCCATGTACAAGTAGATATCAACAAGGAAGGCAACAACCAAACATACACAAAAAGCACAATCAAAACAAACAAAGGGGCAATCAGTGCCCCACAGGTTGCAAACTCTCATGTTGTCTCCTTTCACAATTTCACATCAATGATTTCCTAATTGTATTCATATCAATTTCAATGGCGATTTCTATCGCTTTCCACCCTTATTACCTCAGATACCCTTATTACCTCGGCCACCCTTATCACCCCAACCCATACCTTATTACTTCGTGTTGCAGCGGGTAACCCGATCCCACCGTACAGTTTCAAATCACAACAATCACAAACAACAAACAATAACACTGCACAAAGATCACAAACAAGGGCAATAAGCAACTTACAAATTTGTTTGTGTTTTCCAACTACTTTTCAATCCGGTACCACAACAAGGTTACAATGTTTCCATATCTGAGAGTACCAATCCCATTATGTTCAACAGTTCATCAACAATCCGAGTTGTTTCATTAGTTTCCCACAAGAAGCCAAGTATGCCATCACTACTATTGTCCTCGATTTTTAGCAATTATGATTTCCTTTTTCACCATTTGGTTCACATGTCATACCACACCACAAATGATTAAACCAGTCGACTACCCAACAACTTAATCAAAAGAATTACACAACACTTCTCATAACTATCACATGCCAAATAATTTGTACACATAAGGGCGATTTCACAAGGATCAAAGTTAGCCATACATACCTGGAGTCGGATTTACTTTCTTCTATCTCCTACTTTAAATTTACCCAAGTTATCTTATGTTGCCAACTCCGCTTTTGCAAACTTTTAATCCTACCCACTCCTTTGTACTAAATTTCAAGTTTAAAGAACATGCATGAGTGTTAAATTTCTATTTCAAAAGCTAATGCATGAAAATCTTTCTTTCTCTTTAAAACCTCAAAATCAAGGAAAAAGGGCTAGGGTTTTTACCTTTAGAACTTGGGGAAGAAGACACTTGCCCTAGAATTTTCCGGACCAAGCGATTAGAAAATGATCCTTGAATATGTTAGGTTTCTCTCTCAAGAATCTGTCCTTCCTCTCTCTTATTTTGCTAAGAAAACATGAAGAAATAAAGTTTTAGGGTATTTTATTAAAGAAGAGATCGGGTTAAAATTTTAGAAAAATCTGGCCCAAGTCAAATCTGCGGTCGCATCTACGATCGCAGAATCAACATGCGGTCCGCATAATGGACCGCAAAATTGCTCCCAAAAACCACATGTTCTGTTACGATATGCGACAAAAATGCGGTCCGCATTTATGTTCTGCGGTCACATAATGCACCGCAGAATTGACCCTCAAAAATCATTAAGGAATTATGCGATGGTTTTGCGGTCCGCATTCTCGTTATGCGATCGCATATTGGATCACATTTTCAACACCAAATTTGGAAAATCTTCTGTTACACTCTGTGGTACGAATGTGGTCCGCATAGCAGATTTGCGACCGCATTCTTGACCGCAGAAATGACATTTTCTGGAAAATTTTATTCTTTCAATTTTTAAAGCTTAGATCACTACCAAGGGTCCGAACCGCAGCGAGAAAGCTTGCCGCAAAGAATTATACACATTCCTAACACATTATTCGGACCATGACACCACATGCTACTAGGTTTTTAAGTACTAAATTTTTACGGGGACTTACACACCACCTCTGGGGAACACCTCGATAGAGATAATCAAAGCCCTAAAGATACTGAAAAACTAAGAAACATCCAAGGAGAAGGAGCCCCATAACTCTTACATCCCAATGAGAACGGATTCTTTATCGCTAGAGGCAGTAAGAGCAGTAGAATTCAGCATGGACTACAGCGGGACACTGATCTTACTCTGTCCAAAAACTCTTGCAAGATGTGGATTGAACATGTCATCTTATCAGAGTCGAGAGGGCTGAAACCACTCTTGATCCTAACTCCAATGATAAGAGTCCATATACCTAACTAGGAGAAGGGATATGCTTCCACCCCATGGAAGGTATAAGGCATCGTCAAGCACTCTCCCAAAAAACCCACCCCCTACTGAATTTCATCATATGGAATGTTAGGGGGGAAAATATCACACCTCCTTTTTTATACACCTACCCCGAAGGATAATGTATAAGGGAGTTTTTCCAATTTAAGTGACATTATTTAAAATGGAATTATTTATTTATTTCAGAGTCGCCACTTGGGATATGATTGGCCTTTGGTATCCCAAGTCACCGGTTTAACTTGAATCCCAAATCGAGAAAAATTTCGACTTCTCTGTTGGAGTCTGTGAACCAGAAATTCTGCATAAGGAATTCTGTTGACCTGAGAGAAGGTGTTAGGCACCCCGGATCCTGTGATTCTAGCACGGTCGCTTAATTTATTCTAAATTGCAAAAATCTGATTTTAATATATGTTTTTGACTTATGTATTTTTTAACTTGAAAAACCGCTATCACTATTATTATTTTTATAAGAGAATTGCAATATCGTGAAAATGCATCTTGAAATACGTCACATAAGTGCACCCGCAATTTTTTGCATATTATTACTTCGTCGGATTTGGATTTGGGTCACATAAATGTGCACACGATTTTAGGAAGGTAAAATTATTAAAATGCGCCTAAAGGGACTAACGGGTTATTATCTTTGTAGGAGGCCATAAAATTTGCTAAACGACACGCACAAAGTCTAAGCATTTTTATATAGATAATTAATAAGGGCCCCGTACTTTATGGGTTTTGTTTGGCGAGGCTCATCTCATTTTTTATTAAAGTCCAACCTAAAGCAACTATGATTTCCTATTTATTATTTGTCTATAAAAGGGCTAATTAATTTACATTTATAAATTCAAGCCTCAAATTCAAGTACGAATTCAAAAAAAAGGAGGACCCTTTTAATTTGAACCCGTCACCTAATTTGAAACCCGAATTTATATTTGCGAATTAATTCTCCATGTTCCTAGTATGATTATAATAACATTTAGCAATATGACATTGAATTCTTAATAAAAAAATACTCAGCCCCTATGACCTTGAAATGAAATGGTGTTGCGGACTGTCCTCCGCCTGGGCCAATTGACTCAGGCCCAATTGTGGAAGTACATGAGCCTGGATTGGTCCTTGCCTTAATGATGTTAATGTCCAAAGAAATGGTATGTGCCATCATCCCTGGGCCTAGGAGCATGCCCAAATGAGCTATTCAGGTAATCCTCAGTATTTCTATTCCTTGATTAGGATAACAGGTAAAGGCAATTTTTAAATTCAAAGAAAAGGTCTATTCTATATTTTGATTTGTTTTCGATATTCAGATTTACACAGACAGACCCTTGTCGATATTTAATGGATACATCAATTGAACTAACACAATCAAAATTCACCTGTAGCGTAGGAGTATTATTCCAGTAAACATCTAATTCATCAAATTCAAGGATCTGTTTGAGCATATATGATGATCTATTTCACTCCAACACAAGTGGATAAATTCGATTTACATGAAGTAAACATGGATTTAAAATTCTGAGGGACAACTCGTATGGACTTGAAAAGAACTCAACCTAATTTAAACCTCAAACAGATTAGATTAGCCTTCATTATATTATAGCTAACACTACAATTTTAGCACTCAAATAAAACCAGCACAGTTCAACAGTCCACTTACAGTACACTAGATCTATTAATCACTAGTTGTATCTATACAAAATTGAGTCCAAAAGTGGTTGTAGAGTATGAATTTAACAGTCTATTTACATCAAACAATAATCCAAACAATACAGTTCAGTTAATTCACAATTTGAAAAGTTATCAATCATAACAGAATTCATAGCCATAAACAGGCTGTTATTTTATTTCATCTTGTTGCTGGACGGTTAATATTGGCTTTGAAAGGCAGGATAAGTACCTAGTGATTGAAATACAACAAAACAAAGAGCAGAAGTCAACAGCAATGGAGGAATATGCAGTGTTAGCAACATGAAATCAACAGCAGCCCAGCAATGACAAAACCAGTAAAATGGACCCAAAAGTGACTCAAAATAGTCAAACTCAGCTTGAAATTAACCCAGGCACCTCCAACAACTTTCAGCAACCAAAATTTAAGCTAAATGGTGTAAATCCAAACACTAAAACTAGAGATTAATCTAAATATTTAATTGGAACAGTATTTTTGTTTTTTTGGGAGTTTTGTGAGTTTTCTTTGATTTTTCTGGAAATTTTAGATCTAAAATGAAAGTATTTGCCACTGGAACTCAGATTTGGATTTCTTTGAATTTGAAATTCAAATTTGAGCTTTCAGCTTCGAAGAAGAGGGTTTTGGGAGGGAATTATAAGCTGGAAGGGATTTTGGAATTTTCATGGATTTAAAACTTGTTAAACAAGGCACTAGAGCTGCCTTTTATAGGCAAAGAAAGGGGGCAGAATGTTCTCGAAGTATTTCCCTATTTTCTCCCCTTTTTTATTTTCAGAAATGTTACGATCCCAAACCCGGTCGTGATGGTGCCCATCACATTGCTAGGCAAGCCCGACCAATTATACTCACATTTTCGAGCAACGAGCTCACATCCTTTATTTACAAATCATTAACTACGAATAGCAATCCGAAATTTTAGCAGTTATATAGAAAAAAAACCAATAGCAACCAGTACATAACAACTTCCCACAGATTTGGGGGTCACGAGTCAAGAGCCTCTACCAGAATAGTATAGTGATACTATAATAAAATATAGTCTACAATACGTGGAAAAGTCAAATACAGGAAAATAAAGGAGGAGTCGGGTCCTGCGCACGCCAGGCAGCTACCTCGACTAACTCCGGATAACAACTCTGAATAGCAGCTAAAAGCTCAGCTCTACCCTGAAGTACTTGGATCTGCACACATGATGCAGGGAGTAAAGTGAGTACTTCCAACTCAGCGGTAATAGACATGTATAATGATATCGAAGTCAAGAAATCGCAAACTATTACATAGTAATGCTATAACAGTGTTTCTACTCATTTAACAGTGTAAATCTCAAGCAGCAGTAACAGATAAAGCGGATAAGTATAAATACATGAATGCAATGCAAATGCACATGAACGCTACAATGTGTAGCACCATCCATTTGGGTACCCGCACTCACTGTGGGGGTTCAGACTCCAGAGGGGCTCCTATAGCCCAAGCGCAATATCATAGTAACATATGCTGCGGCGTGCAACCCGATCCACTATCAGTCCGGCTATATGCATGCAAGCCTCACAGGCAACAACTTAACATTTTTGGTTCCGTTTAATGGTAATTATAGAATTAAGTGTTCATAATCTCAAAATTTTCTAATCATATTTAGACAGTGTTTAGCTCAGGACTGATATCATGAAAATATGCTATAAATCATAGAAACAATGATAACAATCCTCACATGATCCAAATAACCAGCAGACAACCCAATTATATCCATAACCATCCAAGTAGGAGGTTTACCGGCTCGTTTATAGCCATTGTGAGCACGTGATTTTTGCTCTATATGAGAATTACTCCCAAAAATTCAAAATAAAATAATCTTTTCGTTGTGTGCTATTTTTAGATTTTTTTCGTGGCATTTTTGGATAATTGTTTGTATTTGTCTAAGCGTGTTTGTTTGTTTAAATTAAGAAAAATACAAAAATATATTGTGTTTGCATTCTTAGGATTTAATTCACAATTAAAAGTAATCAAGTTTATTTGACAAAAATGGAAAATCACAAAAAAAAATGTATTTTTTGCATTTTTAAGCATTTAATGTCCAAATCGTGCAATTTTATTTTTATTAATGTTTAATGTTGTGTGATAATTATTATTATGAGTTAATTAGTATTTCAAGATAATTTTTAGTTTTCATAAATTAATCTTAGTATTTTGGGCTTTATTAATTAGGAAGTTGAATAATGGAGAAGAACAAAATAGAAAACAATTGGATTGGGTCATCTTGCAAATTAAGTTACAAGCCCAATCCTAAGCACCCTTACCCAACCCAAAACCCCTTGGCCCAAGAAGAAAATTTCAGATTTCTTTTAGCTAAAAATAATCATAATCACATGACATAAAGTAGTGGAGAGCAAGGAAATCAAGGAAGAAAACAAGGAGAGGAAAACATGGATTAGTGGGTTTTCTTTAAATTAAAAAAAATATTTTTTTTAATAAAAAATCTGAAAATTTTCGAAATTCTTGCCTATAAATAGAAGAGAGGATTTATGAAAAAAGGTGGAAAAAAGAGAGGAAACAAGAGGAAGAGAAGAAAAATAAGGGAAAAAAAGAGAGCAGTATACACTCGATATACACTCTGGATACTGAAATATACACCGACAGAATTTAATTTTTGAGAGTTTCTTTTGAGAATTGAAGAGAGTTCAAAGCTAGAGAGAGAAAGAAAAGAGAAATTTCGGAATATATTTTTCTTCTCTATTTTTACTGGTTTTTCTCCATATTGCTAGGATATTCTGGATTGAGGTGTTGAAGCTACTGCTGGTTGTTATTATTGTTGTTGCTGTACTTTCACCGGCCTGTTGATTTTCCATCTTCCCCTTCTTTTCAATACCAGGTACACATTCTAAAAATTATGTGTTGATATAAGATCGAATTGGAAGTTGAAGTTTTGAAATGAAATAGAGAAGTTGTTGATTAATATTTGTTGTTATTTTCCGTTTTATTAGTTTTGTCAAATTGTAGTTAGTTCTATATTTTGAAGAATAAATTTGTCATTTAATCGGCTTGTGAGGGAACACCTTTTGTACTAATATAGAATAGCATTTTAAGCATGTAATTAATTAGGACTTTTTCTTTTCTTTTAAAGATAAACTAAATAAAAAAAATGTAGTCACTTTAGGATTATCCTTTTAAATAAAAAATGTTACGAGCCTTGCTAAATAGAAAAATAAAATCGCGGGGCCCCTCAATAAGAATGTTCACTTTTTCTTAAAAAATAACCAAACGCGGTAAATGATTTAAAATTGCATTATAGTATTGAATATATTTTAAAATCAAATATTTAGCCATTACAATAATTTAAGCGACCGTGCTAGAACCACGGGATCCAGGGGTGCCTAACACCTTCCCTCGGGTCAACAGGAATTCCTTACTTAGAATTTCTGGTTCGCGGACTTCATTTGGAAAGTCAAAAATTTCCTCGATTTGGGATTTAAATAAATCGGTGACTTGGGACACCATAATTTATTCCAAGTGGCGACTCTGAAATAAATAAATAATCTCATTTCGAATATTGTCACTTAAATTGGAAAAACTCCCTTATGCATTATCCTTCGGGGTAAGCGCGCCAAAAGGAGGTGTGACGGCTCTGGCGACTCTGCTGGGGATGCAAACCCAGAACCACTGGTTCAGGGTTTAAGAATTTGAGCTTTGAATAATTGTTGTATTTGGCTTATTTATTATCTGATTTTATTACATGTTTATATTTAATATGCTAAATGTTGCTTTTACCGCGTGAACTGTGTATATAAACTGTGCCGAAAACCCTTCTCTTCTTACCTCCGGGGATGTGCTTACTGGTTGAGACTCCCCTTTCTGTTAGTGTCAATACCAAAAATAAGAAAAAGAGGTCGGATAAGTTACAAAGCCGGACGATCCCGCGGGTCCCCGGTACGTAGCCCCCTCCTCGATCCGAGTTGTCCACTCGGGTACACAGTCTAGTACCAATGAAAAATCAGGATATCGAGCCTAGGTCTAGGACGTTTATTTGCATCATATCTGACTTAGGGGACTCAACACAGGGGTTGGGTCCGTCTAGGACAGGTGACCCGGTAATCAAAAGACCGAGCATGTTATACGTTGCATTTATTTGTTCTGGATTATTATACGGACTGGCTAAATTCCTGAAAAACAAAAAGAAATAGAATTTTGGAATAGAAAAATATCACAAATATTGACGAAACACTGTCGAACATTTGAAAAGAAGGTTTGAAAAATAGGAAGAACGATTTTGTTGAAATAATTGGTCAAATAATCTGACCGAACTACGCAGGTTTGATTCTCGCCATTAGGTGGGATACGTAGGCAACCCTCATCGGGTCCAACCACCCCTTTCAAAAAATTAAAAAAAAATGTGTCGAAGTTCTAGTTTTCAATAAAATCAAAGTAACGCTGTTTTCGAAAATAGTCGAATGTTCCGAAAGGACGCCGGAAGGTTGTTTTTGCAAAAATAGCCACTTTGAGCCATTTTAAATAATTTACGAGCATAGCCTTGAAATATTCCTCGTGGAAATGTTGCAAGGCCATAGCCGCAGAATCAAGTTCGGGTTCACACCCCTTTTTGCAAAAAATAACCCAAAAAATGTCAAATTTTTGATTTTGTTATAAATAAATCGGGTGATGCTATTCTTGTTTAAAATAAGCCGAATGATCCCCAAAAGGACGCCGGAAGGCTATTTTGCAAGAATAGCCACTTTAAGTCTTTGTAAATAATTTTCGGGCACAGCCTTGAAATATTCCCTCGTGGAAATGTTGAAAGGCCGTATCCGCAAAATTAAGTTTGAGTCATCACTCAACGTTTCAAAAAAAATATATATTTTTATATATATATATATATATATATATATATATATATATATATATATATATATATATATATATATATATATATATATACATAACAACTTTATCAAATAAGCCATTACATGGCCGGTTTTGCTGAAGTAGCCACATTTGGCATCTAAACTTTGTTAGTCTTATGTTGGCCTGTGTCAGTGCTGAACGATGCCCCATGGGCCCCAAGATGAAAAATTTTGAATTTGCAGTTTCTTAAGTCAAATTTTGCAAAAATAGCCGCTTTGTCTAATAAGCCATTGCATGGCCAATTTTGTAAAAATAGTCAATTGACATTAGAAACTTCTCAGCCTTATGTTGGCTTATGGCGATGCCGAACGATGCCCCCATGAGCCACAGGATGAAAAAAAAATTTTAAGTTTATCTTTCTTAAATAAATTTTGCAAAAATAGCCATTTTTTCCAATAAGCCATTACATGGCTAATTTTGTAGAAACAGTCATAATTGGCGCTAAAAATATTCTTATTCTTGTAGAAATCTCTGGCACAAGGTGTGAAAGTTTTTCATCAGAATTTGTAGTTGGAGTCGGCTTGTACAATTTTTCTTCAAAAAAAAATCAAATAAACATCTCTTTATTTCTTGCATTAATTTGCAAGAACTATGCTCGGTCTGATTCATGTGGGGTCATGACACGTAGGCAATCCACATAGGATTCGACCATATCCATAACCAAAAAGAAAAAAAATGAAAAACTACAAAAGAAAAAAAAAGATGAGAAAAAGAGAAAAATAGAAAAAATAATAACAACAATTAAGAAAATAAAGGAAGGTTTAGGAAGCACAGATATGAGAAGTTGGAACGACGCATGAAACTAAAGCAAATGCATGATAGAAATGTTTAACTATCTAGGTTCATTGCATCCCTAATGTGCGTTTACCTGTGTGTCAAATGTAACGCTAACGTGATGACTTCGCTTTGTTGTGTTCGTTTCCAGAAAGGTGGTTGGTTGTGGTTCTAAAATAACTCTTCCCTGTAACACAAAGTCAGAGGACAATGGCAGAGAATCTCAAGACTGAGTGGGTTGGTACCGATACCCGACAACAGCTGGTTGAACGGAACCACGGGTTAGTAGAAGAAGTCAAAATATTGAGACAACATGTGGCTGACATGTATCGGGCGTGGATGGATGGAAAAGCACCACCCCTGCCACCACTTAGCTTCCTGGACTCTGTCCTTATCCGTACAATGAACCCGATGCCAGATGATCCCTCACATTCTCCATATATACCCACCTATCACAGCTTTTCCAGCCACTCGAGTAGCTCAATTACTCGTCCCCCAGCTATGTTTTCACAACGCTACTCTCGTCCCCAACACCACTACTCTCCCCGGGACACCCAAAATCGTACTTCACCTTCCAGGTACCCAGCTCCACAAAAAGCCTACCAACCCCCACGAACATACCGGAAAACCCCTGGGTCAGGTTTCGGGCCAAATAAGGCGTTTAGGGAGGAGAGGTTGCTGAAGCGAGAAAAGGCTCTTACCCCTATCGGAGAATCCTATGCAAGTCCGTTTGAAAGGTTAAAACATGTCGGCCTGATTACGCCACTCCCCGGATATACTCCCGACCCATGTGCAAGAAGCTTCGATCCTACTGCACGATGTGCATACCATTCCAATGTTAGAGGGCACAACATTGAGAGTTGTCGTACCTTGAAAAAGGAAGTAGAAAGGATGATTCAAAAAAGGGTGGTTGATTGTGATCAAGGACATTGACGATGAGCAGATGAATCCTTTGGGAATGTATTGACTGAAGCTAAAAATGTGGAAATAGGTAGCGGCCTCAGCAATATTGATGCAGAACTTAGTGGCTAAAACGACGTGCTTGGTAATTGGGAAGACACTCCATCTTTTGGTCAGCCAGATGGAGCTTTGGTGGTTCATTTTTGTTGTCATTTCTGTTGTCCGAGTTATTTTCAGGGTTGTAATTCACACTTTGTCTTGTGGTCAAACCCTCTTGTCCTTCCATTTTTGTCCTAGCAGTTTGCTTTGGTCTTCCCAGTTTTGTTTCAGGGCTGTACTCTGGTTTGTTTTGCTTGTTTTGTCATTAAACCATTTCGTCATTAGTCTAATGAAGCTTTCGGTCTTTTGTTACTTCCGGTCATCTTATTTGTTTAGATCTTTTTACCCTTTAGATTTGTCTTGTGTTCAAACGCCGAATCTAGTGACACGACATGCGCACACATAATTGTGGCTTAATTCTAAAAGTTAATCATGAAGCAATTGGAAGATGATCGGGTCATTTAAAGGAAATAAAAACAATATGAGATTATTCGGATCCCGAGTCATGTGAAACCAGGGCAAGTACAAAGGAAACACTCAAAGGCAAGCTGGCCAAATCGACGTGGGGTCGTTCATAATAATGAAAATGAGAGTGTTGTCCAACCGTGCTTTAAAGATATGACGAACGTTAATCGTGTTGTTTGCACTTGGTATGTTTTGAAGATTGGAATGACGAAGGCATTTTGTTCTGCTACCCAAACACTTTATCCTTCGTTAACCCTTCGAGCCTTATTTTGATTTCTTTCATACCCCTCCTTCGGAATCAGTACCAAAATTAGAAACATAAATGGGGAAGATAATGAAAGAAAAAGAGAAACAAAAACAACCAAAAAGGAACGAAAGAGAAAAGAAAAAAAAATGAAAAAAAAATGAAAAGGAAAACTAGAAAATGAGGAATTGGGAACTACGTTTGACCTGATTTCTCAAAGAGGATACGTAGGCGCTTCACAACTCAGTCATAGTGTAAATAAAAATCAAAAAATCCCCAAGCAAGAAACTGGGGCAACAAAAGTTGTGTTTATGCAAGGAAAATATAGGATTCCGAAGTTTGTAATTTTGAACCCAATTTGTTTTATTTTGAGCCTTTAATACCCTTTCTTTCTAGCCCTGTCCAAACCCACATTACGGTCCAAAGAAAGACCTTTTGACCAATCTTCAAAAGAGGCCGAGTTAGGCAAATGAGAGAAGTTTCATCGGGACATAACACTCTGATTCCCGGCAGAAAGACTCCGATCTCCAACAGAAAATCGGAGAGTCTTAGCAGTAACACCACCAATCCCCAGCGGAAAAGTAACACAAATAAGAGAGTCTTAGCGGTGAAAACCTTCACAGGCACCATAAGGCGATAAAAGCTGAGAGAAGAACCGAAATGAGAGAGGTTTGGTAGTGAAAACCCCTCGGGCACTACAAGTCGAACGAAGATTGGAAATCAGATGGGAAAGCTTCAGGCGAAGATTACAAAAGCCGGTTTAACGACGGAGGATAGGCTATATGTGCATGTCATATCCATTAGAGTTGGTATCCACGTTTGATAGATTTATTTTATAATTTTTCTTTTTAGAGAGTCATCCTCCCTTTTGTCTTTTTTTCTGTTTCTTTTTATCTTTCTCCTTTCATCAAAAATTCCCCAATAAAGTTTGTTTGCAAGAGATGACTTCAAAATTTTCCATCAGCTTTCCAATTATGCAAGACGGAATTTGATTGGTACACCCAAGTGGTATAAGTCAGGATGGATCAAGCGCAATGCCAATGTACAGAAGGACATTCCCAGCAAGAGGAAGTTGACAAATGGGTAGACCAGCATCATAAGAAGGTACCTCCATCAAAATGCGAAGGGTAATAACCTCGAGGCCAAGGCCAATGAGACTCAAAGGTCGGGAAATGCCCATTCCTTAGATATGCTGCAAAAGAAGGGGAGATATCCCCAGCAGAAAGTTATTTCTAGTGACAAGGGTGAACAAAGAAAATGGTTCACCAGTAAAACATGCAAGGTCTTCATGCAAAGTCACTATCATAGGAATTCGGGTGGTCAGGATACCAGTGGAAAACCACGTGGAAAGGCTCGCGAATAAAAGAGTCGTCAAGGAAGGCGGGGAAGCAAGAAAGGAGAAAACTATCCCCAGCATGAATATCATCAAATGATAACATCCCCAGCAGGGTCTGACAATGAAACGCAGAGCGAGGAAAGAAGAGGAGAACCATCCCCAGCAGGAGCACCACAACCAGCCACCACATTTTAAAACTAACCAATTTTTCTTTGATTTGAAACAGGAAAAAGAGGGGTTGTTGGCAGAAAAGCATGCCACGAAGAAGATTCTCAAACTGGGGCAGAAAATTTTCTCCCGTTGCGAAAATTTTCTCGAAACCAAATACCCGGTTGGGGAAAGAAGCTAGATAATGCGAGGAAATGATCTTTGAACCCGGTTATCCCCAGCAACTTTGAAAGAAATAAAACAAAAAGCTGTGATAGGGGAAATTATACCCCCAGCAGACAGGACAAAATGAGGAAACTTGTGTGTTAGAAAGGCAAGAGGCCGGTATCATCCCCAGCAGTTCTCGGAGAAATGAAACACTGATTTCGAGATTTCCCCGGCAGCATTATATCCTACAAGTTTTGCAAGGGAGCAAATCGCGAGTCGCGAAGGAGGTTTGGAAAGAGGAACAAGAACAGAGATCCCCCGACAATGTAATCCCCAGCTGATGACATTTCAATCCCCAACGATCTCAGGAGAGAATAAAGGAAGTAGAAAAGGAGGAAATAAAGAAGATTTCCCCAACAGCATTATCCCCAGCAGGTAAGTAGTCAATTCCAAATATATCCCCATCAGTCAAGAGAAAACTAACACGACCCAGTAGGAAAGCAATTCCGAAACTAGGTAATTCAGAAGAGAGGAATGGCGATTTATTTTCTAAGTTGATGTTGAAGTTAGGAGCCCGCCTGAAGAGAGGAATGGCGATCTATTTTCTAAGTTGATGTTGAAGTCAGGAGCCCACCTGAAGAGAGGAATGGCGATTTATTTTCAAAAAAGATGTTGTTGAAGTCAGGAGCCCGCCTGAAGAGAGGAATGGCGATTTATTTTCAAAAGATGTTGTTGAAGTCAGGAGCCCGCCCGAAGAGAGGAATGGCGATTTATTTTCAAAAGATGTTGTTGAAGTCGGAGCCCGCCCGAAGAGAGGAATGGCGATTTATTTTATAAGTTGATGTTGAAGTCGGGAGCCCGCCCGAAGAGAGGAATGACGATTTATTTTCAAAAGATGTTGTTGAAGTCAGGAGCCCGCCTGAAGAGAGGAATGGCAATTTATTTTCAAAATATGTTGTTGAAGTCAGGAGCCCGCCTGAAGAGAGGAATGGCGATTTATTTTCAAAAGATGTTGTTGAAATCAAGAGCCCGCCTGTAGAGAGGAATGGTGATTTATTTTCTAAGTTGATGTTGAAGTCAGGAGCCCGCCTGAAGAGAGGAATGACGATTTATTTTCAAAAGATGTTGTCGAAGTCAGGAGCCCGCCTAAAGAGAGGAATGGCGATTTATTTTCAAAAGATGTTGTTGAAGTCAGGAGCCCGCCTGAAGAGAGGAATGGCGTTTATTTTCAAAAGATGTTGTTGAAGTCGGGAGCCCGCCCGAAGAGAGGAATGGCGATTTATTTTCAAAAGTTGATGATTGAAGTCAGGAGCCCGCCTGAAGAGAGGAATGGCGATTTATTTTCAAAAGATGTTGTTGAAGTCAGGAGCCCGCCTGAAGAGAGAAATGGCGATTTATTTTCAAAAGTTGATGTTGAAGTCAGGAGCCCGCCTGAAGAGAGGAATGGCGATTTATTTTCAAAAGATGTTGTTGAAGTCGGGAGCCCGCCTGAAGAGAGGAATGGCGATTTATTTTCAAAAGATGTTGAAGTAGTCAGGAGCCCGCCTGAAGAGAGGAATGGCGATTTAGTTTTGAAGTTGTAGTTGAAGTCAGGGAGCCCGCCTGAAGAATGGAGCGGCGATTTATTTTTGAAGTTGGTTGAGGAAAGCGGTAGAGTATGACGGAAATCCCCAGCATGAATCCAAGTTCATAATCAGAAGGAAGGCAACAAGGATCAGAAAAGATAGATTTAGACTTCGAAGGAAAATAATTCGAAGATCACAAGGAAGGTACCAATGGTCGGAGTTCGGCAATCAAGATAGGCCGAAATAACAATTGTCAGGAAGAGAAGAAGCATGTGAAGAAACATCAGAGCAAGCAGGATGGCAAGGAACATGACAAGATCAAGTTGAAAAGATAGATAAGAATTCAATACTGTAACTTAGTATAGCTTCTTATTTTTGGTTTAGCACGGTGTAATAAGGAGATCAGTCAAGCAGTGGCAATAGCAGCAACAACAGTAACAGCAAGATCACAGCAGTCATGGTAGTCCCAGCTACCAAAACTACCCGAACTACATTGACCCGATTCCCTTTTAGCCAGGGATATGTAGGAGACCTTCTGAAGCAAAGGCTCGGTCAAACTTTTCCAAAAAATGCTTAATGCTTCACACGGAGTAATCAAACGGGCAAAAATCGCTCGTATCCACTCACTTGCCTTTGCACGAAAACTCTCCATGTTTCCGCACAAAGAGGGGCAGCTGTGAGCACGTGATTTTTGCCCTATATGAGAATTACTCCCAAAAATTCAAAATAAAATAATCTTTTCGTTGTGTGCTATTTTTAGATTTTTTTCGTGGCATTTTTGGATAATTGTTTGTATTTGTCTAAGCGTGTTTGTTTGTTTAAATTAAGAAAAATACAAAAATATATTGTGTTTGCATTCTCAGGATTTAATTCACAATTAAAAGTAATCAAGTTTATTTGACAAAAATGGAAAATCACAAAAAAAATGTATTTTTTGCATTTTTTAAGCATTTAATGTCCAAATCGTGCAATTTTATTTTTATTAATGTTTAATTTTGTGTGATAATTATTATATGAGTTAATTAGTATTTCAAGATAATTTTTAGTTTTTATAAATTAATCTTAGTATTTTGGGCTTTATTAATTAGGAAGTTGAATAATGGAGAAGAACAAAATAGAAAAAAATTGGATTGGGCCATCTTGCAAATTAAGTTACAAGCCCAATCCTAAGCACCCTTACCCAACCCAAAACCCCTTGGCCCAAGAAGAAAATTTCAGATTTTTTTTAGCCAATAATAATCATAATCACATGACATAAAGTAGTGGGGAGCAAGGAAATCAAGGAAAAAAACAAGGGGAGGAAAACATGGATTAGTGGGTTTTCTTTAAATTAAAAAAAAATATTTTCTTTTTAATAAAAAATCTGAAAATTTTCGAAATTCTTGCCTATAAATAGAAGAGTGGATTTATGAAAAAGGGTGGAAAAAAGAGAGGAAACAAGAGGAAGAGAAGAAAAATAAGGGAAAAAAAAGAGAGCAGTATACACTCGATATACACTCTGGATATTGAAATATACACGGACAGAATTTAATTTTTGAGAGTTTCTTTTGAGAATTGAAGAGAGTTCAAAGCTAGAGAGAGAAAGCAAAGAGAAATTTCGGAATATATTTTGCTTCTCTATTTTTACTGGTTTTTCTCCATGTTGCTGGGATATTCTGGATTGAGGTGTTGAAGCTACTGCTGGTTGTTATTGTTGTTGTTGCTGTACTTTCACCGGCCTGTTGATTTTCCATCTTCCCCTTCATTTCAATACCAGGTACACATTCTAAATATTATGTGTTGATATAAGATCGAATTGGAAGTTGAAGTTTTGAAATGAAATAGAGAAGTTGTTGATTAATATTTGTTGTTATTTTCCGTTTTATTAGTTTTGTCAAATTGTAGTTAGTTCTATATTTTGAAGAATAAATTTGTCATTTAGTCGGCTTGTGAGGGAACACCTTTTGTACTAATATAAAATAGCATTTTAAGCATGTAATTAATTAGGACTTTTTCTTTTCTTTTAAAGATAAACTAAATAAAAAAAATGTAGTCACTTTAGGATTTTCCTTTTAAATAAAAAATATTACGAGCCTTGCTAAATAGAAAAATAAAATCGCGGGGCCCCTCAATAAGAATGTTCACTTTTTCTTAAAAAATAACCAAACGCGGTAAATGATTTAAAATTGCATTATAGTATTGAATATATTTTTAAATCAAATATTTAGCCATTACAATAATTTAAGCGACCGTGCTAGAACCACGGGATCCGAGGGTGCCTAACACCTTCCCTCGGGTCAACAAAATTCCTTACTTAGAATTTCTGGTTCGCAGACTTCATTTGGAAAGTCAAAAATTTCCTCGATTTGGGATTTAAATAAATCGGTGACTTGGGACACCATAATTTATTCCAAGTGGCGACTCTGAAATAAATAAATAATCTCATTTCGAATATTGTCACTTAAATTGGAAAAACTCCCTTATGCATTATCCTTCGGGGTAAGCGCGCCGAAAGGAGGTGTGACAGCCATCAACACAGTACAACACCACACGGGCAGACTAAGCCATAGTCGCCAATCACAATTGACCCTGCACTCACCGTAGAGTTCGTGTCTTACCTCAATATAGCATCACAGTATGATATACCGGGGTTTTAAACCCTTAGGTCATCATACACATCTATTACTCACCTCGAACCGGCTCCCAGACTAGTCTGCTATGCCTTTCGCTCTAGAATCATCCTCCACGAGGGCCAAATCTGATCAAAACCAATATGAATACATCAAAACAGGCTAATGGAAAATAACCCAATCGAAATAACTCAAAAAATACCCAAAAACACGAAGTTGGCAAAACCCGAGCCCAGGGCTCACTTCTCAAAAAATTAGGAAATTCACATTTCGGAATCCTCATTTCGCCACGAGTCCATACATATAAAGTTTATCAAAATCGGAGTCCAATAGCCCCTTCAAATTCTAAAATTTCAATACCTAAATGCAAGCCCTAACTCCTCCAATTTCCACCCAGTTTTCAGAGATTTAGATGATGATTCTACAATAATATCACGTAATTAGCTCATAAAACTTACCTCCAATCGAAACCTATGTGAAATCCTCTTACTCCCTCGTCCAATAGCTCCAAAATGTGCTCAACAATGGCGGAAATGGGTTTTTGCCCGCGGATGTTATGTTATAAAACCCTTCTGTCCGACTAGGTTTTCCTCTTATGAAATCGCATGCTAACGGCTACTATCGCAATGAACAAAAAATCCAGGAGTTAAAAATACTCTATGCGGACGTACTTACCACAACGCGATCGCACTGCTCAACTTCACAGACCTATGCAATCGCACCCCGTCTCATGTGACCGCATAGTACAAAAATATGCTGCCCCTCAAAACCTCCTATGCGATTGCGGACAACACCATGTGATCGTATTGCTTCACGTCCCAATACTATGCGATCTCAACCCACTTTAGGCGATCTCATAGAACAAATATCTGCTGCAAAAACTGCTGCAATTCATTAGCTTCCAACAACCAAACTTGGTCCGTTCGAACCCACCCCGAGGCCCCAGGGACCCCAACCAAAAATTCCAACCTACTCCAAAACATCGTACAAACTTTTTCCAATCATAAAAACATGTCCGTAAACACAAAAATTATCAAATCATGATGGATTCAAGCCTAAGTTTCAACTATAACTTTCGAAACTAACATTCGATCAAAAACCCGACCAAACGACGTCCGAATGACCTGAAAATTTGCTGACATATCCAAAATCACCTAACGAAGCTACTGCAACTATCGGAATTCCATTCCGACTTACCTAATAACTAGATTTCGCCAAAATTCCAACTTCGCCAATTCAAGTCTATTTCTACACCGGGCCTCTAAATTCGATTCCGATCGCACTCCTTAGTCACAAATAATCCCCGAAGCTAACCGAACCACCGGAATTCACATCCGAGCCCTCTAACCACATAGTCAACTTCCAATTGACTTTTTGAAATAAACTCACTTCTAAAAGGCTATGTGCCTTGTTTTCAACAAGAACCAATTCAATTACACCCGATCGACTCTAACACTGATATAGAAACATGAAGCAACACAATAAAGGGAAAACGGGGAGATAACTCACATGACGACGGGCCGAGTCATCACATCCTCCCTAACTTAAACAAACGTTCGTCCTCAAGCGTACCTAGAGTTGTCCTAGAAGAAACCCATGTAACGACCCGGCCCGTCGTTACGGGAATTACCACCCCGTTACCTTCCAATTACATATGTTATGCTTTTATAACAGCATTAGAGTATATCGGGTGAGTTAGGAGTGATTTGGATTGAAAATGAAACAAATAGCATGTTTAAAGAAAACTTGAATATGAGAAGTCAACCAAGAGTTGACTATTGAGTTAGAGTGCTTGGAACCGGATTCTGATGATTCGACTAGTTCCGGGGGATCATTTATGACTTAGGAGAGCAATCAGAATTAAATTCGGAGGTCCGGTGTAGTTTTAAGCTTGAATTGGCGAATGTTGAATTTTGGCGAAAACCGGATGGTAGGTGATATTTTGATCCGGGGGTCGGAATGGAATTCCGACAATTTCTGTAGCTTCGTTATGTGATTTTGGATGTGTCCGCAAATTTTCAGGTCATTCGGACATCGTTTGATCGGGTTTTGGATTGAATGTTAGTTTTGAAAGTTTTGAAGAAACTTAGGCTTGAATTCGTGTGGAAATGGTGATTTTGATGTTTAGAATGGTGTTTTTATGATTGGAACAAGTCCGTATCATGTTTTGGAGTACGTTGGTGGTTTTCGTTGGGGTCCCGGGGCCTCGGGATGATTTCGGACCATCAACCGGGCATTTGGACTTGGCAAAAATCCGCAGAAAAACTGCAGGTTCTGCCCAGGCCTCTAAGCCTTCGCGTTCGCGTGGCATGGGCCGCGTTCGCGAAGGCCAGGCGGATCATGCATCGCGTTCGCGGGAGGGGGAGATGCGTTCGCGTAGGCCAGGGGTGTTGAGCATCGCGAACGCGTTGCTTGGGTCGCGTTCGCGTAGGGTCGTGGGAGTTGTGTTTCGCGTTCGCGGGAGGTGTATCGCGAACGCGTAGAAGGAATCTAGGCGGCTGGGAGTTTGAACATTGCGAACGCGTGGTTGGCGTCGCGTTCGCGAAGGGTAACTGGAATTGAGCATCGCGAACGCGTGGTAAGCGTCGCGTTCGCGAAGAGTAAGCCGGAGCTGTTCATCGCGAACGCGTGGGGGCTCACGCGAACGCGAAGAACAAAAGTTTCTAGCAGTGAATAAAATCCAGAAGCAGAGGGGTTACGGGTTTACACCCCCAAAACATAATTTTGAGCCCTAGAGAGAAGAAAACTCGAGGAAATCACCGAGAAGTCATCGGGTATTCGTCGGAGGTAAGATTCTTGACTCAAAAACATCATTTTATGGTAGTATTAACATCAATCTTCATGAAATTGGGTTGAAATCTTGAAGAAATGTGGCCTAAATATTGAAAACGGGATTTTTGGATTTGGAAGGCCATTCGAACTCCGATTTCGATAAATTTTATATGCACGGACTCGTGGCGAGATGAGGGTCGCGTTGGTACTAATTTCGGAATTTTCCGAGCAGTGAGCCCGGGGTCGGGTTTTACCAACTTGGTGTATTTATGCGAATTTCATGTAAATTGAAATGGGTTATGATTATTTGACCCGTATTTGATATAATTATTATGGTTTGACTAGATTTCACGCACGAGGGAGCTAAATTCAAAGGAAAAGGCATCGCGGACGAGTCTACGACCGGCTAGAGGTGAGTAGTTTGTTTATATGGTAGCCTGAGGGTTCGAAACCCCGGCTTAGCACATTGTGACACTAGTAGGGCATAGCTCGCACACCGTGGTAGGTGCGGGATTGATTGTGACTGGGGATTGAGACTTGGTCCATCCCGGAAGTGAATAATATGTTGTTAGTGTTGGAAATACATTGTATTTGCTATATTTGTGGGCTGTAAGCCTTGTTTGGGGCCTTGTGCCGATCTGTAGCGTCCTTAGAGGATAATATTTATGTGATAGCTATAATTACTTAAATCACTGATCTCAGTCCTGGAAATTGAAATCATACTTTTGAAATGCTAAGTCACCGGCTTTTACAAATTTAATAAAGTTAAAGTATTTTTCATAAATTATGAATTGAGGACTGGAATTAAGGAAAATGAATTGTTTTGTGACTTAATTGCTTATTGTGGACTGAGTATGGGATCGGGCTGCACGCCGCAGTGGTTGATATGTGGATCGGGCAGCATGCCACAGCAGTATTGCGCTTGGGCTGTAGGAGCCCCTCCGGAGTCTGTACACACCCCCAGTGAGCGCCGTCGACGTTAAATTGGATCGGGCTACACGCCGTAGCGGTTATGTGCATTGCATTGCATCTATATTTGTTGAATTACTCTGTGGTAGCTGTATTGTATTGTTGCTGCTAGTTCGTAGGAGATTCGGACTGTAGTGTAGCTTCATATTGTGGTATTTTGTGGATTTCTTACTGTCAGCTACTTATATATATTTGTTACTCACTGAGTACTTAGTACTCACCCCTACTCCCTGCACCTTTTGTGTGCAGACTCAGGTACTCAGGAGCAGTAGACAGGCATCTCCAGCGTTTGCAGTGTCATATCGGGTTGCTGAGGTAGTTGCCTACGTTCGCAGAACCTAGCTTCTCCTCTCATTTCCAGTTGTTATTTTGTATTTTGTATTCAGACTTGAGTACTTCTATATCGTACTCTCTATTTCCTGTTGGGTTTTGTTAGAGGCTCTAGACTTGTGACTCCGGATCTTTGGGAGTGTCAGTATTTTGTTCAGTATTATTATTATTGGAGTTCTTAAACTCATATATTCTTCTTGGGTTATCCATTTGGGGACGGGTATTTTGTGATAATTAAATTGTTGGTCTGGCTGGCCTAGCTTGATTGTTGGGCGCTATCACGACCGGTTTTGGGTCGTGACAACCCAATAGCTGAATGACCTTACCAAGCATATACTCGGGGTGATCCCACGTCACCCTATCTCACATAGGTCCAATAACACAATATAGCTGGAATTTCACAGTCTATCTAAACCATAAACTACATTGTATTTCCCAAAATCATACACCGTATCCGAACCCCACGTCTATACTTAGAGTAAATCTGAACCAACTGTAATAAACCATACTTGCCAGTCTAGGTGAGATCATATGATATACTACACAACCCGAACACTCGAGACGATGATCTCTATTCACAGCAATTGCCTACACTAACCAAATACCGATAGAGAAAACCCTTTTCATTAGCTAAAGTCTTATTCTGACATCATCATATACTGCTAACGGCAATTGAAACATGCGATAAACCGATGACATAATTCAAGTCAACCATTCATGAATCCATTTCCTTTTTGACTAATACTGCAACAGATTACCGAGCAAAACCTCGATATTACCTTTCTAACAAGCTTAAATCAAATATGCTCGTACTCATTAATGACTACAACACTTCTGGAAAAAAGGCCTATGGCAACGGCAGGAAAACTGTTGCAACAGCTAGGTAAACTGTTGCCATAGGGCTATTGCAACGGTTTAGCACCCGTCACATCTGCTCGCGTGCCAATAGAGCTACAGGGACGGTTCTTGTAACGGTTTAGATAACCGTTGCTATAGTGTCATCTATCGCAACGTTTTTTCCTCTCCCTATTGTAACAACTATTCATTCCAACTGCAACGGTTGAAATCCGTTACCATAACATTTAATGCAATAGACGATAACCGTTGCCATATCATTTAATGCAACGGTTAGGTAATCTACTGCCTCAGTTATTTATTGATATGACCACGATTTCATTAAGCTATTGCAACGGTTTTATTTCTATTGCTACAAATATTTTTGGAATGTGATGATCAAGAAATAGCTATGGCATCGGTTTGAACTACCTATTGCAATGGTTTGCAGTTCCTGTAGCAACCGTTTACATTTTCTATTAGAACGCTATTTGATATCTTTTGTAATAGTTTTGGTAAGATATAGTAATAGTTTCATTCGATAAAAATTATACCCCTTATTGTAAATAAATATTTATATATATAATAAATAGTAAAACAATAAAATTTATACAAATATCAAAATGAAACTGCTCATAATCCAAATTGTCCAACAACCTAATAATATCCATAAAGTAAATCATTTTTCCCTGAATACACGAGTAATAGTACATTTTAAGATTTAAACAAAGTTTCAAAATGTTGAAAACAAACATTCTTAGCTAGACCATGCATGTACAACAATTCAACATTTTTATTGAGTAAGGTCCAGATCTTCACTGCCTTCGTCCTCTATTTCTTCATCTACAACACCTATAAAAGAGTATAAATAAAGTCATAACCTTCAAGAGAATCCGGTCTAAGAATATTTTTACTCCGAAAACCAATGAAAAATAAAGAACATCACATCAAACTTGATCAGTTTCAAGAGATTAAATAAGTACAAGAAAGGCTCCAAAATCAAATTTCTATTACAGATACTATCCTAAATAATGTGCGAAATATTTTCACAAATATACAAGTGTAGTATTTGTATAATACATACTGTAACACTCTAACTGTAGAAACAACATTACACACGATTTTCAACTTTGCACAATATATGCAGAAAACATATATTATCATATCTGTGAGCAATACAGTTAGTCACACGATTATATTAGTTCCCCACAAATATAAACACATAGTGATTTTTCTCACTTTTTAACCATCATGAAGAGGAACCTCCAACGTCTTATCTGCATGTAGTAGACCTAAAATTTTATGTTTTAATATTCAATGGTTGAGCACTTATTCTTTTAATAATAAACAGTTGTCACGACCCCAAATCTGGTCGTGATGGCGCCCAGCACATTGCTAAGCCAGCCTGACCAATCAATAACAATAACGGAGCTAGAAGCTCTCTTTAGCCCATTTAAGCATCTCAAATCACGAAGCAACAGCGATACATATAACGAAAATGGGGAACCAAGTCCCATAATACACCAACTCCCATAGACCGAAGGGTCAAGAGTCATGAGCCTCTAAAGAATAAAAGTGTATAATAGTTTACATGATACCAAGTGTCACACCACTTTTTTACGCTGACCCGTGTGGGCGCAAGATATAAAAGAGAGTTTTTCCAATTAAAGGACAACCAAAACGGGGTTCATTTATTGAGATTCAGAGTCGCCACTTAGGAGATTTATGGTGTCCCAAGTCACCAGTTTGAAACCCGAATTGAGGAAAGGTTTGACTCTATTTAATGGTCGGCGAACCAGAAATCCGGATAAGGAATTCTGTTAACCCGGAGAAGGTGTTAGGCATTCCCGAATTCCGTGGTTCTAGCACGGTCGCTCAACTGTCATATTCGGCTTATTTATCTGATTTCTCACAGTTATATACTTAATGCAAATTAATATCCCATTACCGCTTTTATTATTATTATGATTTTTGCGAAAAGAATGTTGCCCAAAAATACGTTTTGAATCACGTCACATGAAATGCACCCGAATTCTCGACACATTCTTATTCAACATTTTGGGATTTGGATTTGGGTCGCATGAAATGCACACCCGTACTTAAGAAGGTAAAATTATTAAAACACGCGCCTAGAGCGATTACTTATTTACACTTTTGAGAAGGCCATGATATTTGCTAAGAAACAACACATCTCGAAATCTAAGCGCTTTATATATACACTTATGAGGGCCCCTGCGATTTGTGTAACTGTTAGGCGAAGCGCACCTCTAATTCAAATTTAAAGCGAACCACATCCTGCTATATTTATTTAGGAATTGATTCCAAATTATTCAAAACATGTTACGAGCCACACTACATGAATTGTGCCTGTGGTTCCTGACACGCTTTATTTAATCTTGTTCAAAATTGGAGTCGGGTCACATGAAATGCACCCCCGATTCCTTTAATCTAATTACGTCGTTTAGTTGAGTAATAACGCACCAATTCCTACAATATGACAAAATTCTACTCAACTGTAACCAATTCAAGCAAACATACTATTAGTTAACTAAGTGAGTAGATTCGAGTCTATGTGGACAATTATATGGAAAGAACTTACTTTGAATTCAAACAATCCCCAAAGAGCCACTATCATATATTTTTGCAAATTCAAGATAGCATTCCTCACAGGTGATCAAATTACCTTAAACCTTTTGCTTAAACAGATAGCTAATCTCAATTTTTAACATAAGGTCTAATATTAATAGATTTGGAAATTACACACCATGAATGGAGGAGATTTAAGCATAGATGTAGCAGGAATAACTCAAGTTCCTATGCATGTCCAATGACAGTGTGTTTGAATCTAAATGCATTTCTTATAACCCAAACCAGTATGATAGATCCAATTATGTGTACTCATTACAAACACAAGAACTTTGGACACTACATGTATTTGACAGATTCAACAGAGAGCTTCAGGCTTCATTTCCTCTTCAAACCAAGAAAACTATAATAACAGGGATGTGTACCTGGAATATGGAAAAAGAAGGAAGAGTGAGCAGTGACAAAGTGTGGCAATCAGCAATATAGCAGTAACCAAACAGCAACCAAATTGTCCCAGCAACAGACTCCAGAGATAGAAATCAATGACCAAAGACTCCACCACTTCAAAGAGACCAACAGCCAAGACTTCCAAATCAAAACAGACCCCTATACTTATAAAATACCCCGGGGGACTTGTGCACCCAAATGTTTGAACTACAATTGACTTCAAACAACAAGACAACAGCAAAAAACAGCCACCACAACAAACAGAAGCAACAGCAACAAACCAACACCACCAATCTCGACAAACACAGCAGCAAACAAATAGCCTCTACCACAACTGAATAACAACAACAACAACCTCTACTATGACAGAATAACAGCAACAACGACAGTGGCCAAACCTCAATGGAACAGTAACACAATGTCTATGTGTGTGTGTATTTCTGCTTATTCGTCTCCCTAATGTATGCTGCTTTTTCAAAGAGAAAAGAAGACCCTGCCTATTCTCTTCAACCTTCTATTTATACTTGAGAAACCAATGACACCCTAAGATACAATAATCAGAAGACCCACCCCTGCCCATACTCTTCTCTGCCAGCCCATTATATGCTCTGTGTTTAGCCACTAAGTCCTGTCAAGTGTGGGCTTAAATCAGTTTAAATGCTAAGTGGGAACCTGGTGGAGTGCCCTGCTGTAACAGCAGGTTCCACTGGGCTGTGCAGGGCATTAAAATATTCTAAATGCTAAACCTTAACTTCCTAATTAGCTAATTCGAATCTTAATTTCAGTTTCAATCAAATACTCCAATTTAATTCAAAAGTGCTAATCATTGTCCGGAATCCCAAACAAATCAAACCTATGCAGTTAAACGACGACATCTAATCAACTACAACACATAACAATGATAACAAATTAATTAGCCAAACAATGATTCTGAAAATCTCGGCAAAAATGAAAACCAAATATTCGACGACGCTAATCGAAACGAATAACTATCCTATGACAAGCACATTTGAACAACTAACAGAATGCAAATTGACCAAATAAAGGTCTTGGGAGATGAAGAACAAAGCAGAAAACTAAAAGAAAAGATAAAGGATAAAATTCACATCATTAATCACACTAACATATGAAGAAAGAAAGAAAAATACCATGTAAGGAGAAAAACCGCACTCGAACGAACCTCGGACCCATCTTGGATTCAACTCGGGCTTGGACCTTTTGTTTTTGAGGCCAATGGACCTTAATTGAGATGTTTTCAATAGTGAAAACATCCCAATTAAGGTCTATTAGACCTCAATTAGGCAGGAATCGAGTTTAGGGTTCATGGCCGAGATTTTGGGGCTCGACTGGTTCTGGCAAGATTCGAACAAAACTAAGGCCGGTGGGGGTATGAGGGAGGTGAGGGGAAGCTATGGTGTGATTTTGGTGAGGTTTGGCATGGTTTTCAAATTCCGGCGACCTTTGATTCAATATTCGACACGCTCGAAGCAGATTCGAGACTAACGGAGGCCGGATTCGAAGAGAGGGAGGTGAGGAGAAGGGTTGGTGTTAATTTGGTGGCCGTTGGCCTACCGGAACCGCCGTGAGGCGATTTCTGGCAGGCGGAGCACGGTGGTGGACGGCGAGGTTAATTCGCCTCTAAGAGAGACGACGAGTGTAAGGGGGGGGGTCCGGCTTGGGGGGCGGGGTGTGAAGACGGCCTTATATATGAATTACGAGATTACATCCTGATCGTTGGATCATTTACGATCAACGACCAGGATCGCCTCACTTAAACCAAAATGGTGTCGTGTGATTAAGTTAGGGTCTGAGTATATTTGGGAATTGATTGATTAATCTGGGCCGTTGGATAATAAAATCCAATGGTCCAGATCAACGGGGCCATTTGGGGTTGGGCAGATCGGGTAAGGGAACATATGATCTTGGCCGTTGGATTGATTAATCCAACGGTTCAGATCAACCGTTACATAAGCTGATGCATGGGTGGGGATTTGGGCTGGGATTTGGATTGGGTTCCGATTTGGGCTTTGGCATTTTGATTTAGCCTAGTCCAATTATTTCTTTCTTGTCCTTTTGACTTCTAATAAATAAAAATTCTAAGTATACTACAAAAATCAATTTAATTTATAAAAATACCAATTAAGTTCCACTAACAATTAACACACATAATTAAATATCTATAAGTCACACAATTGTACATTAAGCGACTCAAAGGCAATAAATACGTATTTTTGCAATTTTCTTTCTTTGAAATCAAACACGGTTTAGTTAATTCCTAAACGCATAATTGAGCTCCGAAATGCGCTCACGCCATATATTTTGTATTTTATTAATTTTAAATAAATAAACACGCACAGATAAATAAAAATAGCACAAAAATCCACAAAATCGCGTACAACACAAAACTATTTTATTTTGAATTTTTCTGGGAGTAATTCTCATGTAGGGCAAAAATCACGTGCTCACAGCTGTCCCTCTTTGCGCGGAAACATGAAGAGTTTCCGTGCGAAGATAAGTGAGCGGATACGAGCGATTTTTGCCCGTTTGAGCGCTCCGTATGAAGCATTTTTTGGAAAAGTTCTTGACCGAGCCTTTACTTCAGAAGGCCTCCTACATATCCTGGGCTAAACAGGAATCAGGTCAGTGTAGTTCAGGAAGTTTTGGTAGCTGGGACTACCATGACTGTTGTGATCTTGCTGTTACTGTTGTTGCTGTTGCTGCCACCGCTCAACTGATCTCCTTATTACATCGTGCGAAACAAAAATAAGAAGCTAGACTAAGTTACAATGCTACAAATTCTTATCTGTCCTTTTTAACTTGATTTTGTCATGTTCCTTGCTATTCTGTCTGACTTGATATTCTTTCTGATGCTTCTTCTCTTCTGCCAATTGTTATTTCGGCCTATATTGATTGCCGAACTTCGACCATTGGTTCCTCCTTTGTGATCTTCGAACTATTCTCCTTTGCAATCTGAATCTATCTTTTCTGATCCTTGTTGCCTTCTTCTGCTTACGAACTTGGATTCATGCCGGAGATTTCTGTTACATTCAACTGCTCTCCTCAACCAAATTAAAAATAACTCGCCACTCCATTCTTCAAGCGGGCTCCCTGACTCCAATTACAACTTCAAAATAAAATCGCCACTCCATTCTCCAGGCGGGCTCCCTGACTTCAACTACTACTTCAAAATAAAATAGCCACTCCATTCTTCAGGCGGGCTCCCTGACTTCAACTACAACTTCACAATAAAATCGCCACTCCATTCTTCAAGCGGGCTCCCTGACTTCAACTACTACTTCAAAATAAAATCGCCACTCCATTCTCCAGGCGGGCTCCCTGACTTCAACTACTACTTCAAAATAAAATCGCCACTCCATTCTTCAGGCGGGCTCCCTGACTTCAACTATCACTTCAAAACTGAATCGCCATTCCATTCTTCAGGCGGGCTCCCTGACTTCAACTACAACTCAAAACTAAATCGCCACTCCATTCTCCGGGCGGGCTCCCTGACTTCAACTACTACTTCAAAATAAAATCGCCACTCCATTCTTCAGGCGGGCTCCCTGACTTCAACTGCAACTTCAAAATAAAATCGCCACTCCATTCTCCGGGCGGGCTCCCTGACTTCAACTACTACTTCAAAATAAAATCGCCACTCCATTCTCCAGGCGGGCTCCCTGACTTCAACTACTACTTCAAAATAAAATCGCCACTCCATTCTCCAGGCGGGCTCCCTGACTTCAACTACAACTTCAAAATAAAATCGCCACTCCATTCTTCAGGCGGGCTCCCTGACTTCAACTACAACTTCAAAATAAAATCGCCACTCCATTCTTCAGGCGGGCTCCCTGACTTCAACTACAACTTCAAAATAAAATCGCCACTCCATTCTTCAGGCGGGCTCCCTGACTTCAACTACAACTTCAAAATAAGTCGCCACTCCATTCTCCGGGCGGGCTCCCCGACTTCAACTACTACTTCAAAATAAAATCGCCACTCCATTCTCCAGGCGGGCTCCCTGACTTCAACTACTACTTCAAAATAAATCGTCACTCCATTCTCCAGGCGGGCTCCCTGACTTCAACTACTGCTTCACTAATTTCATCCTATCCTGATTACCTTCCTTTGCCTTTTGTACCATTTTCTTCTTCCTGTATTGCCTCTTGGGCCACCTTCTCTTCTGAATTATCTTGTCTTGGGATTGCCTTCCCCTTGAGCCGTGCTACTTTTCCTTTGGCTGTTGGAGATATCTTCGGAACTGCCTATTTACCTGCTAGTGATGATGCTGCTGGGGAAGTATTCTTTATTTCCTTCACCTCTCATTCTCTTTCGGGCTCGCCGGGGTTTGAAATGTCATTAACTGTAGATTACCCTGGCGGGGGAACCCTTTTCCTCTTCCTTCTTCCCATTCCTCCTCTGGGACTCGCACCTCTGCTTCTTTGAAAATTTATGGGATATAATGCTGCCGCGGGAATCTCGAAGTCGGTGTTTCATTTTCCAACAATTGCCGGGGATGCTACCGGCTCAAAGATCACTTCCTGGCATTGTCGGGCCTCTGTCAAAACTATTCTGCTCGGAACGGGTATTTTCCAAAATCTTGTGTTGCTTTCTATCCTTATCTACCGGGTATCTGCTCTCAAGAAAATTTTCGCAACAGGAGAAAATTTTCTGCCCCAGTTTGATACACTTCTAGGTGGTATGCTTTTCCGCCGACGAACCCTCCTTTCCTGCTTTAAATCAAAGAAAAATTGTTAGTTTCAAAACGCAGTGAGTGGTCGTGCCACTCTTGTTGGGGCCATTTTCTTTTCTCTTTCGGTTGTTTGGCCTCTCTCGAACTTTGAGGACGACGTTGACGCTTGCTGGGGACGATGCTCTTTCCATGAACGGTTTCTCATCTTTCCTTTTATTCCAATCTTTGGTTTGATCCGGCTCTTTTTAGCCGGTGATCTGTTGCGTGAAATCATCTTCCGGACGTGCCACATGTGTCCATCATACTCCATAATTCCTGTGAACCTTCCAATCAACTTGTCGTTCCAATCTTACTATCGGAACGACTTCTGCCTTATTGCCTCGTTCCCCGCCTATTCATTTTCATTATACTACTTTGGGAGACTTGGTAGTAAGCTTTAAAAAATCAATTTTCAAAAATGAAAGAAAAGAAAAGAATGCTGACCGCAAATGACAAAAGAAAAGGAAAACTTTTCTGAACTCAAAAATAGGAAAACTTATCTGAATGTGTGACTGATTCAACGGTTATGCCGCGCCTTTGAGATTAATCTACCCAGTCTATTCATGTCAATCGCTTTCTGATGGCCGCATTTTGTTAGGAATAAAAGAATGTCCAAACCTTGTCTCATGCAGACATCTTGTAATCATCTTGCCTCGTCACCTCATAGTGCCCTTTGAAGGGTTTTCACTAATGAAATTCTCTCATTTCTCTATCTCCCGTCGCCTTAGGGTGCCCGTAAAGGTTTTCACCGTAAGACTCTCTCATTTTATTTCTCTCAACTTTCTTCGCCTTAAGGTGCCCGCGAGGGTTTTCACCGTTAAGACTCTCTCATTTACGCTTTCTTTCCCTGCGGTGGGGTATCACCCATGAGATTCCCTCTAGAGCATTATCCCCTTTCGGCTTGTGCATCCTGGATTCAATCGAGGGTCGGGATGTCACTTTTGGCTTTCATTCGCATGACTTGGCATTTCTCAAATACTGATCGAGAGGTCTTTTTGGTTCTTAATGTGGTTTCTGCGCGTGAGGCTAAAGAAAGGGGTTTAACCTCAACGGTTAGCTTATTACAACTTTCGGAATCCACACTATCTTTCAAACGAAACAATGACTTCTGCCCCAGTTTTGTTGCTTGGGGGATCTTTGATTTTTATTTTATTATGACCGAGCCGTGTGGCGCCTACGTATCCTTCTTGAGGAATCTGGTCGAACGTAGTTCACTTTTTCTTGTTTCTTTTCTTTGTTTCTTTTTCTATTTTGTTACACATCTTCCTTGGTGATTCCGAAAGAGGGTGTATGAAAGAATTATTAAGGCTCAAAGGGGAAAACAAAGGTTAAAGTGTTTGGGTAGTAGAAAAATTGCATCTGTCATTTCATTCTTCGAAAAATGCCAAAATACACACAAACGAAACCAATCGTTGACAAATACATTAAAGAATTACACATAATATCTCTTGACCGCATCGGAATTGATAGCCATATCAGTGCATCTTCCCTCAATATCAGTTAGACATAGCGCGCCGTTGGATAATACCCTAGTCACAACAAACGGTCCTTGCCAATTTGGAGCGAACTTGCCCTTCGCTTCGGCCTGATGTGGTAGAACTCTCTTCAACACATGTTGTCCCACTTCAAATTTCCTGGGGCGCACCTTCTTGTTATACGCTCTTGCCATTCTCTTTTGATACAATTGGCCATGACATACTGCCGTCAATCTCTTTTCGTCGATCAAGCTCAATTGTTCTAATCGGGTTTTGACCCATTCATCATCGTCGATCTCAGCTTCAGCGACAATTCGGAGGGATGGAATTTCAACTTCTGCGGGTATTACTGCTTCAGTCCCGTACACCAACAAGTAAGGAGTTGCACCTACCGAAGTCCGGACGGTAGTGCGATAACCCAACAATGCAAATGGTAACTTTTCATGCCATTGCCTAGACCCTTCTACCATCTTCGTCAATATCTTCTTTATATTCTTGTTTGCTGCCTCAACCGCACCATTTGCTTTGGGACGATACGGTGTGGAATTTCAGTGTGTAATCTTGAACTGTTGACATACCTCTTTCATCAATCCGCTGTTAAGATTTGCACCGTTATCTGCGATGATTATCATTGGAATTCCAAACCTACAGATGATGTGGGAATGTACGAAGTCTACCACCGCCTTCTTGGTTACTGATTTGAAGGTTTTGGCCTCCACCCACTTGGTAAAATAGTCGATCGTTACCAGAATGAACCTATGACCATTGGAAGCCGCAGGTTCTATAGGTCCGATAACATCCATACCCCACGCAACAAACGGCCATGGTGCCGACATTGTATGCAATTCGGTCGGTGGAGAATGAATCAAATCTCCGTGTATCTGACACCGATGGCATCTTCGCACGAAACTTATACAATCACGCTCCATAGTGAGCCAGGTAATATCCTGCTCGAAGAATCTACTTTGCCTATACGTACCCGTGTCACACCTCTTTTTTCCCGCACCCGCGAGGGTGCAAAGTATAAAAGAGAGTTTTTCCAATTAAAGGACAACCAAAACGGGATTCATTTATTGAGAGATTCAGAGTCGCCACTTGGGAGATTTATGGTGTCCCAAGTCACCGGTTTGAAACCCGAATTGAGGAAAGGTTTGACTCTATTTAACGGTCCGCGAACCAGAAATCCGGATAAGGAATTCTGTTAACCCGGGAGAAGGTGTTAGGCATTCCCGAATTCCGTGGTTCTAGCACGGTCGCTTAACTGTCATATTCGGCTTATTTATCTGATTTTTACAGTTATATACTTAATGCAAATTAATATCCCTTTACCGCTTTTATTATTATTATTATTTACGAAAGAGAATGTTGCCTAAAAATATGTTTCGAATCACGTCACATGAAATGCACCCGGATCCTCGACACATTCTTATTCAACATTTTGGGATTTGGATTTGGGTCGCATGAAATGCACACCCGTATTTAAGAAGGTAAAATTATTAAAATACGCGCCTAGAGCGATTACTTATTTACATTTTTGAGAAGGCCAGGAAATTCGCTAAGAAACGGCACATCTCGAAATCTAAATATTTTACATATACATTTATGAGGGCCCCGCGATTTGTACAATTTTGTTAGGCGAGGCATAACTCTAATTCTAATTTAAAAGCAAACTACATTCCGCTATATTTATTTAAGAGTTAATTCAAGATTATTTAAAACATGTTGCAAGCCACACTACATGAAATGCACTTGTGGTTCACGACACGCTTTATTTAACCTTGTTCAAAATTGGAGTCGGGTCACATGAAATGCACCCCGATTCCTTTAATCTAATTACGTCGTTCGGTTAAAGAATAATGAACCAATTTCCATAATGTGACAACATCGTGCTCAACTATAACCAATTCGAGTAAACATACGAGTAGCTAACTAAGTGAGCAAATTCAAGACTATGGTGAACAATTACATAAACAATGGAAGCATAACTAGTTGGCGAGCATATGAAGGATTAGTCATTTTCATTAGCTAACTTCGACATTGCATGTTCAACAAAATCATATATTTACAAAAATAGTCCGAACCATACGAAACTAAATCAAATACGAAACGATCCAAAATATTAGCGAGAAGAACAATATCGGAAAAGAACATGCATCTTTATTTCTGCATATTTTTCAACGTACACAACGAGAAAACGAACCTTTTATGACGATCTCAAACCTCGACCTCTCCGGACAGAACTCGAATCAAACGACGACCTCGACTGAAGTTGTAACTCGAATCAAAATGAAGAGATAACCGAACAATGGTCTCTCTTTTCTTTTCCGTTTTTTCCTTCCTTCTTTCTAACCGTGAGCTCCTTTCTCAATTCTTTGCGTTTTTGCTTCTGTTTTGTTTTCTCCCTTTCTTTGTTTTCCGAAATCTTCTTCTTCTGTTTTGTTTTCAATCCTTTCTCTTTCGTTTTCAAATCCTTTCTTCAATTTTCTTCTTTGTTTTTCCTTTCCGTTTTTGTTTCGTTTTTTTTTGAATTCTCTCTGTTGCCTTTTTTCAATCTTTTTTTCTCTTCGTTTTTCAATCTTGTTTCCTTTTCTTTGTTTTTCAAATCATGTCTCTAGCCGTGCTTTCTTCTTCTCTTTAAAGAGAAGTATAATTATTGTTTATTATCATTTTATTTATTTATTTTTTTTAAAATTTAGCCCCATATTGTTTTTGTCTTTTTCTTTTGTTTTTATCCCTTTGTCTTTTTCTTCTTGTCTTTGTTCTTATTCCCCATCCCCATTATGTGTTGTCCCCCCTTAGTGTAGTGGACTCGGTTTATTACAAGCTAGGTCCGAAAATTATAAAACCGGGTAGTTTGAACCCGAATATTATTCTTCGACCGGAACCGAAAATGGTGTTATTTAATTAATCCTAGGTAATCAAAATAACTATAATACTTATAATAAAAATAAAACTATTTTTTATATTTTTCAAGTTTAAAATAACTACAAAATATTTGTGAAACTATTTTTTATTATTTTCGTTTTTATAAAAAGATAAAAATATAAAGTACTATTTTTGTATTTTTCAAGTTTAAAATGACTACGAAACATTAATAAAACCATATTTCTGTTATTTTTCATTTTGAGGTAAAAATAAAGTAAAAGAGTCAAATTTAGCTAAAATAGCTATATTAAAACTAAACTAAATATTTTACGCTAAAAATATAGAAAATCTCGGGGAGGGTCAAAAATCACGTGTTTACAGTTGCCCCTCTTTGACTGAAAACACAAAGAGTTTTCAGACAAAGAACGACTAGACAAGTGTTTTTGACCTGACCCTTATTCGGAGGGACTAAACTAAAAGAAGAGGAATGTGACCGAGCCCTTGTATCTGAGCTGCCTACATATCCTTGGCTATAAAGGAATCAGGCCACGTGTAGTTCGAAAGTGAGTGAGGAAGGGGTATACCGAGGTGGAGAGCCAGGTCGAGGTGTCGTTCCGTCGAGGTTCCGTTCCATCGAAGTTCCGGTCCGTGGTCCTGCTATTACATCAAAAATCAAAACATGAGAAAGACTAACTAAGCCTATCAGCTACTAGTTACAAGATTCCTATCTATAAGTCTTCCGAAGCTTGATCTTGAGTATTGGTTGGTGCTTCATGCGGACTCTAAATTTGAACCTTGATACTTGCTAGTTGCAGGTGCTGCTTTTCGAATCAAGACCAGGTATACAGTGCTTGTGACCTCGGCCATGTCTTGAGCATGCCACATCTTTCATCAACTTCTGCATTTTGGATTGGCTTCATGCCTCTTTTTTTCTTTTTGTTTATTGTGACTAAACTTCTGTTGATCCCCTCGGACTGTTGACTCGCATTCTGGTTGCCTTCCTTCTGATTCATGCTGGGGATTTCCGTTACACTCTGCCGCTTTCCTTAACCAAATTAAAAATAAATCGCCACTCCATTCTTCAGGCGGGCTCCCTGACTTCAACTAAAATAAAATCGCCACTCCATTCTTCAGGCGGGCTCCCTGACTTCAACTACAACTTCAAAATTAAATCGCCACTCCATTCTCCAGGCGGGCTCCCTGATTTCAACTACTACTTCAAAATAAATCGCCACTCCATTCTTCGGGCGGGCTCCCTGACTTCAACTACTACTTCAAAACTAAATCGCCACTCCATTCTCCAGGCGGGCTCCCTGACTTCAACTGCAACTTCAAAACTAAATCGCCATTCCATTCTCCAGGCGGGCTCCCTGACTTCAACTACAACTACGGGTTGAAAGACACCCTATCACATACTGTTTGGTAAGCCACCAATTTATGATAACTTAAAATAAATCGCCACTCCATTCTCCGGGCGGGCTCCCCGACTTCAACTACAACTTCAAAACTAATTCGCCACTCCATTCTCCGGGCGGGCTCCCCGACTTCAACTGCAACTTCAAAATAAATCGCCACTCCATTCTCCGGGCGGGCTTCCGACTTCAACTACAACTTCAAAACTAATTCGCCACTCCATTCTCCAGGCTGGCTCCCTGACTTCAACTGCAACTTCAAAATTAAATCGCCACTCCATTCTCCAGGCGGGCTCCCTGATTTCAACTACTACTTCAGAATAAATCGCCACTCCATTCTTCAGGCGGGCTCCCTGACTTCAACTACTACTTCAAAACTAAATCGCCACTCCATTCTCCAGGCGGGCTCCCTGACTTCAACGGCAACTTCAAAATAAATCGCCACTCCATTCTCCAGGTGGGCTCCCTGACTTCAACTACAACTTCCAAACTAATTCGCCACTCCATTCTCCAGGCGGGCTCCCTGATTTCAACTACAACTTCAAAACTAAATCGCCACTCCATTCTCCAGGCGGGCTCCCTGACTTCAACTACAACTTCAAAATAAATTGCCACTCCATTCTTCAGGCGGGCTTCCTGACTTCAACTATAACTTCAAAATAAATCGCCACTCCATTCTTCAGGCGGGCTCCCTGACTTCAACTACAACTTCAAAAATAAATCGCCACTCCATTCTTCAGGCGGGCTCCCTGACTTCAGCTACAACTTCAAAAATAAATTGCCACTCCATTCTTCAGGCGGGCTCCCTGACTTTAACTACAACTTCAAAAATAAATTGCCACTCCATTCTTCAGGCGGGCTCCCTGACTTCAACTACAACTTCAAAATTCATCCCATCCTTATCGCCTTCCTTTGTTTTCTGTACCATTTCCTTCTTCGTGCATCGCTTATTGGGCCACCTTTTCTTCTGAATTATCTTGTCTTGGGATTGCTTTCCCCCTGGGTCGTATTACTTTTCTTTTGGCTGCCGGGGATATCTTTGGAACTGTTTACTCACCTGCTGGGGATGATGCTATTGAGGAAGTATTCTTTGTTTCCTTCACCCCTAATTTCCTTTGACTCATGCGCTTTATAGTGCGTTACTAGTTTCAAGACCTGCAATGTAAAGACTGAAGACTTGCCTTTTGTTATACAGGTAGGTGCCCGCTTTTAGTAGCAATTTTTGAATTTAAAATGCATGCTGGCAACAATTTACAAAATATGCATAGGACGATGTAAGATAAAACATACGTAAAATATCCTATTCGAGGGCGGATGGTCCCTCTGTATCCTATTCGAGGGCGAATACTCCCATTGTATCCTATTCGAGGGCGAATACTCCCATTGTATCCTATTCGAGGGCGAATACTCCCATTGTATCCGATTCGAGGGCGAATACTCCCATTGTATTCTATTCGAGGGCGAATACTCCCATTGTATCCTATTCGAGGGCGAATACTCCCATTGTATCCTATTCGAGGGCGAATACTCCCATTGTATCCGATTCGAGGGCGAATGCTCCCATTGTATTCTATTCGAGGGCGAATACTCCCATTGTATCCTATTCGAGGGCGAATACTCCCATTGTATCCTATTCGAGGGCGAATACTCCCGTTGTATCCTATTCGAGGGCGAATACTCCCATTGTATCAATGTATGAAAGTGAACAAACCTGAGACGTCCTGTTCGAAGGTGGACAAACCTGACATGTCATCTTGAATTGCCTTCCTCGTTTCTCCGAGAAAATTTTCAACAACGGCAGAAAATTTTCTGCCCCAGTATTGGTGTTCTTCCTTATGGCATGACTTTCTGCTATCAATAGCACTTTCTTTCCCTGTTTCAAATCATAGAAAAATTGTTAGTTCAAAACATTGTGAGCGGTTGTGCCGCTCCTGTGGGGTGGTTTTTCCTTTTCCCATTTTCCTCGCTTGGGATTCCCAAAACTTGTTGGGGAATGATTTCATTTGTTGGAGATGATATTCCTGCTGGGGATGGGTTTTTCCATTTATCCCTTCCCCGTTCTGTGTTTCTCAACTTGCTGGGGGTTATTTTGTTGAAGATGAGATTTCCTTTCTTCCTTTACCACTCTGTGTTGTCCGACCACCTCGGAACTTGCTCAAGATAACACTGCCGGTGGATTTTCATTTCCTCAAAATTGGTGTTTCACTCTTCTTGAAGGTTGTTGAGGATGACACTGGTTCGAAGACCATTTCCCTTAAGACTTTCCTTCTTCCCCAAGTGGGTATTGACTTTCAAAAAATTTTCAAACTGAAAAGAAAATTTTCTGCCCAGTTTAATAATCTTCTTCGCACCCTACTTCTCTGCCGTCAATGGCATTTCCTTGCTTTGCATAATAATTGGAAAGTTGGTGGCAAGTTTTGAAGTCATTTCTCACTTGTTCGGACTAGACAGACTTTGATGGGGAATTTTTGATAAAAATGAGAAAGATAAAAAGAAACAAAATAGAAGACCAAGGAAAAAAAAGAAAATGACTCTCTAGCAAGAAATATCTATAAAAACTTATCAAACACGAATACCAACTCTACTGGTCATGACATGCACATATGGCCTATCCTTCGTCGTTAATTGCCTTTCACGATTTCTGTCTCGTGATTTCCATCCGATTATCACTTTTATTCGACTTGTAGTGCCCGAAGGGTTTTCACTTTCAAGCCTCTCTCATTTTGATTTTCTCTCAGCTTTCGTCGCCTTATGGTGCCCGTGAAGGTTTTCACCGGTAAGACTCTCTCATTTGTATCACTTTTAGCTGGGGATCGGGGTGTCACTGCTAAGACTCTCTCGTGTTTCCTTTCTGCTGGGAATCAGAGTCTTTTCTGCTGAAAATCAGAGTGTTATATTCCGATAGGACTCTCTCACTCGCCTGACGTGGCATCTTTTGAAGACTGATCAGAAGGTCTTTCTGGACCGTAATGTGGGATTTGGATAGGGCTAGAAAGAGAAGATATTGAAGGCTCAAAACAAAATCAATTCTGGGTTCAAAATTTACAACCTTCGGACCTAAATTTATTTATAATCAACACAATTTTTCTTTGCCCCGGTTTTTACTTGGGGAATTTTTTATTACTTTATTTACACTATGACCGAGCTGTGAAGCGCCTACGTATCCTCTTTAAGGAATCAGGTCAAACGTAGTTCCCAATTCCTCTTTTTCAAATTTCTTTTTTTCACACATTTTCTTTTTCTTTTCTTTCTTTATCTCCTTTTGTTGTTTTCTTTTCTTCCCTTTTTCTCTTGTCTTTCAAACCTGTGTTTCTAGTCTTTGCAACTAACTCCGAAGGAGGGGTATGAAAGAAATTAAAATAAGGCTCGAAGGGTTAACGAAGGATAAAGTGTTTGGGTAGCAGAACAAAATGCCTTCGTCATTCCAATCTTCAAAACATGCCAAGTAAAAACAACACATTCGGGACATCTTTTGGTTGTGCTAGGAGTGATAACCATATCATCCATTCGCCTTTTTCATCCATCATTTTAAAGTATTGCTGGGACGACACTTCCATTTCAGTATCACGAGCGAACCCCATGTGAGCATGGCCATTTTGCCCTTAAGGCTTTCTTTGTATTTTACCCGCCCCAAATTTCACGTGACTCGGGTTCCAAATAATCTCAAATCATTATTTCTTTTAAAATGCCATGATTATCTTCCAATTCCTTCATGATTAACTTTTAAGATTAGGCCACAATTATGCGTGCATGTCATGTCACTAGTGTTGACATAAAAATGACTATAAAGAAGAAAGACTTAAATCAAAGAAAAATGACTCGAAATAATGGAAAACAAGAGAGTTGCATTAGACGAACTAGAAATGAATTAATACGACAAAACAAACACAATAAACCGGGGCACACCCTTGGAACAGACCTACACAATACTAAATGAGGTATTACGACCAATAGAAAACTGGACAAAATAGAACGACAAAAAGGGTTTGAGTTACATGACAATATCCCGATTACAACCCTAAAATAATCTGGACGACAGAAATGACAACAAAATAAGCCACCAAAAAAATCCATTCTGGTTGACCAAGAAATGGAGAGTCTTCCCGATTACCAAGCACGATATTTTGGCCACTGAGCTTCGCATCAATATTACCAAGGCCACTTATTTGCTTCGACATTTTCAGCTTTAGTCAATACATCCCCACAAAGCGTCCATCATGGCGTGCGGGTAAAGGACTCTATGCGATATTCTTGGTGTCACTATCTTGGATCATAATCGGGTTTTCCTGGATCTTCTGTTTCCGGTTCACCACAAACCAACCACCTCAATTCTCAACAATTAAAATATGGTAGAAATGAAATCAGTCAGTCCTTATCCATATTTTTTGCTTACTTCTTTTTTCTTTTTCTTTTTTTTCTTTTTTTTTTCTCTTTTTTTTCATTTTTTTTTCATTTTTTTTCATATATATACATATACAGTTGTGGTCGAATCTTATGGAGATTGCCTACGTATCATGACCCCGCATGAATCGGACCGAGCGTAGTTCTTGCAAATTAATGCAAGAAATAAAGAGATGTTTATTTGATTTTTTTTTGATTTTTTTTTCTTTGAAGGAAAATTATTAAAGCCGACTCCAACTACAAACTTGTGTAGGAGATTTCTACAAGAAAAAGAATATTTTTTTGGTGTCAATTATGACTATCTCTAACAAAATTGGCCACATAATGGCTTATTGACAAAATGACTATTTTTGCAAAATTTATTTAAGAAAGATAAACTTAATTTTTTTTTATCTTGTGGCTCATGGGGCATCGTTCGGCATCACCATAAACCAACACAAGACTATTTTTCATAAATTGGCCATGTAATGGCTTATTTAGACAAAGTGGCTCTTTTTGCAAAATTTTATTTAAGAAGATGCCAATTCAAAATTTTTTATCCTGGGGCCTATGGGGCATCGTTCAGCACGACACAGGCCCAACACAAGACTGAGGAAGTTAAAATGCAAAAATGTGGCTATTTAAGCAAAACTCCGGCCATGTAATGGCTTATTTGATAAAGTGGTTATTTTTGTAAAGTTGAGTGATGACTCAAAACTTGATTTTTTGCGGATACATCCTTTCGCATTTCCGCGAGGGAATATTTCCAGGCCGTGTCCAAAATTATTTACAAATGACTCAAAGTGGCTATTTTTGCAAAAACGGCCTTCCGACGTCCTTTTAAGGGACATTCGGCTTATTTTAAGCAAGAATAGCATTACCCGACTTATTTATAACAAAAATAAAAATTTTGACATTTTTTGGTTATTTTTGCAAAAAGGGTGTGAACCCGGACTTGATTTTGCGGCTATGGCCTTGCAACATTTACACAAGGAATATTTCAAGGTTGTGCCCCCAAATTATTAAAATGACTCAAAGTGGCTATTTTTGCAAAAAATAGCCTTCCGGTGTCCTTTCGGAACATTCGGCTATTTTCAAAAACAGCGTCACTTCGATTTATTGACAAAATTAAACACACACATTTTTTATGATTTTTTTTATATTTTTTTTTTATTTTTTTGCAAACGGGGTGTGAATCCGAACTTGATTTTGCGGCTATGGCCTTGCAACATTTCCACAAGGAATATTTCAAGGTTGTGCCCGCAAATTATTAAAAATGATTCAAAGTGGCTATTTTTGCAAAAAACAGCCTTCCGGCGTCCTTTCAGAACATTCGGCTATTTGCAAAAACGGCATCACTTTGATTTTATTGAAAACTAAAACTTCGACATTTTTTTTTCAATTTTTTGAAGGGGTGGTTGGACCCGATGAGGGTTGCCTACGTATCCCACCTAATGGCGAGAATCAAACCTGCGTAGTTCGGTCAAACAAACTACATCTTTAAAGGAAACAAACTATTTATTATTTTTTCACACATTTTTTTTTAAGTTTAAAACAAAATTTTTTCTTTTTTTTTTAGTAAAAAAAAACAAACTATTTTGAAATCACATATTTTTTATTTTACAACAAACATTTTTTTTCCTTTTTAAGTAAAAAAAAAACAAACTATTTTGAAACTATTTTTTTTTTATTTTGATCAAACATTTTTTATTTTACAACAAACGTTTTTTTTTCTTTTTAAGTAAGTAAAAAAAAACAAACTATTTTGAGACTATTTTTTTTTCATTTTCCTCAATATAAAAAAAACGGTTAGCCTGCAAGTCTGAAGCAAATATATGCATAAAACAAACAGGATGCAGCAGGATGGTCTTTTCATTTCAGGTCACCTGTCCTAGACGGACCCAACCCCTGTGTTGAGTCCCCTAAGTCAAATGCAACATGATGCAAATAAACGTTCCTACTAGGGATCCGGCATGAAGCTTTGTTATTCTAGGTTTAAAAACCCGGGTTTATTGTTCTAGACCTGGCTTACCCGAACGGACAACTCGAGCCGAGGAGGAGGCAGCAACCCGGGAATACAGAAGCTTCACCGGTTTTGCAACTTATCCAAACCTCGTTCTAAGGTGGGAATTAGACACTATACAGAAAAGAAGTCACACGAAGTGCACCCTTCTTCATGATTTAGAAGACTCGGAGAGGAGATTGGTTTCGGCACAATTTATATGTACAGTTCAAAAAAATATCAAAGCGATAAAAATATCATTTTGCACATTAATACAAACATATAATAAAATCAGATAATAAATAAGCCAAATACAACAATTATTCCAAGCTCGAATTCTTAAACCCTGAACCAGTGGTTCTGGGTTTATCGTTCCCAGCAGAGTCGCCAGAGCTGTCACACCTCTTTTTTCCCGCACCCGCGAGGGTGCAAAGTATAAAAGAGAGTTTTTCCAATTAAAGGACAACCAAAACGGGATTCATTTATTGAGAGATTCGGAGTCGCCACTTGGGAGATTTATGGTGTCCCAAGTCACCGGTTTGAAACCCGAATTGAGGAAAGGTTTGACTCTATTTAACGGTCCGCGAACCAGAAATCCGGATAAGGAATTTTGTTAACCCGGGAGAAGGTGTTAGGCATTCCCGAATTCCGTGGTTCTAGCACGGTCGCTTAACTGTCATATTCGGCTTATTTATCTGATTTTTACGGTTATATACTTAATGCAAATTAATATCCCTTTACCACTTTTATTATTATTATTATTTACGAAAAGAGAATGTTGCCTAAAAATATGTTTTGAATCACGTCACATGAAATGCACCCGGATCCTCGACACATTCTTATTCAACATTTTGGGATTTGGATTTGGGCCGCATGAAATGCACGCCCGTATTTAAGAAGGTAAAATTATTAAAATACGCGCCTAGAGCGATTACTTATTTACATTTTTGAGAAGGCCGGAAATTCGCTAAGAAACGGCACATCTCGAAATCTAAATATTTTACATATACATTTATGAGGGCCCCGCGATTTGTACAATTTTGTTAGGCGAGGCATAACTCTAATTCTAATTTAAAAGCAAACTACATTCCGCTATATTTATTTAAGAGTTAATTCAAGATTATTTAAAACATGTTGCAAGCCACACTACATGAAATGCACTTGTGGTTCACGACACGCTTTATTTAACCTTGTTCAAAATTGGAGTCGGGTCACATGAAATGCACCCCCGATTCCTTTAATCTAATTACGTCGTTCGGTTAAAGAATAATGAACCAATTTCCATAATGTGACAACATAGTGCTCAACTATAACCAATTCGAGTAAACATACGAGTAGCTAACTAAGTGAGCAAATTCAAGACTATGGTGAACAATTACATAAACAATGGAAGCATAACTAGTTGGCGAGCATATGAAGGATTAGTCATTTTCATTAGCTAACTTCGACATTGCATGTTCAACAAAATCATATATTTACAAAAATAGTCTGAACCATACGAAAGTAAATCAAATACGAAACGATCCAAAATATTAGCGAGAAGAACAATATCGGAAAAGAACAGCACCTTTATTTCTGCATATTTTTCAACGTACACAACGAGAAAACGAACCTTTTATGACGATCTCAAACCTCGACCTCTCCGGACAGAACTCGAATCAAACGACGACCTCGACTGAAGTTGTAACTCGAATCAAAATGAAGAGATAACCGAACAATGGTCTCTCTTTTCTTTTCCGTTTTTTCCTTCCTTCTTTCTAACCGTGAGCTCCTTTCTCAATTCTTTGCGTTTTTGCTTCTGTTTTGTTTTCTCCCTTTCTTTGTTTTCCGAAATCTTCTTCTTCTGTTTTGTTTTCAATCCTTTCTCTTTCGTTTTCAAATCCTTTCTTCAATTTTCTTCTTTGTTTTTCCTTTCCGTTTTTGTTTCGTTTTTTTTTGAATTCTCTCTGTTGCCTTTTTTCAATCTTTTTTTCTCTTCGTTTTTCAATCTTGTTTCCTTTTCTTTGTTTTTCAAATCATGTCTCTAGCCGTGCTTTCTTCTTCTCTTTAAAGAGAAGTATAGTTATTGTTTATTATCATTTTATTTATTTATTTTTTTTTTAAAAATTTAGCCCCATATTGTTTTTGTCTTTTTCTTTTGTTTTTATCCCTTTGTCTTTTTCTTCTTGTCTTTGTTCTTATTCCCCATCCCCATTATGTGTTGTCCCCCCTTAGTGTAGTGGACTCGGTTTATTACAAGCTAGGTCCGAAAATTATAAAACCGGGTAGTTTGAACCCGAATATTATTCTTCGACCGGAACCGAAAATGGTGTTATTTAATTAATCCTAGGTAATCAAAATAACTATAATACTTATAATAAAAATAAAACTATTTTTTATATTTTTCAAGTTTAAAATAACTACAAAATATTTGTGAAACTATTTTTTATTATTTTCGTTTTTATAAAAAGATAAAAATATAAAGTACTATTTTTGTATTTTTCAAGTTTAAAATGACTACGAAACATTAATAAAACCATATTTTTGTTATTTTTCATTTTGAGGTAAAAATAAAGTAAAAGAGTCAAATTTAGCTAAAATAGCTATATTAAAACTAAACTAAATATTTTACGCTAAAAATATAGAAAATCTCGGGGAGGGTCAAAAATCACGTGTTTACAACCCGCTCATGTGTGGTCCACAAACTCCCGAGTGTATGTCTGTCATCACTGTTGTGGCTTGACTTGCATCTATGCATCTTAACAATCCCAAGTCTGGGGTCCTTTTGTACAGCACCCCTCCACTAAGGAAAAATCCGTTCGCCAACTGCCGAATAGCTCGCTTTTGATCTCCAGTTGCTTGCTCTGGGTATACTCCTAACCTGAGGTATTCCTTGACATCATGAAACCATGGCTCACCATCCACCTCTTCCTCTATCACATTACAATAAGCATGTTGATTCCGGACCTGGATATGTAACGGATCGACACGAACCTTGTCCGGGTGATGTAGCATCGACGCTAAAGTAGCTAGAGCATCGGCAACCTCATTATGCATCCTTGGGATGTGCCTGAATTCTACTGATCGAAAGCGTTTGGTCAGATCATGCAAACACTGACGATACGGGATAAGCTTTAAATCTCTGGTTTCCCGTTCTCCCTGAATCTGATGTACCAGAAGGTCCGAGTCCCCCAAGACCAAGACGTCCTGTACATCCGTGTCCACCGCTAATCGCAACCCCAAGATACATGCCTCGTACTCAGCCATATTATTGGTGCAATGAAAACGCAGTTGAGCAGTAACAGGATAATGATGTCCTGTTTCAGAGATAAGCACAACCCCTACTCCGACTCCCTTTGCGTTCGCCGCCCCATCGAAGAAACGCTTCCACCCTGGATCCTCAGTTAATTCCAACCCATTAATTTGCAATACTTCTTCATCCGGAAAATACGTCCTCAAAGGTTCGTATCCGTCATCGACAGGATTCTCAGGCTAAGTGATCGGCTAGGGCTTGAGCTTTCATAGCCGTCCTTGTCACATATATGATGTCGAACTGTGTAAGTAATATTTGCCATTTTGCTAACCTCCCTGTAGGCATAGGTTTCTGGAAAATATACTTCAACGGATCCAAACGCGAAATGAGATAAGTGGTGTAAGAAGACAAATAATGTTTTAGCTTTTGGGCTACCCATGTCAAAGCGCAACATGTCTTTTCCAGATGAGTGTACTTGACCTCGTGGACCGTGACTTTCTTACTGAGGTAGTAAATGGCCCGTTCCTTCCTGCCAGTAAGATCATGCTGCCCCAGTACGCAACCGAACGAATTCTCCAAAACCGTCAGATAAAGAATCAGGGGTCTACCCGGCTCAGGCGGAACTAGTACGTGTGGGTTCGACAGATATCCTTTGATTTGGTCAAACGCTTCCTGACACTCTGTCGTCCATTCTATCGCAGCGTCTTTCTTCAACAGACGGAATATGGGTTCACAGGTTGCTGTAAGCTGAGCAATAAACCTACTGATGTAATTTAACCTTCCCAACAGACTCATTACCTTTGTTTTATTCTTTGGCGGGGGTAACGCCTGAATGGACTTGATTTTGGATGGGTCCAACTCAATGCCCCGTCGGTTGACGATGAATCCTAACAACTTTCCTGATGGAACTCCGAATGCGCATTTGGCCGGATTGAGCTTGATGTCGTATCTTCGAAGTCTTTGAAAGAACTTCCTGAGGTCGGCAACATGGTCTTCTTGACGTCTGGATTTTATGATCACATCATCCACGTACACTTCAATCTCCTTGTGTATCATGTCATGGAATACCATAGTCATCGCCCTCATGTAGGTTGCCCCTGTGTTCTTCAAACCGAATGGCATCACCCGGTAGCAATAAGTCCCCCACGGTGTGATAAAAGCCGTCTTTTCTGCGTCCTCTTCATCCATCAAGATCTGATGATATCCCGCGTAGCAGTCCACAAAGGACCCGATTTCACGTCCGGCGCAATTATCAATCGGGATATGGATATTGGGAAGTGGGAAATTATCCTTAGGACTCGCCTTGTTGAGATTGCGGTAGTCCACGCATACTCTGATCTTTCCGTCTTTCTTCGGCACCGGTACTACGTTAGCCAACCATTCAGGGTATCGAGTGACACGAATGACTTTCGCCTGCAACTGCTTGGTTACTTCCTCTTTGATCTTTACACTCATCTCTGTCTTGAATTTCCGTAGTTTTTGCTTGACGGGAGGATATGCCGGATCAGTGGGTAATTTATGAACCACTAGATCAGTGCTGAGTCCTGGCATGTCGTCGTACGACCATGCGAAAATGTCTTCAAACTCCATGAGTGTTTTGATCAATTCCTCTCTCAGGTTTGGTTCAATATGGACACTTATCCTGGTTTCTTTGACGTCATCTGTGTTCCCCAGATTAACGGCCTCAGTATCATTTAAATTTGGTTTGGGTTTTTCCTCGAAGTGACTTAATTCTTCACCGATTTCTTCTACGGCTTCATCATCGCCGTACTCTGACTCACTCTCGTCACTTCTTATTTCATGCGTTATTATTTCCAAACCCGATTGACTTTCTAGGCTGGGTTGATTAATCTTTAAGCACGCCATATCATTAAGATCAGTTGAAAGAAGGCTGTTCAGAAAAGTAAAAAGAAGGAAAATAAACAAAATTAGATGCGAAGGGAACAAAATTTCATTAATGGGAACAGTACAAGGAAAAACAAACTTGCAAACTTAAATCAAAATGAACTAAAACAAACGGATTTTACTCCGGGGACAACCCCCAACATGAAATTTCGAAAGAAAACAATCCAAAACAAACTACCAAGACTCCTTCCGGACAGGGAGAGGAGTAGCCTTCCAATTATTCAGTTTTGCTTTCGGTCCCACAAACTGTATCTCGGCATGGCTGGATCCTTCACCATCCTCGAGCATACATACATCTGCGAATAGGTCCTCGAACTTTCTTAAGAACTCTTCGTCTGGCCTAACCATAGGACCGGGAATCTTTGTCGTCGGATGCCCTCCTACTTCAGACCTGACGAAAGATTGGGAAAGGCGTGAAACAGGCTTCGGGAGCACCCATGTCTTCTGCTTATTCCTCTTGGCTTGCTGGATGTACTCTGATGTTGGCTTGAATCCCAAACCGAAGGTTCCCACGTTTTCGACCACAGGATACCGGTTGTATGATTCCTTGCAGAGATGCACCTAAACCTTTGCCGGGTACGAAACTATTTCTCAGCATTTCATGAGCCACCATGACGTCGGCGATAATTATTCTGTCATTGGGAATGCATTCCCCTTCTGGAACTCGGTTGGCGGATACCACCTCGCAGATCTGGTATACCCATGGCCCAACATCTTCTTCCGTCTCAACAAAGGGGACGATGGTGCCCGGTTGTAGATCATTCTCTCCATGGACGACGATCTCCTGTTGGTCCCACTCAAACTTGACGAGTTGGTGTAGGCTGGATGGAACTGCTCTTGCGGCATGGATCCACGGTCGCCCTATCAGAAGGTTATATGACACTACCATGTCCAGCACCTGGAATTCCATGGTGAACTCCACTGGCCCAATTGTCAAGATTAATACTATGTCCCCGACCGACGCCTTGCCTCCTCCATCAAACCCTCGAACGCATATGTTGTTCTTGCGTATCCTGCCGATGTCCACTTTCAACTTGTCCAGTGTAGAGAGAGGACAGATGTTAGCACTGGATCCATTATCGACAAGGACTTTGGTAACCACCGAATCCTCATACTTTACCGTAAGATATAAAGCCTTGTTGTGCTCGGTGCCTTCCTCAGGCAACTCATCATCGGTGAAAGTGATCTGATTCGCTTCGAAGATCCTATTGGTGATCTTCTCCAAATGACTCACCGAGATTTTATCGAGTACGTGGGCCTCATTCAGAACTTTTATCAAAGTTTGCCGATGTTCTTCAGAATGTATTAGCAAGGACAGCAATGAGATTTGTGCAGGAGTCTTCTTTAGCTGTTCTAGGACAGAATAGTCATGCAGCTTCATCTTTTTCAGGAATTCTTCTGCCTCTTCGTCAGTTACCGGCTTTTTCAACGTTGCCGGAGTGATCTTCCTCAATTCCGCAGGGGCAAAGCATCTCCCCGAGCGGGTCAAACCTCGCGCTTCGCAAACTTCCTCGTTCACTTCCTTTCCTTTGTAGGTTGTTGTAACCTGAGCATAATTCCATGGAATAGCTCTACTATCGATTATGGGCAACTGTATTGCTGGCTTGATGATGAAGGGATCCATTTGAACGCTTGCTACTGTCAAGACGGGCTTGACTGCTGCCCCGGGTACAACTATCTTTGCTTCCCTCGGCCTCACCGGTACTTCGTTCACACTTCCCTTTTCTGCTTCCGACCCTCCTGGTACGTCCTTCTTGCAAATGGATGGCTCATCAAGGCTCGGCCCCTTTCTCATTCCTACCCCGCTAGACTTGATCATCATTACAGTTTGAGAGGCTTTCTTCTTTCCTTCTTCTACCCGTACCAACTCGATCATGTTGGTCTCATGATGAGTAGGAAGTGGGTTTTGGTTGATGTTGGGCTCTGTTGGAGTCTGGACCTCAATCCTCCGAGTGTCGATAAGCTCCTGGATGGCCGTCTTCAACCTCCAACACTTTTCCGTATCGTGTCCCGGACATCCCGAGCAGTAGGCACAATTTACTGAATGGTCCAGGTTCTTCGGAAGAGGGTTTGGTAGCTTAGCTTCAACCGGATTTAGCAACCCTACTTGCTTCAACCGGTGGAACAGACTGGTGTAAGATTCCCCCAAGGGAGTGAAAGCCTTTGGCCTTGGCGCCCTGTCGCCCTCGAATGCCTGGTTCGGACGAAAACTCGCGCCCGAGGGGTTTCTGTAAGCTCTTGGGGGTGGATAATTGTTTTGCGGGTTTGGTGCACGCCACGGTGCATGGACGGGAGGTGCATAATAGGACTGTGCGTGATGGACAGTGAAATGGGGATCAGGTGCTTGGATAGTAATGTTGCGGGTGGTTATATGGATTGTGGAAGTAATTTTGGTGGTGAGGTTGGGGCGGGCTATATTGGGGTGCGGGGCCTCTGTTTCTGAACCATGTCCCGGACTCGACCGCCGCGACTTCCTCTTTCCTCTTTTTCCCGAGTACTCCTCCAGTACCACTTTGGATAGCCTGAGTGGTGGCTTTCAATGCTGAGTAGCTCATGATCTTGTTGGCTTTCAAACCTTCCTCGATCATAGCCCCCATTTTTATCACCTCGGTGAATGATTTGCCCACGGACGTCACCAGATGTCCGAAATAGGTTGGCTCTAGTGTCTGCAAGAAGTAATCCACCATCTCGCTCTCTCTCATAGGCGGATCTACCCTTGCTGCCTGTTCCCTCCAGCGGAAACCAAATTCCCTGAAACTTTCAGCGGGTTTCTTCTCTAATTTTAGCAATGATAAGCGGTCGGGGATTATTTCAAGATTGTACTGGAACTGACCGATAAAAGCTTGAGCCAAATCATCCCACGTAAACCATCTACTGGGGTCCTGTCTAGTGTACCACTCCAGCGCAGATCCTCCCAGACTCTGCCGAAGTAAGCTATCAAAATCTCGTCTCATCCTCCGGCTCCTCGCATTTTACTACAAAACCCTCGGAGGTGGGCTATAGGATCACCATGCCCCTCGTATAGGTCAAATTTGGGTATTTTGAACCCGGCCGGCAACCGGACATCGGGGAACGGACACAGATCCTTGTAAGCGACACTGACCTGATTGCCCAAACCGTGCATGTTCCTGAAGGACTGCTCCAGGCTTTTAACTTTTCTAATAACTTCCTCATGTTCCGCACTTTGGAAGTGCTTTTCCGGTTCTGCCGGATTATCCCATTGAGGGGTGTGTGATTGCGGTTCAGGAGCCCTAAAAGTAGGCTCTGGAGGATAGTAAGAGTTGTCATGGATCTGAACATGCGGCTCGCCGGACGGCCTTTGTAGAGTAGCAGGTGGAGGTGCCACAAAAACAGGGGTGACTGGAGGAGGATTTGGTTTGGTTGGTGGAGTGTGGGTGGCATAAGGGTTTTCCCCCTGAAAGTATGGATAGATCGGGGCGCTTGTCGAAGGATCGATGGGTGGATGTTCTGGAGCTGAGGCGAGAGTAGAGAGGTTTGGTGAGGACTGTCCCCTAGCCCAGGCTAGGTGCATCTCTGTTATCTGATGTCTCAACCGTTCTACCTCCTCTTTCATGATTTGCATCTCCGATTTCTCTTCCTCGAGACTTTTACCGGAACTAGACATGCTGGCTGTAATTGGCCCTTTAGATCTAGTACGGTAATAGTGGCTGGCCGGTATATTCTGTCAAACCAACTGCTAAACTTTTCTGGAAATGCAACAAACTTGCTAGTTTACCGAGTTTAACAGATATGTTATAGCACGTTGGATGTAATGCACCTAACCAAATAACCCTTTCTACATGTACTCTTAACATGCGTCATTCCAGCTTTTCTCTTTTTCAACTATCCTTGAAAGCCTTATTGTTATTAACCTTTGCATTCTTTTCCTTTCTTTTTAGTGGTGGTCGAATCTTATGTGGATTGCCTACGTATCACGTCCCCGCGTGAATCAGACCGAGCGTAGTTCTGGTAACAAGATTGTGGCAAAATTCAGTAACTTTTATATCAAATAAAACCTCAAAGTTACAAAACACGTCTTACAACAATCAGCAAAACAAAAGAAATGCTTGACTCGATAATGTAAAAATAAAAATGCCAACTAGCTTGACCCAAAAAATACATTTTTAATCAAAAATCTAATGCTCTAAAATTCCTGGGGGCCCGCAAGGCATCATTCGGCCTTGCCGCGGGCCTTGGTGTGAGGTCCTTGTGTAGTCCCCTTAATTCTCTCATGATCTGATGAACATAGCCCATAACTGAAGCAAAAAGGTCGGTGCGGGGCATTTGTTCACAAGCTAGGCACTTCATGGTGACATAATGCCCGATTTCTCCAATTCTGTCCTTGATCATGTCCCTTTCTCTGAGTAGCCGCTCTATCTGCTGGTTTTTCGCCCCCAATCTTTGAACGTTGTTGGTGACTTGGTCTAGGAGCCTGTCTATTTGTTCTTGCAGTCGGGCCATCAAATTGTGGCAACGGTCGAGGTCTGTTCTAGCATCTCGGGCTTGCTTGAAAACCCGCTCCCTGAGGATAACATTTGCCTCCCTTAGACTAGTGATGGTCTCAGTGTAATCTTCCTCCACCCGTTGTAGGTGAAGTGCATGTTGATGTGCCTCCTTTCTCCAGCTAGCACGGATCCTCGTTGTTTGGGCCTTCGACTCGTCCAATTCTCTTTGGATATCGGTGACTTGGCTTCTCAAACCCTTTATCAATTTTTCGTCTGCCCGACTCCTCAACTGTCTGTCAGCATCCCTTTTCATTTGCTGGATTTGAGCTCTCAAGAAGTCATTTTCTTGTGCCAACTTCTTTTTGTCTCTTTCGTCGGCGGCAGCTTGCATGTTCTTCTCGAATTGAAGGTCCCGGACCTGCTGTTCTATCCTACCAATCTTCGTCCCGTACCCCTCCTCCTTTGCTAGCCAATTCCATTGCTCCTGTGAATCTTCCGTGAACTGTTGGACATGGGCTCTTTTAGAACATTTTCGACGAATCTGAAATCTTTTCCCGAACCACACATTGTACTTTGGGTCCACCTCACCCTTAGCTAGTTCCCGGACCATGGTTTTAGGCTCAAGGAATCTACATTCATGCCACAGCTTTCTAATCTTCTCTTCGGGGAATACGACTCCTGGGCTTAACTCAATGGCGTGCTTTCTCAGGTCTTGATCGGTAGGAATAACCTGAAACCTTCCTAGTTGACGTAATACACGATGAGGAACATATGGTTGGACACCGCGGATCCCCATCAGAAGAATATAACACTCCTCGGCTGCCATATATATTACTTCAGTATCGGGTAACCACCCGAACGCCCATTCAACCTGATCGGCTTCTATTGAGCCTAGTCGTGCAAGCCATTCCTCGACGCCCTCAGGGAATACAGCACCCATCATCCGTTCTTCAAAACCCCTGATACGGTTTTTCCCGATCAACCCATGGTTCATGTATTGTGTCCGGTGATGGAGGTGTTCTTGCATCCACAATTGGAGTAACGGATTGCATCCTTGAAAGAAATTACCCCCTTCTTGGCATACAGTCAAAGCTCGATAGATTTCGAACAAAACCAAAGGGACTACCGTGCTGATAGCCTTTTTGATTGCAACATCGGCTATTCCTACAAGACTTATCTCTATTTTCTTATCTTCGCGTGGACAAATCACAATCCCCAAGAATGTCGTTATGAATGCTAGAATTCGTCTGGCCTCCCACTTGGTTCTATTCCCTGCGTGAGTTAGTCCAAGGTTTGACTCTTCAAAACCCCGAGGAGTGCCGTACCGTTGGTATAAGAATTGGAGATCGCAACATCCTTCCAGCAAATCATCATTTTTCACCTTCCGACTAATGCTCAGCAAATCCAGAAACCCGTGTGGAGATACCGGTCTTGGTGAGAGCAGGTATTGCCCTCTTAATTTCCCATTTAGTCCTGCATAGCCCGCAATCTCCTCTAACGTGGGTGTCAGTTCAAAGTCAACAAAACGGAACACATTGCGGGTCGGATCCCAAAAAGATACCAGTGCCTTGATGATGTCTTTCCTTGGCTCGATATTCAACAGATTAACCAAACCTCCCAAAATTCTCTCCACTATCTTTTTGCTACTGTCTTCCAAATCGTTCCACCACATATGGAGCTGCTGAGGGACCTCGCTAAAGATTGAAAATGACTTATTTTGATTCGTGCTCATCCTGCACATTTATTAAGGTGATTTAAATAAGAAAAACAACTTTGTTTCGCTAAAATATAATAAAAAATCAGTTTTCAATCACGGCCTTTCAACGTCTCGGGGACGAAGGTTTTTAAGGCTGTGGGGTAAATTGATCGAAATCAAAATTGACCCAAAGGTGGCCGTTTATACGAAATTAGCCTTCCGGCGTCCCTTTCAGGAACATTCGGCTATTTTTGAAAAAAGCGTCACCGACTTATTTAGTATAAAAGTTAGTTTTGATATTTTGGCTTTTTTTTTCAAAAGGTGAAGTTGGACCCGATAAAGGCTGCCTACGTATCTCACAACCAATGAGAATCAAACCCACGTAGTTCGGTTTTAATGAAACAAACTACATTATTTATTTATTCATTAAAAAAAAGGACAATGGCTATATATATATAATTTTTTTTTTAATTTTCCTTATCTAAAGCTAATCAGCATGCAAGTCTATAACAGATAAATGCGTAAGACAAACAGGATGCAGCAGGATAGTCTTTTCATTTCAGGTCACCTGTCCTAGACGGACCCAAACCCCTGTGTTGAGTCCCCTAAGCCAAATGCAACATGATGCAAATAAACGTTCCTACTAGGGATCCGGCATGAAGCTTTGTTATTCTAGGTTCAAAACCCGGGGTTTATTGTTCTAGGCCTGGCTTACCCGAGCGGACAGCTCGAGCCGAGGAGGAGGCAGCAACCCGGGAATACAGAAGCTTCACCGGTTTTGCAACTTATCCAAACCTCGTTCTAAAGTGGGAATTAGACACTATACAGAAAAGAAGTCACACGAAGTGCACCCTTCTTCATGATTTAGAAGACTCAGAGAGGAGATTGGTTTTCGGCACAATTTATATGTACAGCTCACAAAATATCAAAGCAGTAAAAACAATATTTAGCACATTAATACAAACATGTAATAAAATAAGATAATAAATAAGCCAAATACAACACTGAACCATTGGTTCTGGGTTTGCGTCCCCAGTAGAGTCGCCAGAGCTGTCACACCCCTTTTTTTACGCTGACCCGCGTGGGCGCAAGATATAAAAGAGAGTTTTTCCAATTAAAGGACAACCAAAACGGGGTTCATTTATTGAGATTCGGAGTCGCCACTTGGGAGATTTATGGTGTCCCAAGTCACCGGTTTGAAACCCGAATTGAGGAAAGGTTTGACTCTATTTAATGGTCGGCGAACCAGAAATCCGGATAAGGAACTCTGTTAACCCGGGAGAAGGTGTTAGGCATTCCCGAATTCCGTGGTTCTAGCACGGTCGCTCAACTGTCATATGCGGCTTATTTATCTGATTTCTCACAGTTATATACTTAATGCAAATTAATATCCCATTACCGCTTTTATTATTATTATGATTTTTGCGAAAAGAATGTTGCCTAAAAATACGTTTCGAATCACGTCACATGAAATGCACCCGGATTCTCGACACATTCTTATTCAACATTTTGGGATTTGGATTTGGGTCGCATGAAATGCACACCCGTACTTAAGAAGGTAAAATTATTAAAACACGCGCCTAGAGCGATTACTTATTTACACTTTTGAGAAGGCCATGATATTTGCTAAGAAACAACACATCTCGAAATCTAAGCGCTTTATATATACACTTATGAGGGCCCCTGCGATTTGTGTAACTGTTAGGCGAAGCGCACCTCTAATTCAAATTTAAAGCGAACCACATCCCGCTATATTTATTTAGGAATTGATTCCAAATTATTCAAAACATGTTACGAGCCACACTACATGAAATGCGCCTGTGGTTCCTGACACGCTTTATTTAATCTTGTTCAAAATTGGAGTCGGGTCACATGAAATGCACCCCCGATTCCTTTAATCTAATTACGTCGTTTAGTTGAGTAATAATGCACCAATTCCTACAGTATGACAAAATTCTACTCAACTGTAACCAATTCGAGCAAACATACTATTAGTTAACTAAGTGAGTAGATTCGAGTCTATGTGGACAATTATATGGAAAGAACTTACTTTGAATTCAAATAATCCCCAAAGAGCCACTATCATATATTTTTGCAAATTCAAGATAGCATTCCTCACAGGTGTTCAAATTACCTTAAACCTTTTGCTTAAACATATAGCTAATCTCAATTTTTAACATAAGGTCTAATATTAATAGATTTGGAAATTACACACCATGAATGGAGGAGATTTAAGCATAGATGTAGCAGGAATAACTCAAGTTCCTATGCATGTCCAATGACAGTGTGTTTGGATCTAAATGCATTTCTTATAACCCAAACCAGTATGATAGATCCAATTATGTGTACTCATTACAAACACAAGAACTTTGGACACTACATGTATTTGACAGATTCAACAGAGAGCTTCAGGCTTCATTTCCTCTTCAAACCAAGAAAACTATAATAACAGGGATGTGTACCTGGAATATGGAAAAAGAAGGAAGAGTGAGCAGTGACAAAGTGTGGCAATCAGCAATATAGCAGTAACCAAACAGCAACCAAAGTGTCCCAGCAACAGACTCCAGAGATAGAAATCAATGACCAAAGACTCCACCACTTCAAAGAGACCAACAGCCAAGACTTCCAAATCAAAACAGACCCCTATACATATGAAATACCCCGGGGGACTTGTGAACCCAAATGTTTGAACTACAATTGACTTCAAACAACAAGACAGCAGCAAAAAACAGCCACCACAACAAACAGAAGCAACAACAACAAACCAACACCACAAATCTCGACAAACACAGCAGCAAACAAATAGCCTCTACCACAACTGAATAACAGCAACAACAACCTCTATTATGACAGAATAACAGCAACAACGACAGTGGCCAAACCTCAATGGAACAGTAACACAATGTCTATGTGTGTGTGTATTTCTGCTTATTCGTCTCCCTAATGTATGCTGCTTTTTCAAAGAGAAAAGAAGACCCTGCCTATTCTCTTCAACCTTCTATTTATACTTGAGAAACCAATAACACCCTAAGATACAATAATCAGAAGACCCACCCCTGCCCATACTCTTCTCTGCCAGCCCATTATATGCTCTGTGTTTGGCCACTAAGACCTGTCAAGTGTGGGCTTAAATCAGTTTAAATGCTAAGTGGGAACCTGGTGGAGTGCCCTGCTGTAACAGCAGGTTCCACTGGGCTGTGCAGGGCATTAAAATATTCTAAATGCTAAACCTTAACTTCCTAATTAGCTAATTCGAATCTTAATTTCAGTTTCAATCAAATACTCCAATTTAATTCAAAAGTGCTAATCATTTTCCGGAATCCCAAACAAATCAAACCTATGCAGTTAAACGACGACATCAAATCAACTACAACACATAACAATGATAACAAATTAATTAGCCAAACAATGATTCTGAAAATCTCGGCAAAAATGAAAACCAAATATTCGACGACGCTAATCGAAACGAATAACTATCCTATGACAAGCACATTCGAACAACTAACAGAATGCAAATTGACCAAATAAAGGTCTTGGGAGATGAAGAACAAAGCAGAAAACTAAAAGAAAAGATAAAGGATAAAATTCACATCATTAATCACACTAACATATGAAGAAAGAAAGAAAAATACCATGTAAGGAGAAAAACCGCACTCGAACGAACCTCGGACCCATCTTGGATTCAACTCGGGCTTGGACCTTTTGTTTTTGAGGCCAATGGACCTTAATTGAGATGTTTTCAATAGTGAAAACATCCCAATTAAGGTCTATTAGACCTCAATTAGGCAGGAATCGAGTTTAGGGTTCATGGCCGAGATTTTGGGGCTCGACTGGTTCTAGCAAGATTCGAACAAAACTAAGGCCGGTGGGGGTATGAGGGAGGTGAGGGGAAGCTATGGTGTGATTTTGGTGAGGTTTGGCATGGTTTTCAAATTCCGGCGACCTTTGATTCAATATTCGACACGCTCGAAGCGGATTCGAGACTAACGGAGGCCGGATTCGAAGAGAGGGAGGTGAGGAGAAGGGTTGGTGTTAATTTGGTGGCCGTTGGCCTACCGGAACCGCCGTGAGGCGATTTCCGGCGGGCGGAGCACGGTGGTGGACGGCGAGGTTAATTCGTCTCTAAGAGAGACGACGAGTGTAAGGGGGGGGGGGGTCCGGCTTGGGGGGCGGGGTGTGAAGACGACTTTATATATGAATTACGAGATTACATCCTGATCATTGGATCATTTACGATCGACGACCAGGATCGCCTCACTTAAACCAAAACGGTGTCGTGTGATTAAGTTAGGGTCTGAGTATATTTGGGAATTGATTGATTAATCTGGGCCGTTGGATAATAAAATCCAACGGTCCAGGATCAACGGGGCCATTTGGGGTTGGGCAGATCGGGTAAGGGAACATATGATCTTGGCCGTTGGATTGATTAATCCAACGGTTCAGATCAACCGTTACATAAGCTGATGCATGGGTGGGGATTTGGGCTGGGATTTGGATTGGGTTCCGATTTGGGCTTTGGCATTTTGATTTAGCCTAGTCCAATTATTTTTTTCTTGTCCTTTTGACTTCTAATAAACAAAAATTCTAAGTATACTACAAAAATCAATTTAATTTATAAAAATACCAATTAAGTTCCACTAACAATTAACACACATAATTAAATATCTATAAGTCACACAATTGTACATTAAGCAACTCAAAGGCAATAAATACGTATTTTTGCAATTTTCTTTCTTTGAAATCAAACACGGTTTAGTTAATTCCTAAACGCATAATTGAGCTCCGAAATGCGCGCACGCCATATATTTTGTATTTTATTAATTTTAAACAAATAAACACGCACAAATAAATAAAAATAGCACAAAAATCCACAAAATCGCGCACAACACAAAACTATTTTATTTTGAATTTTTCTTGGAGTAATTCTCATGTAGGGCAAAAATCACGTGCTCACGCCTGCCCCTCTTTGTGCGAAAACGCGAAGAGTTTTCATGCAAAGAATAATGAGCAAATACGAGCGATTTTTTCCCGTTCGAGCACTCCGTGTGAAGCATTTTGAAAAGATCTTAACCTAGCCTTTGCTTCGGGAGGCGTCCTACATATCCTGGGCTAAACAGGAATCAGTTCAATGTAGTTCGGAAAGCTTTAGTAGCTGGGACTACCGTGGACTAACACTTTGCTGTTACTGTTGCTATCGTTGCTAGCAGATGTAGCTAAATGCAATGCAATGCATGATATGACCGCTACGGCGCGTAGCCCGATCCAATTTGGGTACCCATGCTCACTGTGGGGGTTCAGACTCCGGAGGGGCTCCTACAGCCCAAGCACAATATCACTGCGGCGTGCAGTCCGATCCAACATATGTACCGCTGCGACGCGCATCCCGATCCACTACCAGTCAGCTAATATGCAAATACAGCCTCGCATGGCTCAAAAGTAGTTTTGAAAACATCTTTTATCATTTTTCAGTTGAAAACAGTAATATCAAGTTCCAAAGATTGAAAGTAGCATGATAACAGAGATAGCTATGGACTGGTAGTAACTAACATGTCAATATGATAAGACAATGATAACGACCCTCGCGGGATCCAATAACTGGCTCACGACCCACATGTATACTCAACCGCCCAAGAAGGGGGTTCAACGGCTCAAGAGTGGCCAATATCACAATATATAGTATGCAACCATCCGAGAAGGAGGTTCAACGGCTCAAGGATAGCCAATATCACAATATAGTATCAACAGGTCGGACGAAGCCATAGTCCCCAATCACAATCGACCCCACACTCATAAGAGAGTACGTGTCTCGCCGCTATACAGCGTCACAAAGTGGTATACCGGGGTTTCGAACCTGCTGGTCAACACCCATATCTATTACTCACCTCAATACAGCGCGACGACTACCCCGCAATGCCTTTGCCATGAGAATCAAGCTCCGCATGCGTAGAATGTGATCAAATACAGTAGAAACACAACAAATTAGGCCAATGGGACAACACCCAATCAATACAACTCAATTTACATCAAAATTCCCAAAGTTGACAAAATCCGACTTTCGGTACATTTCTCGAAAAATTACAAAAGTCACATATTCGGAATCCTCATCTCGATACGAGTCTAGGCATATAAAATTTACCAAAATCGGACTCCATTTGCCCACTCAAATCGGTGTTTTTCTTCAATTTAGGCCTAGAGCTCAAACCCACCTTTAATCTCCCATTTACAGAAAATTAACCAAGGATTCCATGTTAAAATGATGTAATTAAGCCACAAAACTTACCTCCAACGAAACCCAGTTGATTTCCCAGCAATCTCCCTTCAATAGCTTCTCTTGGAACTCAAAAATGGAGGTTTTGGGTATTAAACCCGCGACTGACCAGTTCTGGTTTTAACTTCACTGCCAGCCTATTTTCTTCATCGCGTTCGCGACGCCTCTCACGCGAACGCGATGCCTTATTCCTCTTCTTCATCGCGAACGCGACACCCTTTCACGCGTCCGCGAAGATCAACTCCTCAGCCCCCTGACTTTTACTCTACGCGAACGCGACGTGAAGTCACGCGTCCGCGATGCCTTACCTTTTCCTCTTACGCGAACGCGACCCAACCCATCGCGAACGCGATGGCCAACTGGCCCCAACCTACGCGAACGCGGCATTGCCCTCGCGAACACGATGCCTTACTGAACCTGGCCTACACGAACGTGGAACTTGCCTTCGCAAACGCGAAGGCTTATTTCATGCCCAGTGATCTGCAATTTACAGCAGACCATTTCTTGCTTCCAAATGCCGGATGATGGTCCGGATTCACCCTGAGGCCCCCGGGACCCCAACGAAAACCACCAACATACCCCAAAACACGATACGAACTTGTTCCAATCATAAAAACACCATCCTAAACATCAAAATCACCAATTACACACGGATTCAAGCCTGCGTTTCTTCAAAACTTCCGAATTACACATTCCATCAAAAACCCGACCAAACGACGTCCGAATGACCTGAAATTTTGCAAGCACATCCAAAATCACCTAACGGAGATACTGCAACTATTGGAATTCCATTCCGACCCCAGGGATCAAAATCTCACCTACCGTTCGGATTTCGCCAAAATTCAACCTTAGCCAATTCAAGCCTATTTCTACACCGGGCCTCCAAATTCAATTCGATCGCTCCCCTAAGTCACAAATCACCTCCCGGAACTAACCGAATCATCAGAATCCTATTCCGAGCCCTCTAACCAAATAGTCAACTTCGGGTTGACTTTCTTTATTCAAGTTTCCTTCAAAAAGGCTATATGCCTCATTTTCAATCCAATTCACTCCTAACTTACCCGATAGACTCTAACACCGATATAAAAGCATAAAACATGTATTTACAACATAACGGGGTGGTAATTCCCGTGACGACGGGCCGGATCGTCACATTCTCCCCCTCTTAAGCAAACGCTCGTCCTCGAGCGGGTCAAGGAACATACCTGAGGTCTCAAACAAGTGAGGATATCTGCTCCGCATCTCCTGCTCGATCTCCCAAGTGGCCTCCTCCACTGGTCGACCTCTCCACTGAACCTTAACTGATGCAATCTCCTTAGACCTCAATTTTCTCACCTGACGTCCCAAAATGGCAATAGGCTCCACATCATATGATAGATCACCATCAAGTTGAATGGTACTGAAGTCTAATACATGAGACGGATCTCCAATGTACTTCCGGAGCATAGACACATGGAATACTGGATGGACGCTGGATAAGCTGGGCGGCAAGGCTAACTCGTATGCCACCTCTCCAACCCTCCTGAGTATCTCAAAAGGACCAATGTACCTAGGACTCAACTTTCCTTTCTTCCCAAACCTCATGACACCCTTCATAGGTGAAACCTTCAACAATACTCTGTCACCAACCATGAAAGACAACTCTCGAACTCTACGGTCCGCGTAACTCTTCTGACGAGACTGTGTTGTACGAAGCCTCTACTGGATCAACTTTGCTCTATCCAGAGCATCCTGGACTAACTCAGTCCCTATCAATCTATCCTCACTAGGCTCAAACCATCCCACGGGGGATCTACACCGTCTGCCATACAATGCCTCATACGGGGCCATCTGAATACTCGACTGATAACTGTTGTTGTAGGCAAACTCAGCAAGTGGTAGGAACTCATCCCACGAACCACCAAAGTCAATCACACATGCTTGCAACATATCCTCCAGAATCTGAATAGTACGCTCAGACTGCCCATCTGTCTGGGGGTGAAATGTCGTACTCAACTCAACCCGCGTACCCATCTCTCGCTGAAATGCTCTCCAAAACTGAGAAGTGAACTGAGTACCCCTGTCGGATATGATAGACACTGGGACTCTATGCAACCGGACAATCTCTTGAATAAAGATCGCTGCCAACCGCTCCGATGAGTAGGTAGTATTAACTGGAATGAAGTGAGTTGACTTGGTCAGCCTATCCACGATCACCCAAACGGAATCAAACTTCCTCGCTGTCCGAGGGAGTCCAGTAACAAAATCCTTGGTGATCCTCTCCCATTTCCACTCAGGAATATCAATGCGCTGAAATACGCCACCGGGCCTCTGATGCTCATACTTAACCTGCTGACAGTTGAGGCACCGTGCTACATGTATGACAATGTCCATCTTCATCTTTCTCCACCAATAGTGTTGTTTCAAATCTTGATACATCTTCGCGGTTCTTGGATGGATAGAATACCGTGAGCTATGGGCCTCCTCCAGAATCAACTCACGAAGGCCATCAACATTGGGCACACATATCCGGCCCTGCATCCTCAATACGCCGTCACTATCAATGGTGACATCTCTAGCATCATCATGCTGAACTCCGTCCCTAAGGACAGCCAAATGTGGATCATCATACTGGCGCTCACGAATACGATCATATAGAGATGACCGAGAGACAACACAAGCCAATACTCTGCTGGGCTCCGAAATACCTAACCTCACTAGCCGATTGGCTAGCACCTGAACATCATAAGCAAATGGCCTTTCCTCGGCTGGAATATATGCCAAGCTCCCCATACTGGCCGCCTTCCGGATCAAAGCACCGGCCACCACATTGGCCTTTCCCGGATGATATAAAATAGTGATGTCATAATCCTTAAGCAACTCAAGCCATCTCCACTGTCTCAAATTAAGGTCTTTCTGTTTGAACAAGTGCTGGAGACTACGATGGTCGGTATACACCTCACAAGACACGCCGTACAAATAGTGCCTCCAAATCTTCAAGGCATGAACAATGGCGGCTAGCTCCAAGTCATGAACAGGATAGTTCTTCTCATGTGGCTTCAACTGCCGAGAAGCATAAGCAATCACCTTACCTTCCTGCATCAACACACAACCTATCCCCACTCTCGAGGCATCACGATAAACGGTATATGAACCTGAAGCTGATGGCAGTACTAACACTGGAGTTGTGGTCAAAGCTATCTTGAGCTTCTGAAAGCTCTCCTCGCACTCATCCGACCACACGAATGGTGCACCCTTCTGGGTCAATTTAGTCAATGAAGAAGCAATGGATGAAAATCCCTGAACAAACCGGCGATAATATCCCGCCAAGCCAAGAAAACTCCCGATCTCTGTAGCTGAGGACGGTCTAGGCCAACTCTGCACCGCCTCTATCTTCTTAGGATCAACCTGAATACCATCATGAGACACCACATGTCCCAGAAATGCTACGGACTCGAGCCAAAACTCGCACTTGGAGAATTTAGCATATAGCTTCTCCTCCCTCAATCTCTGCAACACAATACTCAAATGCTGAGCATGCTTCTCCTGACTACGGGAGTAGACTAGAATGTCATCAATGAACACAATCACAAATGAATCCAAATAAGGCCTGAACACACTGTTCATCAGATGCATAAATGCTGCTGGGGCGTTGGTCAACCCAAAAGACATCACGAGAAACTCATAGTGACCATATCGGGTCCTGAATGCAGTCTTCATACACTACTGAAAAATTGATCTTCAGCTGATGATAGCCTGAACGAAGATCGATCTTAGAAAACACCCTCGCACCTTGTAACTGATCAAACAAATCATCTATGCGTGGTAGAGGGTACTTGTTCTTCACTGTCACTTTGTTCAATTGCCTATAATCAATACACATTTGCATGGAACCATCTTTCTTTTTAACAAATAATACCAGCGCACCCCACGGGGACACACTAGGGCGGATGAAACCCTTATCCAGAAGCTCTTGAAGCTGCTCTTTCAGTTCTTTCAACTCAGCTGGTGCCATCCGGTAAGGAGGAATGGATATGGGCTGAGTGCTCGGTACCAAGTCAATGCCAAAATCAATATCCCTGTCCGGCGGCATGCCCGGTAGGTCTGAGGGGAATACATCTGGGAAGTCCCTCACAACAGGTACAGAATCAATGCTAGGAGACTCGGCTCTCACATCTCTCACAAAAGCTAAGTACGATAAGCACCCTTTTTCAACCATCTTCTGAGCTTTTAAGAACGAAATAACACGGCTAGGGACGAAATCGGTCGAACCCCGCCACTCGATCTGAGAAATACCAGGAATGGCCAACGTAACTGTCTTAGCATGACAGTCCAATATAGCATGGTACGGAGACAACCAGTCCATACCCAATATAACATCAAAGTCCACCATCCCCAACAATAACAAATCTTCCTGGGTCTCCAGACCCCCAATAGATATAACACAGGATCTATAGACATGATCCACAACAATTGTATCACCCACAGGGGTGGATACAAGAACAGGTAAATCAAAACTACCACGAGTAGCACCCAAATGATGTGCAAAATAAGAGGACACGTAAGAATATGTGGACCCTGGATCAAATAGAACAGAGGCATCTACGTGACTGACGGAAATAATACATGTAATCACCGCATCGGAGGCAAGCTGCATCACGCATGTCGGGAAGTGCATAGAATCGTGCTCGGCCTCCACCGGATCTCTCCTCGCCCACAGGGCGACCACGAGAAGACCGACCTCCACCTCTACCAGACCGAGATGGTGCTGAAGATGAGGGCTGGTCCCTCTATTGAGTCCTGTACCTAGGGAATCGAGGGCACTGGTCTCCTCGTGTGGCCAAACTCACCACACTCGTAACAAGCCACCTAATGCTGGAGAAGGGGACCGAAGGGAACCCCTCGCCGCGATGAACACCCGGGGCTGAAGAAGTAGGTGATGCGTCCTTGGGCTAGAAGGGCACTAAGTGATGACCTGACCCTGTTGAAACCCCTGTCGACCACGACCATGAGAACCTCCGCTCTGCTCTGGGCGGCTCGAATGAGAAGGTCTAGATGAGCGACCTCCTGCTCTGCTGGGAATGCCCTCTAGATGGAGCACCAGCGAAACTACCAGAACCACGAGGCCTCTTGGCCTCCCGCTCTCTCTCTCTCGGCGACGATCCGCCTCAATGGAGCGTGCCATATCGACAACCTGCTCAAAAGATGATGACAGAACTCGCTCTCTGGTCATAAGAATGCGAATAGAGTAGTGGAGGCCATCAATGAACCTCCCGATCCTCTCCCTATCGGTAGGGATCATCCACGTGGCATGCCTAGCCAACTGCTGTGAATCTAAGCTCATGCCGAGTCACGGACATGTCGCCACTGAACCAACCACTCGGAGCGGCGACGTGGCTCGCTCGCGACGAGGCCGAGGTACATATTTCTCTAGAAAGAGAGTGAGAAGCTGCTGCCATATGAGAGGTGTTGCTCCTACGGGCCTACGCCTCTCAAACTCTTCCCGCCGATCAAATGCGGGACCGGTAAACCGAAAGGTAGTAAATGAAACTCCGCTCGGACTCGAGAATACCGGCCGTCCGCAACATCCTCTGACACTTGTCCAAGAAAACCCTGGGCATCCTCGCCCTCGACGCCACTGAAATGGGGTGGCCGAAGTCTACCAAATCTCTCGATTCGACGGCTGCTCATCGTTGGGCATAACTCGAACCATATGCTCTGAAGGCTGGAGCTGGTGCAGTCGGAGGAATAACCGGTGCAACCACCGAGCGGGGACCACCTCTAGCGTCCGAAGTCCCCGAACAACCGGGTCGGGTGTGCGAGCTGCGAGGGTCCAACCATCCCCTGTCCGAGATGTCGCTGCGGTAGTAGTAGCCGAGACTACCGAGCCAAACCGGAACACGTCGATAATATCCTGAGCAAGAGTCTCACGAAGACCGGGAATAGCAATAGATACGGTCGGCCACGAACTAGGGGCTGCCGGAGCATCGACCACCGGGGCTGCTCTCGAGCCGGTACAACGGGCGGGTCGGTGCGCGCGCCTCGGCTGCCCTACCTCTACCTGCTAGCACGACCGCGCCCGCGGCCTCTAACGGTGGCAATGGAGGTCGTCCACCTCATCCCGATGCTCGCGTTCTCGCCATCTGCGAGAGAATAGAATATAGAAGTTCAGTTCTCAGAACAACAAGATCGCACGACAGAGTTCTAGAAAAGTGAAGTGTTTCCTAAAGGTTCGCAGCCTCCCGAGGATAAGTACAGGCGTCCCCGTGCCGATCCACAAGACTCTACCAACCGGCTCAAGACTCATGAGGCCTAGTAAACCTAGGCTCTGATACCAACTTGTCACGACCCCAAATCCGGTCGTGATGGCGCCCAGCACATTGCTAAGCCAGCCTGACCAATCAATAACAATAACGGAGCTAGAAGCTCTCTTTAGCCCATTTAAGCATCTCAAATCACGAAGCAACAACGATACATATAACGAAAATGGGGAACCAAGTCCCATAATACACCAACTCCCATAGACCAAAGGGTCAAGAGTCATGAGCCTCTAAAGAACAAAAGTGTATAATAGTTTACAAGATACCAAGTACGGAAAGAAAACATCAATACAGAGTCAAAAGTCAGTAAGAAGGAATATCGGGTCCTGCGGACTCTGTAGCTACCTCGTATATCCCACAGATGTCGCCTCGCACAGCTACTGGATCACGCTGAGAGGTACCTGGATCTGCACATAAGGTGCAGAGAGTAAAATGAGTATTGCCAGACTCAGTGGTAATAAACAAGGGTAAGACAGCACAGATAAGAAATCCACAATAAAGCACTATGTAAAACTGTAATCAAATACCCTGTCACAGAATCAATACCAACTGTACCTGTACCAACAAGTACCAGCAAAACAGTATAACAACTAGCAGATGTAGCTAAATGCAATGCAATGCATGATATGACCGCTACGACACATAGCCCGATCCAATTTGGGTACTCGTGCTCACTGTGGGGGTTCGGACTCGGAGGGGCTCCTACAACCCAAGCACAATATCACTGCGGCGTGCAGTCCGATCCAATATATATACCGCTGCAGTGCGTGCAGCCCGATCCACTACCAGTCAGCTAATATACAAATACAGCCTCGCAGGCTCAAAAGTAGTTTTGAAAACATCTTTTATCATTTTCAGTTGAAAACAGTAATATCAAGTTCCAGAGATTGGAAGTAGCATGATAACAGAGATAGATACGGACTGGTAGTAACTAACATGTCAATATGATAAGACAATGATAACGATCCTCGCGGGATCCAATAACTGGCTCACGGCCCACATGTATACTCAACCGCCCAAGAAGGGGGTTCAACGGCTCAAGAGTGGCCAATATCACAATATATAATATGCAACCATCCGAGAAGGAGGTTCGAAGGCTCAAGAATAGCCTAATATCATAATACAGTATCAACAAGTCGGACTAAGCCATAGTCCCCAATCACAATCGACCCCGCACTCACAAGAAAGTACGTGTCTCGCCGCTATACAGCGTCACAAAGTCGTATACCGGGGTTTCGAACCCGCTGGTCATCACCCACATCTATTACTCACCTCAATACAGCGCGACGACTATCCCGCAATGCCTTTGCCACGAGAATAAAGCTCCGCACGCGTAGAATCTGATCAAATACAGTAGAAACACAACAAATTAGGCCAATGGGACAACACCCAATCAATACAACTCAATTTACAGCAAAATTCCCAAAGTTGTCAAAACCCGACTTTCGGTACATTTCTCGAAAAATTACAAAAGTCACATATTTGGAATCCTCATCTCGATACAAGTCTAGGCATATAAAATTTACCAAAATCGGACTCCATTTGCCCACTCAAATATGTGGTTTTCTTCAATTTAGGCCTAGGGCTCAAACCCACCTTTAATCTCCCATTTACAGAAAAAATTTAACCAAGGATTTCATGTTAAAATGATGTAATTAAGCCACAAAACTTACCTCCAATGAAACCCCGATGATTTCCCGGCAATCTCCCGTCAATTTCTTCTCTTGGAACTCAAAAATGGAGGTTTTGGGTATTAAACCCGCGACTGGTTCTGTTCTGGTTTTAATTTCACTGCCAGACCAATCCTTCTATGCGATCGCAATGGCCTCTCACGCGAACGCGATGCCTTATTCCTCTTCTTCATCGCGAACGCGACACACCCTCACGCGTCCGCGAAGATCAACTCCTCAGCCCCTGACTTTTACTTTACGCGAACGCGACGTGAAGTCACGTGTCCGCGATGCCTTACCTTTTCCTCTTACGCGAACGCGACCCAACTCATCGCGAACGCGATGGCCAACTGGCCCCAACCTATGCGAACACGGCATTGCCCTCGCGAACGCGATGCCTTACTGAACCTGGCCTACGCGAATGCAAAACTTGCCTTCGCGAACGCGAAGGCTTATTTCATGCCCAGTGATCTGCAATTTACAGCAGACCATTTCTTGCTTCCAAATGCCGGATGATGGTCCGGATTCACCCCGAGGCCCCGGGACCCCAACGAAAACCACCAACATACCCCAAAACACGATATGAACTTGTTCCAATCATAAAAACACCATCCTAAACATCAAAATCACCAATTACACACGGATTCAAGCCTAAGTTTCTTCAAAACTTCCGAATTACACATTCCATCAAAAACCCGACCAAACGACGTCCGAATGACCTGAAATTTTGCAGGGCACATCCAAAATCACCTAACGGAGCTACTGCAACTATCGGAATTCCATTCCGAGCCCCGGATCAAAATCTCACCTACCGTTCGGATTTCGCCAAAATTCAACCTTAGCCAATTCAAGCCTATTTCTACACCGGGCCTCCAAATTCAATTCCGATCGCTCCACTAAGTCACAAATCACCTCCCGAAACTAACCGAATCATCAGAATCCGATTTCGACGAGCCCTCTAACCAAATAGTCAACTCCAGGTTGACTTTCCTTATTCAAGTTTCCTTCAAAAAGGCTATATGCCTCATTTTCAATCCAATTCACTCCTAACTTACCCGATAGACTCTAACACTGATATAAAAGCATAAAACATGTATTTACAACATAACGGGGTGGTAATTCCCGTGACGACGGGCCGGATCATCACATTCTCCCCCTCTTAAGCAAATGCTCGTCCTCGAGCGGGTCAAGGAACATACCTGAGGTCTCAAACAAGTGAGGATATCTGCTCCGCATCTCCTGCTCGATCTCCCAAGTGGCCTCCTCCACTGGTCGACCTCTCCACTGAACCTTAACTGATGCAATCTCCTTAGACCTCAATTTTCTCACTTGACGTCCCAAAATGGCAATAGGCTCCACATCATAAGATAGATCACCATCAAGCTGAATGGTACTGAAGTCTAATACATGTGACGGATCTCCAATGTACTTCCGGAGCATAGACACATGGAATACTGGATGAACGCTGGATAAGCTGGGTGGCAAGGCTAACTCATATGCCACCTCCCCAACTCTCCTGAGTATCTCAAAAGGACCAATGTACACGGGACTCAACTTCCCTTTCTTCCCGAACCTCATGACACCCTTCATAGGTGAAACCTTCAACAATACTCTGTCACCAACCATGAAATACAACTCTCGAACTCTACGGTCCGCATAACTCTTCTGGCGAGACTGTGCTGTGCGAAGCCTCTCCTGGATCAACCTTGCTCTATCCAGAGCATCCTGGACTAACTCAGTCCCTATCAATCTAACCTCGCCAGGCTCAAACCATCCCACGGGAGATCTACACCGTCTGCCATACAATGCCTCGTACGGGGCCATCTGAATACTCGACTGGTAGCTGTTGTTGTAGGCAAACTCAGCAAGTGGTAGGAACTCGTCCCACGAACCACCAAAGTCAATCACACATGCTCGCAACATATCCTCCAGGATCTGAATAGTACGCTCAGACTGCCCGTCTATCTGGGGGTGAAATGCTGTACTCAATTCAACCCTCGTACCCATCTCTCGCTGAAATGCTCTCCAAAATTGAGAAGTGAACTGAGTGCCTCTGTCAGATATAATAGACACTGGGACCCCATGCAGCCTGACAATCTCCCGAATAAAGATCGATGCCAACCGCTCCGATGAGTAAGTAGTACTAACTGGGATGAAATGTGCGGACTTAGTCAGCCGATCAACAATCACCCATACAGAATCAAACTTCCTCGCTGTCCGAGGGAGCCCAGTAACAAAATCCATGGTGATCCTCTCCCATTTCCACTCGGGAATAACAATGCGCTGAAATACGCCACCGGGCCTCTGATGCTCAAACTTAACCTGCTGACAGTTGAGGCACTGTGCTACATGTCTGACAATGTCCATCTTCATCTTTCTCCACCAATAGTGCTGTTTCAAATCTTGATACATCTTCGCGGATCCTGGATGGATAGAATACCGCGAGCTATGGGCCTCCTCCAGAATCAACTCACGAAGGCCATCAACATTGGGCACACATATCCGGCCCTGCATCCTCAATACGCCATCACTATCAATGGTGACATCTCTAGCATCATCATGTTGAACTGTGTCGCTAAGGACAACCAAGTGTGGATCATCATACTGGCGCTCAAGAATACGATCATATAGAGAAGACCGAGATACAACACAAGTCAACACCCTGCTGGGCTCCGAAATGTCTAACCTCACTAGCCGATTGGCTAGAACTTGAACATCATAAGCAAATGACCTCTCCTCAGCTGGAATATATGCCAAGCTCCCCATACTGACTACCTTCCGGCTCAGAGCATCAGCCACCACATTGGCATTACCCGGATGATATAGAATAGTAATGTCATAATCCTTAAGCAACTTAAGCCATCTCCGCTGTCTCAAATTAAGGTCTTTCTGTTTGAACAAGTGCTGGAGACTACGATGATCGGTATACACCTCACAAGACACGCCGTACAAATAGTGCCTCCAAATTTTCAAGGCATGAACAATGGCGGCTAGCTCCAAGTCATGAACGGGATAGTTCTTCTCATGCGGCTTCAACTGTCGAGAAGCATAAGCAATTACCTTTCCTTCCTGCATCAACACACAACCTATCCCCACTCTCGAGGCATCACAGTAAACAGTATATGAACTTGAAGCTGATGGCAATACTAACACTGGAGCTTGTGGTCAAGGCTGTCTTGAGCTTCTAAAAGCTCTCCTCGCACTCATCCGACCACACGAATGGTGCACCCTTCTGAGTCAATTTAGTCAATGAAGAAGCAATGGATGAAAATCCCTAAACAAACCGGCGATAATATCCCGCCAAACCAAGAAAACTCCTGATCTCTGTAGCTGAGGACGGTCTAGGCCAACTCTGCACCGCCTCTATCTTCTTAAGATCAACCTGAATACCATCACGAGACACCACATGTCCCAGAAATGCTACGGACTCGAGCCAAAACTCGCACTTGGAGAATTTAGCATATAGCTTCTCCTCCCTCAATCTCTGCAACACAATACTCAAATGTTGAGCATGTTTCTCCTGACTACGGGAGTAGACTAGAATGTCATCAATGAACACAATCACAAATGAATCCAAATAGGGCCTGAACACACTGTTCATCAGATGCATAAATGCTGCTGGGGCGTTGGTCGGCCCAAAAGACATCACGAGAAACTCATAGTGACCATATCGGTTCCTGAATGCAGTCTTCATAATATCCGAGTCCCTGATCTTCAGCTGATGATAGCTCGAACGAAGATCAATCTTAGAAAACACCCTCGCACCTTGTAACTGATCAAACAAATCATCGATGCGCGGTAGAGGGTACTTGTTCTTCACTTGTCACTTTGTTCAATTGCCTATAATCAATACACGTTCGCATGGAACCATCTTTCTTTTTAACAAATAATACCGGCGCACCCACGGGGACACACTAGGGCGGATGAAACCCTTATCCGGAAGCTCTTGAAGCTGCTCTTTCGGTTCTTTCAACTCGGCTGGTGCCATCCGGTAAGGAGGAATGGATATGGGCTGAGTGCCGGTACCAAGTCAATGCCAAAATCAATATCCCTGTCCGGCGGCATGCCCGACAGGTCCGAGGGAATTACATCAGGAAAGTCCCGCATAATGTACAGAATCAATGCTAGGAGACTCAGCTCCACATCTCTCACAAAAGCTAAGTACGATAAACACCACTTTTCAACCATCTTCTCGAGCTTTTAAGAACGAAATAACACGGCTAGGGACGAAATCGGTCGAACCCCGCCACTCAATCCGAGAAATACCAAGAATGGCCAACGTAACTGTCTTAGCATGACAGTCCAATATAGCATGGTACGGAGACAACCGGTCCATACCCAATATAACATCAAAGTCCACCATCCCCAACAATAACAAATCTGCCTGGGTCTCCAGACCCCCAATAGAAATAACACAGGATCTATAGACATGATCCACAACAATTATATCACCCACGGGGGTGGATACATGAACAGGTAAATCAAGACTACCACGAGTCGCACCCAAATGATGTGCAAAATAAGAGGACACGTAAGAATATATGGACCCTGGATCAAATAGAACAGAGGCATCTTTGTGACAGACAGAAATGATCCTATAAGGAAGTGCATAGAAACATGCATGACCACCACTCGATCATTCTTCACTCCCGGGATGACCTCTAGAAGACTAACCTCCACCCCTACTAGCCTGCGATGGTGCGGAAGTAGATGGATCTGAAGAGGAGCACTGATCCCTCTGCTGAGACCTACCCCTTCAAAGTCGAGGACACTGCCTTTAGATGTGGCCAAAATTGCCATACTCTAAACAACTACCCGACGTTGGAGAAGGGGACCGAAGGGAACCCCTCACCGCAGATGAACCCTAGGCTGAAGAAGAAGATGCTGAACTCTAAGGCTGGAAGGGCACTAAGCGATGACTGACCCTGCCGAAACCCCTGTCGACCACGACCGTAAGAACCTCCGCTCTGCTCTGGGCGGCCTGAATGAGAAGGTCTAGATGAGCGACCTCTGCTCTGCTGGGAATGCCCTCTAGATGGAGCACCACTGGAACTTCCAGAACCACGAGGCCTCTTGGCCGTCCCGCTCCTCTCTCTCTCGGTGACGATCCGCCTCAATGGAGCGTGCCATATCGACAACCTGCTCAAAAGATGATGACAAAACTCGCTCTCTGGTCATAAGAATGCGAATAGAGTAGTGGAGGCCATCAATGAACCTCCTGATCCTCTCCCTATCAGTAGGGATCATCCACGTGGCATGCCTAGCCAGCTGTGTGAATCTAAGCTCATACTGGGTCACACACATGTCGCCCTGAACCAACCACTCGAACTGGCGACGTAGCTCCTCACGACGAGACTGAGGTACATATTTCTCTAGAAAGAGAGTAGAGAACTGTTGCCATATGAGAGGTGCTGCTCCTGCAGGCCTACGCCTCTCAAACTCTTCCCACCAATCAAATGCGGGACCAGTAAACTGAAAGGTAGTAAGTGAAACTCCGCTGGACTCAAGAATACCAGCCGTCCGCAACATCCTCTGACACTTGTCCAAGAAACCCTGGGCATCCTCGCCCTCAACGCCACTAAAATGGGGTGGCTGGAGTCTACCAAATCTCTCAAGACGACGCTGCTCGTCGTCGGGCATAACCTAAACCATATGCTCTAGAGCTGGAGCTGGTGCAGCTGGAGGAATAACCGGTGCAACCACCTGAGCGGGGACCGCCTCTGGCGTCTGAAGTCCCTGAACAACCTGCTCAGGTGTGCGAGCTGCAGGGGTCTGCTGACCACCCCCTGACTGAGATGTCGCTACAGTAGCAGTAGCTGAAACTACCTAAGCCAAACCGGAACACACTGATAATATTTGAGCAAGAGTCTCCTGAAGACCAAGGAATAGCAATAGATACGGTCCGGCCACCGAGCCGGGGCTGCCGGAGCATCGACCACGCGGGGCCGCTCCGAGCCGGTACAACGGGCGGGTCGGCCTAGCACGCCTTGGCCGCCCTACCTCTACCTCTAGCACGACCGCGCCCACGGCCTCTAACGGGTGGCAATGGAGGTCGTCCACCTCGTCCTGATGCTCGCGTTCTCGCCATCTGCGAGAGAATAGAATATAGAAGTTCAGTTCTCGGAACAACAAGATTGCACGACAGAGTTCAAGAAAAGTGAAGTGTTTCCTAAAGGTTCGCAGCCTCCCGAGGATAAGTACAGGCGTCCCCGTACCGATCCATAAGACTCTACCAACCGGCTCAAGACTCATGAGGCCTAGTAAACCTAGGCTCTGATACCAACTTGTCACGACCCCAAATCTGGTCGTGATGGCGCCCAGTACATTGCTAAGCCAGCCTGACTAATCAATAACAATAACGGAGCTAGAAGCTCTCTTTAGCCCATTTAAGCATCTCAAATCACGAAGCAATAGCGATACATATAACGAAAACGGGGAACCAAGTCCCATAATACACCAACTCCCATAGACCGAAGGGTCAAGAGTCATGAGCCTCTAAAGAACAAAAGTGTATAATAGTTTACAAGATACCAAGTACGGAAAGAAAACATCAATACAGAGTCAAAAGTCAGTAAGAAGGAATATCGGGTCCTGCGGACTCTGCAGCTACCTCGTATATCCCACAGATGTCCCCTCGCACAGCTACTGGATCACTGCTGAGAGGTACCTGGATTTGCACACAAGGTGTAGGGAGTAATATGAGCACTGCCAGACTCAGTGGTAATAAACAAGGGTAAGACAACGCAGATAAGAAATCCACAATAAAGCACTATGTAAAGTTGTAATCAAATAGCCTGTCAAAGAATCAATATCGACTGTACCTGTACCAACAAGTACCAGCAAAACAGTATAACAGCTAGCAGATGTAGCTAAATGCAATGCAATGCATGATATGACCGCTACGGCGCGTAGCCCGATCCACTTTGGGTACCCGTGCTCACTGTGGGGGTTCAGACTCCGGAGGGGCTCCTACAGCCCAAGCACAATATCACTGTGGCGTGCAGTCCGATCCAATATATGTACCGCTACAGTGCGCAGCCCGATCCACTACCAGTCAGCTAATATGCAAATACAGCCTCGCAGGCTCAAAAGTAGTTTTGAAAACATTTTTTTAACATTTTTCAGTTGAAAACAGTAATATCAAGTTCCAGAGATTGGAAGTAGCATGATAACAGAGATAGCTACGGACTGGTAGTAACTAACATGTCAATATGATAAGACAATGATAACGATCCTCGCGGGATCCAATAACTGGCTCACGGCCCACATGTATACTCAACCGCCCAAGAAGGGGGTTCCTCGGCTCAAGAGTGGCCAATATCACAATATATAGTATGCAACCATCCGAGAAGGAGGTTCGACGGCTCAAGAATAGCCTAATATCATAATACAGTATCAACAAGTCGGACTAAGCCATAGTCCCCAATCACAATCGACCCCGCACTCGCAAGAGAGTACGTGTCTCGCCGCTATACAGCGTCACAAAGTGGCATACCGGGGTTTCGAACCCGCTGGTCATTACCCACATCTATTACTCACTTCAATAGAGCGCGACGACTACCCCGCAATGCCTTTTCCATGAGAATCAAGCTCCGCACGCGTAGAATCTGATCAAATATAGTAGAAACACAACAAATTAGGCCAATGGGACAACACCCACTCAATATAACTCAATTTACATCAAAATTCCCAAAGTTGTCAAAACCCGACTTTCGGTACATTTCTCGAAAAATTACAAAAGTCACATATTCGGAATCCTCATCTCGATACGAGTCTAGGCATATAAAATTTACCAAAATCGGACTCCATTTGCCCACTCAAATCGGTGTTTTTCTTCAATTTAGGCCTAGGGCTCAAACCCACCTTTAATCTCCCATTTACAGAAATTTAACCAATGATTTCATGTTAAAATGATGTAATCAAGCCACAAAACTTACCTCCAATGAAACCCCGATGATTTCCCAGCAATCTCCGGTCAATACCTTCTCTTGGAACTCAAAAATGGAGGTTTTGGGTATTAAACCCGCGACTGACCAGTTCTGGTTTTAACTTCACTGCCAGCCTATTTTCTTCATCGCGTTCGCGACGCCTCTCACGCGAACGCGATGCCTTATTCATCTTCTTCATCGCGAACACGACACCCTTTCACACGTCCGCGAAGATCAACTCCTCAGCCCCCTAACTTTTACTTTACGCGAACGCGACGTGAAGTCACGCGTTCGCGATGCCTTACCTTTTCCTCTTACGCGAACGCGACCCAACCCATCGCGAACGGGATGGCCAACTGGCCCCAACCTACGCGAACGCGGCATTGCCCTCGCGAACGCGATGCCTTACTGAACCTGGCCTACGCGAACGCGGAACTTGCCTTCGCGAACGCGAAGGCTTATTTCATGCCCAGTGATCTGCAATTTACAGCAGACCATTTCTTGCTTCCAAATGCCGGATGATGGTCCGGATTCACCCCGAGGCCCCCGAGACCCCAACGAAAACCACCAACATACCCCAAAACACGATACAAACTTATTTCAATCATAAAAACACCATCCTAATGTCACGACCCTAGTTCACCAATTGTGAACCTGTCGTGATGGCACCCAGTCCCCACGACTAGGTAAGCCTAACACATTGCGAAATCTATAAGTTTTAATTACTTAAATAAGAAACAGCGGAAAATATCATAAAGATATGTAATCCGTGCCACTTGGCACATACATCCGTCACACAATAAATAAACACTACCAAGATCCGGAACCCCACGGTAACACAGACTAAAAGGGAAATACAACTGTGGCTCTATGTGTAAAGAGTATCTAACAACGAAATGAAGAAAAATGTCAACTAGTAATACTAGAATAGAAGGGAAGCCTCCGGATCCGCGGACGTAGCGGATCATACCTCGAAGTCTCCCAGAAAGCTGCAGAATCACCTAGTACGAGCCTGCTCTGATGTACCTGGATCTGCACAACAAAAGTGTGCAGAAGAGTAGCATGAGTACACCACGGCGGTACTCGGTAAGTGCCAAGCCTAACCTCGATGGAGTAGTGACGAGGAAGGTCAGGGCCCTACTGAGAAACAATAATAATATGATGACAACAAAATAAACGGTTTGACAGATAACAACAAAATTTCCAAAATAACAACATTTACTGAAACTGTCTACAACCAAGCTAATAACAAATAACCAACTCAAATAAACAAATCCAGGATCTGTGGGAATTGAACCCCCAGTCCCATTCTCAGTACCCCTGGGTCTCCGGGAATCGAACCCGCAGCCCATGTCTCAATAATATCACAATAACTCAGGATCTCCGGGAATCGAACCCGCAGTCCCTACCAATAAATAACTCGGGATCTCGGGAATCGAACCCGCAGTCCCTACCAATAAATAACTCAGGATCTCGGGAATCGAACCCGCAGTCCCTACCAATAAATAACTCAGGATCTCGGGAATCGAACCCGCAGTCCCTACCAATAAATAACTCGGGATCTCGGGAATCGAACCCGCAGTCCCTACCAATAAATAACTCAGGATCTCGGGAATCGAACCCGCAGTCCCTACCAATAAATAACTCAGGATCTCGGGAATCGAACCCGCAGTCCCTACCAATAAATAACTCGGGATCTCGGGAATCGAACCCGCAGTCCCTACCAATATCACATCGGGTCTCTGGGAATCGAACCCACAGCCCTGGGTCTCCGGGAATCGAACCCGCAGTCCACAAGCACAGCCAATTAAGGAAATCCAGAGAGAGAAATAATTATGCTCAACTATAACTTCACCGAAAAATAGTGCCAATAATTAACAAGGAATTCAAACAAGGCAGTTAGGCAACCAAACAGTTAAGTGCTACCTAATCATGCTCTTCTAACCATTACCGGGTAAAATATCAAATTAACAACCAAAGACAGGGATATCGCTCATCGAACATTTCTGAATAAAATACGTGTTCATCAACCAGCGCATGTACACGCCCGTCACCTCGCGTACTAGGCATTTCAACTATCACATACTATCCTAGGGGTGAAAATTCCCCCACACGAGGTTAGACAAGCCACTTACCTCAATTCCGGTACAAAACCGCTAAGCAATAACCCTCTTGCCACGAATGTCGGCCTCCACAAGTGTAGAATCTGATAAAAAATCAATAGAATCACATCAAAATAGGCCAATTGGGCATTACCCAATCAAATTAACTCAAAATTCACCAAAACCCACAAGTTGCCAAAACCCGACTTTCGGTACGCTTATCGAAAAATCACGAAAAATATATATTCGGGTTCCTTATCTCAATACGAGTCTGAGCATATCAATTTTACCAAAATCGGACTCCATTTGCCCATTCAAAACCTTGATTTTCTAAAGTCCAAGACTAGGGCTAAACCCTCCATAATTACCCCAAATTCCTCCATTTTCATGATATAATTGCATAATATTACCAATACTAATCATAGTATGAGTTCATAGTTGATTACCTGATGTTTTCCCTTGGTTTCCTCCTCAAAATCGCCCAAAATCGCCCTTAAGCCGAGACCCCCAAATGTTAAAATGTTCTGATACCAACTTACTTACAGCGATTTTCGCTTCTGCGGAACATTTTCCGCTTCTACGCTCCCGTATCCGCGACCAAAGGGTCGCTTCTGCGGTTCCAGGCCTAGCCGGCCATTTCCGCTTCTGCGACATACGGACCGCCTCTGCGCGTCCGCTTCTGCGAAGCCTTGACCGCTCCCGCGGAAAATCCGCCTCTGCGCATCATCGACCGCTTCTGCGGTCTCGCCCAAACGGTCACACGTCCGCTTCTGCGGAACCAGCCAATTTTCCCCCCGTCCGCTTCTGCGATCACTGGCTCGCACCTGCGAGCCCGCTTCAGCGGAAAGGCGTCCGCTTCTGCGAAACACCCGCTCCTGCGCACCAATATCCGCTTCTGCGGACTCGCTCCTGCGACCACAATTCCGCAGGAGCGAAAATGACAGAACCAGAACTCTCAACCTGAAATTTCCACAATTTTCTCCCGTTTAACCATCCGAAAACACCCCGAGGCCCCGGGACCTCATCCAAACATACCAACACATCTTAATACCTCATTCGAACTTGCTCCAATCCTCAAAACATGTCTAACAACATCAAAATCCATAATTCGCATCGAATTCAAGCCTAAATTTCTTAAAACTTTCCGAATTGCACATTCGATCACAAACCCGTCCAAACGACGTCCGAATGACCTGAAAATTTGCGGACATCTCCAAAATCACATAACGAAGCTACAGAAATTGTCGGAATTCCATTCCGACCCCGGATCAAAATCTCACCTATCGATCGGATTCGCCAAAATTTCAACCTTCGGCATTTCAAGCCTAATTGAGCTACGGACCTCCAAAATACATTCCGAACACGCTCCTAACCCCGAAATCACCTAACGAAGCTAATGGAACCATCGGATTTCCGTTCCGAGATCGTCTTAACACTGTTCGGCTACGGACCGTTTTCTAGTTTCAAAGCTCTTATTTAGGGACTAAGTGTCCCAAAATGCTCAAATTTTTGGAACCAACTCACCCGGCAACCCACAATAGCAGAAATGAACTTAGGGGAACAGTTAAATTAGGGATTGGGGCGTAATTTTCTAAAACGACCGGTCGGGTCGTTACACCTAAACATCAAAATCACCAATTACACACGGATTCAAGCCTAAGTTTCTTCAAAACTTCCGAATTACACATTCCATCAAAAACCCGACCAAACGACGTCCGAATGACCTGAAATTTTGCAGGCACATCCAAAATCACCTAACGGAGCTACTGCAACTGTCGGAATTCCATTCGACCCCCGGATCAAAATCTCACCTACCGTTCGGATTTCGCCAAAATTCAACCTTAGCCAATTCAAGCCTATTTCTACACCGGGTCTCCAAATTCAATTCTGATCGCTCCCCTAAGTCACAAATCACCTCCCGGAACTAACTGAATCATCAAAATCTGATTCCGAGCCCTCTAACCAAATAGTCAACTCCGGGTTGACTTTCCTTATTCAAGTTTCCTTCAAAAAGGCTATATGCCTCATTTTCAATCAAATTCACTCCTAACTTACCCGATAGACTCTAACACTGATATAAAAGCATAAAACATGTATTTACAACATAACGGGGTGGTAATTCCCGTGACGACGGGCCGGGTCGTCACAACAGTACTACCCGAACAATATTTAGTGATAACCAATTTATGATATCGTTTATCTCATGGAAAATGGACAAAAAAAGAAACAAGTAGAGAATAGGTCATAGAAAGAATAAATATAATTACCTTGTGGAAATTGGAGTTCCAATATTTAATACGATGCTTAAAGTGATCCTCCGGAACATCTATCAGTCTATTCTTCATTGGAAGCTCGTCATATCAACGTGCATAGTCTTTGTAATAACACATAAACAAGCACTATAGTAAGAAAAATAATCTAATGAACTAAAGAACAAAAACTGCATTACATTCTAGGTCATCGTTGTGTGATTATTGGTTTGGTATTGGTGACTGCAAGTAGAAATCTTGGTTTATTACTTGGTCGTGCATAGGGGTTGTTAACGTATTACTAGAGTGATTTGGTAACAAAATTACTAGATATTAAACAAAATTCAACACTTAATCCCGATGTAAACTATATCTAAGCTACAACTAAATTGTTTTAAAATGTGAAATTGGAATAATTGATCCAACTATTTTAAAATGTGAAATTGAAGCAATTCTTCAGAGCTCCATGGTCTACATACCAACAACCATTCTCTCACTTATATTTTGTGGGTTCATAGTTCATATTTTGACCAGAAAAATACTAAGGAAACATGGCAATAAGAGAATATACCATTCAATTGGTGGCACCATTTTCAATCAGCTTCTCGACTTCCACAGGTTGCACCATTACATGACTGATCTTGCTGGCAAATACAAGACTTACAGATTGATTAACTCTTTGAGGAATGAGATTTATACTGCTGATCCTGTTAATGTTGAGTACATTCTCAAAACAAACTTTGATAACTACGGCTGGTACGCCATTTTCTTCAAATCCCAAATAACTTTTTTCCTTTTTATGTTCATAATAATTATCTACTAACTGTTTCATTTATGACTAAACTCCATTTTAAACGTAGGAGAAGCATCAATAAGTAAACAAATGATGGACAATTAGTGGTATCCGTGTCAGAAAAGATGAGCACAGTTTCTCGTACATTAAATAATTCAAAGTGATTTATTCCATGTTTAGGACAGATCAACAGAGCTAGGCTGCAGTTTTAATATGATAACTGATAATTTTGTAAATAACTTTGTTTGATGTGAATCAGATCTGATTATTTTAGATCACAGCTGCAATAATAGAAAAAAATCTTATATAAATTCTAAGTATCTGGAGTTGGAAATTAGAAATTAGTTGACTTTCCCATCTAGCTGAAAGGTCAATATATCTAGTTGCAGTTCATTGAATCTAATTTTCAGTGTCTACATCATGCAACTGTAAATCTGCTATTATTCGATCAATCGATCAGCTATTTCTCAATTTCTAAATTAGTTACAGTCTGCTATGAATCTACTGTAACAAATGATAGAATGATACTTGTGATGCGAGTTCAGTATTTTGTATAATCTATAGGGAAGGTATCATCATAGCATTCTAACGGACCTGGTAGGGGATGAGATATTCACAATTGATGGTGATAAGTGGAGGGAACAGAGGAAATTGTCAAGCCACAAGTTCTTGATGAGAGTTTTGAGGGATTTCAGCAGTGGGATGAGTTATAATACAAAAGAACCCTAACAGATTTTTAAGTAATCGGAACAAAGCTTCAGCAGAAAATACTTACAACTTTATGAAACAAAGAAATTTATAAGTTGAACAGGAAAGATGAGGGCTCTTCAATCTGTTTCCAAATTGTAATAAAATTTATTACTAGTACTGAAGCTTCAAGTTTCACAGTTATATCAAGTGATAAAAAATTAAAAACATTATCTTTGACACCGATATGATTAAATTAATTATCTATTCTGATAACTATCAAAACGTATCAAAATTTTAGAAAGTAAAAGCGCAAATTGTAAAAGGAAATAATCGAAAGAAGTACACCTCCTCAACTATAAGAAGATAAATGTAAGAAGATCTCAAGAAGCTCATTTCTAAATTAGCATATGCACATTATGCATGGCTGTGTGGTTTGAAGCCTTTAATTATGTTAAACTCGCGATTATGCTATACCTAAAAGACTTGTGACTTCAGCAATTCTTACAATAAGAGTGAGTACAAAAACTTCATAGTAAACCAAATACGTCTACTCACTGAATATGCAGCACTAGATGGTGTTTGACGTATCACGATTAATGTTCATGTGATCTTCAACTAATTGATAAAGGAGTTTTAAACATCAAAATAATAAAGGAAAGCCACAACTGATTACAAGTCTAAACTATTATCACTAGCATCAATCAGTACAGAGGGTCTAACGGCAACATTACCAAAAAGTATTTTTAAAAAACTCACCCCACATGAAAAGCACATTGATTGAGTTGAAAAACACTGATAATTGAGAAAATTGTTACAATATCCAAATTCATTCAAATAATTGTTCTTCACAGTAGGACAATCAACAGAAAACGAAACTAGATAAAACAAGAATACTTGTGCCAAGAGTATAACAATGAAAAATAAAATGATGGTGTAGGAGAGGAGTTGGCGGTGCGGAGCCTAAGTCTACTGATCCTTTGTCTACAACAAACTAATTTGCATTATTGGAGGGGGATACAGTCAATTATCTTATTTTATTATCATTTCCATATTTTCTTTTGATTGTTCTATTTCTTATAGTTGAGGGGAATACATGTAAGCAGATCTCTTAAACAACACCAAAAGCCAAAGTACTCTCACAAGCCAATGGAGGACTCCATCATTTTCTCACTATCCGTTCTCTTATTTTTCACTCTAGCCCAAGGGCAGACCAACCCCAAATGCGGCAGCAACTTTCACCAAGCAGACAAAGGCTCAACACTACATGTCCTACATGTGAACAACCCTTACTCTCCTATTAGGCACAATGCTCCCCAGTCATTGGTTGATACTGTCCTCCCAATGCAGTCCAAAGACAAAGCCAGACTAGATTTGTTTACTAGTCTTGTGGCTGGTAGATCTTTTGTTTCAATTGCTTCAGGAGGACAACCAACGTAAAGTCTAACTGGAGAAATACCTTTATCACTATTAAATTGTAAAGTAACTTTCAAATAATTATACCTTTAATTCACTGACCTATAATACCATTCTTCTTAAAACCTACACTGTATTTTCCATTCTTCTCCTTCCTTTTTTAATGACAATTTTTTTGCTAAAGTTTCAGCAGATCTAACAATATTTATAAAGTGGTGGCAAAGTAAATTAGTAACAGATGGGGAGAGGATTGTTTTGATTAAATTAGTTATTCATTATATGCCCCCACATCCGTTATATGTGATTCTCCCTCCTAATGGAGAATGGATAAACATGAAAGACAAGACCATCTGGGGAAAAGATTTGGCGCAAAAAGATACCTTTTAAGGTACCTTTATGTATAATGAGGCTACTTGCTGGCAATATAACAATAGATGATATGAACATCAAACAACAGGAAAGTTAAATCAAAGAACAAGAACACAAATTCCAACACTAAAAAAAACAAAACGAATTGGTTGTGTTTCCTCAATGACTTCGAGTGACCTTCACGTAAAATATGAAATATATATAATGATTCCAAACTCAAACAGCGAGTGTAGCCACAACTACAAGGACCATATCACAGAAATAATTTAAAGTTACTGGAAATTCTCATTATGTTTAGGTTCATCTTGTTTCGTTTTCATGTATCCTTTTGGCAAAAAACAAAGAAATAAAACTACAAAATTTTGTAGGCTTTTGTGCTGATAAATATGGACTAAGCTCTTCTATTTTTTATTTTATTTTATTGTAAATACTATTTGCTAAGAGCTACAACATACGGTTAATGAAAAGTTGAAAAGATCAAGAGCATGTACCGATTATGATGTTCACAGACAGTGTAGAGACTCCGAGCGTAATGGATATTAGCACATCCAGAAACAGACAATCAATGAGGATACAAAATGCTACCCAAAGTGGATTAAGACCCTGGACAAATTAACTGATTTAGAATTAATATAAAAGATATGACTTTCAAAAATTCAAACCCATACTACTCATAGCCTAACCAATTTGAAACCCTAGCAATTTGGGTTAGCCTAACCAATTTGAAACCCTAGCAATTTGGGTTGAAAACATCAACAGAAAAGACGGTATCAATTACACCACTCACACCCTAAAATTAAAGAAAATGGAACGATTTAAAAAGTACCCAAATTAGAAAAAAAAAACACATGAAGTTGGTTTCTCATAGAGTATCTTTTGGGTTGAAAATTTCTCGCGATTGAACTCGATCTCTTACCTGTAATCATTGATTCACTGCCTTTTAAATTTCTCTGCTTCTCTGATTCGAGCACAAATCTGATTTTAAAATTTGGGGATTTGGGGAAGGCTAGTGCTTGTCCTTGAAGAAGTGGGTATCTGAGTTTATTAGATTTGTAACCGGTGAAGCATCAGAAAGAATGACGGAAAATGGTGAACGTCGACGACATTTGTTGGGCTTTGGGAATTCTAGGGTTTGATGATTATGGTGGTGCAATGAAGATGTGTTTGGATAGATATAGAGAGAGTGAAACTGAGAAAGTAAATAAGAAAGAATTGGAAGAAACTCGGCCAACAGAGGATTTAGGAGATGGATTCTTGAATTCTAAGGCAAAAAGAAAAGAGAGAGGCAAGGAGTTTGGATGTATCGACATATACTACTGGATGTGGGTTTATTGGAAAAAGGGTAAAAAAGTTTTAACTATATATTTACATTATTAAAATAATTAAAATATATAAAATGGGGGTTCATTTGGCGGGCACAACAAATTTCAAGGGAAAAATGAGGAGGGAATTAATAACCGTTCTTATAGAATTTTTTTTTCCCAAAACCGTTGCCATAGATTTGTCTATTGGGACGGTTTACACATCTGTTGCGAAAAATAATCTCTATGGCAACGGTTTTGTTACAATTGTAACGGTTTGATGGTTAAAGTGTGCTGATACCACCCGAATTCTATTGTAACGGTTCTAATCGTTACTATAGCAGCTCTATCGGAACGGTTTGTGAACCGTTGCCAAACTGACTGTTCCCGTAGGCCCATTTTCTAGTAGTGCAACAACCATCTCAACTACAACACACCACTTTGGTGACATGACACCTCAACACCGACCTAAGCCACAATGTGCACACACAAGCACCAATAAGAAACGATCTGAACACACTCAAATCCTGACAAGTGACTCAAACGAAAGAGCTGTAGCTCAAGCTCAACAATACCATTACAACACATAACTGAAATCCCGTCTCACATCACAGAAATAGAGTACCTGAATCCTCATCGAAATGTTATAACATCACGTGGCCTTGCCACAATGCGCGATTCTATCCAAACACTATTACCCATGAAGCACCTCAAATCACCAAGCTCAAAACAGACAGCCACACACAAATTGAGGTCTGAAACCAAACAATCCATCAAACCCACGGTGAAATAATTAATATACATTATTCCAATCTTGAAAGGACATAACCGATGCGCTATTAGCCGAGCAACTCCGAATATGAACTTTCCTCAGAAACCAGGAAGTAAGGCATACAAAGTAACATATAGAAAACTATTCCCAACATCACACTATTGCGGCGTGCAACCCGCTCCAGATAACATAGCCGTGGCGGCGTGCGACCTGATCTAGATACCATACCCGTGGTGGCGTGCCACCCGATCCGCACATATATCTCACAAATAGAGATACACCTCGAGCCAAATTTGATCATTATAACAAAATACCGAGTGCATAACAATGTCTACATATAGCATTGAAAGCAACAAAACTCAAGCACAACCCGAAAATCATAACGCCTCACAGCACCAAGAAAATATCTCATAGATCTAGCCAGATCGCTAACAAGCTCAATGACGAGAGATTAACCTATCCCTCAACAATACATATCAGGGCCAACCAAGCCTTCTGAATCTAAATACGTAGCCATATCGGTCTGCCAATGAACTCAATGGTAAGAATCCTGAAGCGGCTTCTTCCACTTTTTATAACTCCTGCTAGAGTCGTACGATACGGTGCCCGACATAATATTAATACCAAAATCCAGAATCTCGCCTAGTGACATGCCCAACCAAAAGGAACGCATCTGAAGAAAAGTCCCTCAATATCGGAACTGAATCAATGGTAGAAACTTTTATAGTGACATTTGTGACAAAGGCCAAATTAAGGAAATCAATCCTTCCTAGCCGTCTGCTGATCTTTGGAATACCAACCACTATGATATAATATAATCCAATGCATCTCGCCACACAACCGATGACATTTTCCGGCATAGCCCATAGCACAATAGTCTAGACAACCTAATATTGGGACAGCCAGTCTGCAATCTAATATAACAACCCAAATTTAATATACCAATTAAACAAAGATACACTCAGGCCTCCAATTTTCAAAAACCGCTGGATGATGTCGATACACACGATCAACAACCACTGCATAGGCGTGTCACGAGAATTTCTAGTCTTCAACACATAAAACACATATCAAGTATCCATTCATGCCACGAGAGATATTCAAAAATTCCCCTGTGCCACTAACAACTCAATTAACCACAATCGATCCAATAAGAGAATACCGCAATACCACCCAATATTATCAGTTTACATCACCTTGCCCTTTTTTCGAACATATACCCCCGCCAAATCACTAGCATATCAATACCATCTTCCTTAATCATCTGAAGATCGATTCTTAAATCACCTGCAGCTGCCCATGCTGCTCAAGAATTTAATGATTTCCCATTACATTAGGAACTGAACCAAAACCCTGAACACGTAATCTCAATTCTCCATATCATAAAACATAGACCATACTACGCCAGGATAACATGCAGACTTCTATCTCTCTCCTGCGCTGTAGACATTGACACAGTCAACTAGTCAAGAACTTTCATGATCCCATATAGGAGGAAAAATTATTACACATTCCACGCTTCGCATACCCATAAGAATTATACTCATCTTGAAATCACGGTAAAACACATCAAGAACTCTTTCTCCCAATTCCATTGCACAAGATAAACTACCAGGACTTAATACTTCTACCCAAACCAAGCTAAGCAAACTGCCAGCACGCAAGAGCTTTGCTACACAATACCTGTAAGACTCATTACCCCGGACACATACAAAGAACTAATCATATCCTTATCATAGCGATTCGGCTTATTATCAAGCTATTCCATTTACCCAGTTTCCCACCTGATTCATCTTTAATTCGACATTCTCCCTTTGTAGCACCACAATACCTCAACCCAGGTTACCACACGAGACTCGCACATAAAACCACACCGTCTAAGACCTATAGGCCACCGAATACCCTCTAAAACGTCTCCCAGAAATACCACATTCCAGAATGCTTTACTTTGAAGAACTTCATGCGAATCTGAATTCGTTACCATTACCTCCCAAATACGAATGCACAGAATCCCATGATTAAGATAAAGTACCCCAAGTCTTGATCTCTTCTAATGAAAACACAGTCTCTAGCCACGTACACAAACTTATGACACCTGATTAATACATGCAATATCTTGATCATAGTAAAACCATTCACGAGAGTCATTCACTCTTATTCAGCTGTAATTCACCCGCCCTAAATAAACAGAATCACTCGTGCCTTATTAGTACTCTGACACTGCAGAACATGGTCTTATACAGATACAAACAACTATTTTTCTTCTCTACATACTGAGCATTCTTTATCAACAACACTTCAAAACATCCTAGTATTTCTTCACATCTATGAAGCACCATATAATCTTTATTAATTTTTTTCCTTCATACTCACCGTTCTCGGCTCAATTTCTATGACCTGACCTGATCCACCAACATACTTTGAGACAGAACCAACATAGCTCGCAACAATGCAATCAGCTAATCCATAGCAACCTCCCCAACTTGGCTTGAATCCATATACCAGGACACGCTCAATAATTCTTAATACTTTTACTCTAATGAAATCACAACATTATAAGGAGATTTAAACTCAAGTCATCTTCAAGTTCGTGAAAACTCAGATCAACTAGTACCGTAATCCTCCACACATCTCACATTCATCTCTACCACAATTGAGTCCACTTTCTTAAGCGTCCCAAATTCTCAAATTACAACATATACCCTTCAATTACACATGATATATTTTAACATATACATAAGGATTATACCGCTCAAAAACACTCCGCAGGAGATAACCCACCTGCTTCACCACATTTCAATATTTTAACGTGCTTTCCACTATCATATACATTACACAATCAATTAGTCTTTTTGAATCTAAACTCATATCGCCACATAGAATGCACCTTACTTCTCAACTAGAAAATACGAAAATATTCTTCACACGCCCATAACTTGGGGCTACACAACAAATCACAATAGGGAACAAACACTCAATAGTTCATCTATTGTTCAGCAAACTCTTTTATCACTACCAAGATAACATAGATACACATCGTAGTACTAACATACTCATCGCATGGATATCCAACATCCAACCCGGCTAATAAGGACATTACTGAACATATAAGTTCAAAACACTTGCTCACACAATCAGCACCTCGGTGCTCAAGCCATAGGCAAAGATCCGGCCCCAAGTCCTCTAGAATGGCCTAACATGAACCCACATAGATTACTTCTCACCCCTTGATAGGGGAATCACAAGCCATTACGACACATATACTACTGAGTGCTCATATGCGCACACAGACGCGTGGCAGGAATTTCAAGAGTTATTTCAAACTGAATCAAGTATGCACGATAAGAATTCCAAGAATGGGAGATTTTCCTAAAGGTTCTGCAGCCTCTCGAGGATAAATATAAACGTCTCCGTACCGATTCGCGAGACTCTACTAACCGGCTCAAGACTCATGAGGCCTAGTAACCTAGGCTTTGATACCAACTTGTCACGACCCCAAACCCGGTCGTGATGGTGCCCAACACATTGCTAGGCAAGCCCGACCAATCATACTCACATTTCCAAGCAATGAGCTAAAATCCTTTATTTAAAAATCATTAACACCGAATAACAATCCAAAATTTTAGTAGTTATATAGAAAACAACGCAATAGCAACAAATACATAACAACCTCCCACAGATCTGGGGGTCACGAGTCAAGAGCCTCTACCAGAATAGTATAGTGATACTGTAATACAATATAGTCTACAATTCGCGGAAAAGTCGAATACATGAAAATAAAGGAGGAGTGGGGTCATGCAAACGCCAGACATCTACCTCGACTAACTCCGAATAACAACTCTGAATAGCAGCTAAAAGCTCAGCTCTGCCCTGAAGTACCTGGATCTGCACACATGGTGCAGGGAGTAAAGTGAATTCTTCCAACTTAGCGGTAATAGACATGTATAATGATATCGAAGGCAAGAAATCCCAAAATACTACACAGTAAAGCTATAATAGTGTTTCTACTCATTTAACAGTGTAAATCTCAAGAAGTAGTAACAGATAGAGCAGATAAGTATAAATGCATGAATGCAATGTAAATGCATATGAACACTACGGTGCTTAGCCCGATCCATTTGGGTACCCGCACTCACTGTGGGGGTTCAAACTCCGGAGGGGCTCCTACAGCCTAAGCGCAATATCATAGTAACATATGCTGCAACGTGAAGCCCGATCCACTATGAGTCCATCTATATGCATGCAAGCCTCACAGACACAACAACTTACCATTTCTAGTTCCGTTTAATAGTAATTAAAGAATTAAGTGTTCAGAATCTCTGAATTTGGAAATCATATTTAGACAGTGTTTAGCTCAGGACTGATATCATGAAAACATGCTATAAATCATAGAAACTGTGATAACAGTCCTCACGGGATCCAAATAACCAGCACACCGCCCAAATATATATGTAACCATCCAAGTAGGAGGTTTACCGGCTCGTTTATAGCCATCAACACAGTACAACACCTCACGGGTGGACTAAGCCATAGTCTCCAATCACAATCGACCCCGCACTCACCGTAGATTACGTGTCTCGCCTGAATATAGCATCATAGTATGATAAACCGGGGTTTCAAACCCTTAGGTCATCATCCACATCTATTACTCACCTCGAACCGGCTCCGAGACTAGTCCGTTATGCCTTTCCCTCTAGAATCAACCTCTGCGGGTGCCAAATTTGATCAAAACCAATAGGAATACATCAAAATAGGGTAATGGAACATAACCTAGTCGCAATATCTTGAAAAACACCAAAAACACGAAGTTGGCAAAACCCGAGCCTCGGGCCCACTTCTAAAAAAATTACGAAATTCACATTTTTGGAATCCACGTCTCTCCACGAGTCCATACATATAAAGATTATCGAAATCGGAGTCCAATAGCCCCTTCAAATTCCAAATTTTTAATACAAAAATCCAAGCCCAAATTCCTCCAATTTCCACCCAATATTCAGAGATTTAGATGATTATTCTACAATAATATCATGTAATTAGCTCATAAAACTTACCTCCAATCGAAACCTAGGTTAAATCCTCTTACTCCCTCGTCCAATAGCTCCAAAATGTGCTCAACAATGGTGGAAATGGGTTGCTCGCGGTACGTTATGTTATAAAACTCTTTTGTCGGCCCAGGTTTTCCTCTTATGCGATCGCAGCCCTTAGCATGCGATCGCAAATGAACAAAAATTCCATGATTTAAAAATACTCTATGCGAACGCACTTACCATAACGCGATCGCACTGCTCAACATCACAGACCTATGCGATCGCACCCCATCTCATGCGATCGCATAGTACAAAAATATGCTGCCCCTCAAAACCTCCTATGCGATTGCGGAAAACACCATGTGATCGCACTGCTACACTGCCCAATACTATGCGATCGCAACCCACTCTATGCGATCACATAGAACAAATAGCTGCTACAACAACTAATGCAATTCAGTACCTTCCAACAACCAAACTTGGTCCGTTTGAACCCCCGAAATCACCTCAAGGCCCCCGGGACCCCAACCAAAAATACCAACCTACTCCAAAACATCATACGAACTTGTTCCAATCATAATAACACGCCCTTAAACACAAAAAATTATCAAATCATGACGGATTCAAGATTAAGTTTCAACTATAACTTCAAAAACTAACATTCGATCAAAAACCCAACCAAACAACGTTCGAATGACCTGAAAATTTGCAGACATATCCAAAATTACCTAACAAAGGTACCGGATTTCGCCAAAATTCCAACTTTGCCAATTCAAGCCTATTTCTACACTGGGCCTCCAAATTCGATTCCGATCGCACACCTTAGTCACAAATCATTCCCCGAAGCTAACCAAACCAACAGAATTCACATCCGAGCCCTCTAACCACACAGTCAACTTCTGGTTGACTTTTCTAAAACAAACTCCCTTCTAAAAGGCTATGTGCCTTGTTTTCAATCAGAACTAATTCAATTACACTCGATCCTAACACTGATATAGAAACATGAAGCAACACAATAAAGGGAAAATGGGGCGGTAACTCACGTGATGACGAGCCGGATCGTCACAAGAAATTGGTTATTAAACCCTAAATGTTTTTACTTGTATCTCAAGTTACTGCATTTAGAATGCAGAAACTTACACTAAGGTCCTCTTCTAGAAGGCCCTAAGGTGTTCTTTTAGCCGTGAGAAACCTATAATACCCTTGTTTGAGTTCTAAAATTACTCATCCTTAACAAATTGGTTCATTTTCAATGCCCAAAATACCCTTGAAGACCCCCTAAAATTACTAACATTAGTTAAACTTTATCAGCTATAACCAATCCAAAACTAGCTTAAACTAAATAAGAGATTTCTGACTAACAAACATTAAATTAAACTAATTAAAAAGACATGCCGAATTACCAAATTAAGACTAATCAATATCAAACAAAGTCAGTTAAACTAACCAAGCAGAATATTGAATTAATGTTTAAAAACTAAACTAGAACAAATTCATGAACGAGATTAGTATTGAATCAAAACAGAACAAATCCTAAGCAAATAATCAAAATAAAAACCAAAAATTAAATGAACCAGACTCAAATGGTCAATCAGAATGTGAAACCAAATCAAAATTGACAAAAATTAAAAATAACAATTAAACAAGAATATAACAATAAAAAATAAAAGAAAAATAGTTAACGAAGAATAAGTCATTGAACTCACCAGACTGCTTTCGACTTGATGAATTTCTTTGGCATTTTTGGGTTACAACTGTCCTAAACATGTGTTTTCATGAGAAAACAGACGATTAAGAGTTATTATAACCCAAAATCGAAGAATCCCAAATTTTAGCATTTTAGGGTTTTTTTTTCAAATTTTGATTTAATATTTGAAGCCTTCTGGTGATATTCAAAGGGAAATAGTTGCATATTTGGGCTGAGGGAATTAAGGAGATTCAGGAGTGTAAGTTTGGCCTAATTTGGACGAGTTTACGTTTTGGCCGGACTTTTAGATTTAATATTTGAGAAGATAGGCAAGGAATTGAAGGGAATGGTTTTGGGGATTGGAAAGAGGAGGAGGAGAATAATCAATGGTGAAGTTTTGGGGCCATTTGGAGCATATCCACTGGCGAAGATGATTTCCGGCTGGAGGCGACGATGGAGGGGCGGCAGAGCAATTAGTACGAGGAAGAGGGAGATGTTCTGTTAGGGTTTCTATATTTTTGGACACTTTTATTAAATGGCCTTGAATGAATGGGGACCTTTGGATTGGGATGATGGACGGCCTGGATTGAATTTGGCCTCACTAATTCAAAAGAACGTAGTATCCCTCCTGTACTACATCATTTTGCTAGTCCCAGAGGTATGGTCATTTGGACCGGATATGGGTGCACTTTAGCCATTTTGGCCGGATTTTTGGAGTGAAATTGGGCTTGAATTTTGTGGCCCAAAGAATTAGATGGTCTGGATCCTTTTATTAATATATTCATTTGTTTTCTTTTCCTTTCATTGTCCCTTATTTATTTATTTATTTATTTTTGAATTTTACTTATTATTTTGTTTTTTGAATTTTCTAATTTTATTATGTAAAATAAAAGACCCAAATTAAATATAAGATGATACTAATTAAGTAATTCCTAATTTAAGAGGAAACTAAATAAAAAAATATAAATGTAAAATTTAAAATTGTAAAAAGACTATTTTTGTTATTTTTATCTTATTTTAGTAATATTAATTAACTATTAAAAATAAAAATATAAAATCGAATTCTAAATGCAAATGCAATTTTTTTTGTATTTTTTATGAATCATACAACTAAAAATGCATGCAAAAATGCAAACAAGACACAAAATCATGCAATTAATTCCTAAAGATTCAAATAATAAAAGAAAAATTCTAATTCTAATGAATTTATAGGAGCAATTTAAGCGTTGCAATAATCACGTGCTCACAGCTGCCCCTCTTTGCTCGAAGACACGAAGGGTTTTCGGGCAAAGATAAATGAGCACCATGAAGGATTTTTGCCTACTCAGCACTCCATGAGAAGCATCTTGAAAACTGTTTGACCGAACCCTGCTTCAAAGGTTGCCTACATATCCTTTGCTATACATGAATCATGTCAGTGTTCTGGAAGGTTTGGTAGCAGGGACTATCAGAAGCTGTGATTTCACTGTTGTTGCTGCTACTATTGCTTGCTGACCTCCTTATTACACCAAAAGGAAAATCAAAACTAAGCCAGTTATGCCTATTAACTATGAGCTACAAGATTCCTATCTATAATTGTCTTGAATCTTGATCTTGAGTCTTAGCTGATTTGCTATGGGCTTCGATCTTGATGCTCGCAAGTTGTAGGTGTTTATTTCTTCATGCAACATTGAGTCAAAACAAGATCAGCGGAGCTTGTAATTTTGAGCAATCTGCACCCTTGCTTGCTTCACCTTTTTGGCTCATTTCTTTTGTTGTTTTCTTGTTTTCTAGATTCTGGATTGAGGCTCATTCTATCGATCACATTGCACCTTATGTCTTGAGGTTGACCTGCTTAAGATACCAAAATAAACAAGCGAACAAAATTTTCTGCCCCAATTTTCACTTGGAAAATTTTGTGAGTTAGTTGTGACACATATCTAAGAAATTAAATCAGGATTGTGTTGGGAGATGCTCGGTTTTTTGGCCGGAATTTGGATAGAAAAAGATCCTTGGGTGATTTTTAGGGAAACCCTCGATTTTTTGATCGGGATTTGGAAAGAAAAAGCTCCTCAATTTTTTGCCTGGGAGATCCTCGGTTTTTGGTCGGGATTTGGAAAGAAAAGGCTCATTGGGTTTTGCTAGGGAGATCCTCAATTTTTTGGCCGAAATTTTGAAAAACAAGATCCTCAGTTTTTTGGCAGGGAGATCCTCGAATTTTGGTTGGGATTTGGAAAGAAAAATATCCTTGGTTGTTTTGGCCGGGTGATCCTCGGTTTTTGGCCGGGATTTGACAGAAAAAGCTCCTCGGTTTTTTGGCTAGGGGATCCTCGATTTTTTGGCCGGGATTTGGAAAGAAAAAGCTCCTCGATTTTTGGCCGGAAAATCCTCGGATTTTTGGCAGGGATTTGGAAAGAAACAGCTCCTCGGTTTTTTTGTCGGAATATGGAAAGAAAAAGCTCCTATGCTACTATGATTTGTTTTTCTTTTGGGGTTTTCATTTTCATTTCTTTTCTTATTTTTCTTATTCTTCTTCTTCTTCTTTTTCTTCTTCTTCTTCTTCTTCTCTTTTCCTTCTTTTCTTCTTCTTTTTACATTTTCCTTTTTATTTAGCAACACACATGATAGAATTTTTAGAAACTTCCTTTTGGTTGCTTTCCTGCTGCAAAGATATTTCAGTGCTTGCGCATTTCATTTCTTTTTGGGTTGCACCTGCTTACTGCATGGTTGCTTTGAATGGAACCTGTTTTTAGCAAAGAATAATTTATTAGTTTGAAATGGTGGTTGGTTTTATGGCCTTGATCATCTCAATTGCTTGATCTCGGCCCCTTTTCTATTGAGAACTTTGTTGCTTATTGGCCTTGAGGGTGGATCTCTTTTCAAACTGGCACGATTCAACTCTCAGGATCCCATTATGACTCGCCCATGTGGGCTCTAGACTTTTCACTTTATTCTGCCCTTGGGACCTTTGCCTTTGAATTTCTTTCTTTTCACATGTCTTTACTTTGAAAGCGTCAACCACTATGGTTAGTTGGGATTGGCCTGACACATTCATTGAGGCTGGGTATTTTTTCGACTCTGACCAGGCGGAACCCTGTGAAATCGGTCCTGCCACCTTTTCTTTGTAATAGTTATGGAACCAGAGTTAAACCGAAAAGGATTCAAAGAAAGGTATGCAACATGCAAATATGTGAGTTTAAAGAGAAGCATCCCTTTCGGGGGAAAAGAAGGACTTATCTTGGGTGCATGCTGACTTAAAATGAACAGGACATGCTTCTTAGACTGGACGCCCGACCCACACAAACTTTCCAGCTTCTTGTGAACCCACTGATCTTCATTTCTAAACCGAGGAACCTTGCCAGGATTTTTTAGTGATGAGATGTCTTCTTTTTGGCATACAACGCCCTTTGTAGGTTTCGCCAATCGACCTCTCTCATTTCTTTTCTCACCGTCGCTCGATAGTGCTCTTTGCGAGTTTTCACTATATGAACTCTCTCATTTTATTTCTCTCAGTTTGAATTGTATCAGATTCTAACAATGACATTTTCCACTTCCTTGCCTTTGCCAATTGATCGGAAGTATTTGGGCAAGGTCATTGGTGTAAAACGGATTTTGGGCAAAACTACAACTTTGCCGTTTCGGCCGATTCATAATCGAATCATCATATCATCTGTCCTAGTTTCAATTTTTGGATAAATTAGGATTTTTATTTGGTGTGATTGAACATTAGGGAGAGGCTGCCTACGCATCCATTCGGAATCAAATCAAACGTAGTTCAGGGAAATATCTTGTGTTTTTGTTTTTGTTTTTGTTTTTTGTTTTTTGTTTTTATGTACTTTCGGGTTCCAAAGAGGGTAGTCAAAGAAACGGAACCGGATCAAAGGGTTTAATGAAAGATTGTTAGTGTTTGGAGTAGCATGAAGGAATTCCTTCATCATCTCAATTACACAAAGGCCATCAAACTAGAAGGCCTAGATATATATCTTTTGACTTCATTTGCATTGACTACTGTTTCAGGATCATTTCCCTTGATGTCTCCTAGATACAATGCTCCTCTTGGAAATACTTTCGGATTATGTATGGACCTTTCTAATTAGGAGCAAACTTTCTTTTTGCCTCCTAGTGATGAGGGAGAACGCATCTAAGCACGAGCTATCCCACTTCAAAATTCTTGGGATGCACTTTCTTGTTATAGGCGCGGGCCATTCTTTGTTGGTACAACTACACGTGGCAAACTGAAACCATCCGTTTTTCATCAATTAAGGACAACTGTTCTAGCCAGGTTTTGACCCACTCACTGTCCTCATCTGCTTCAATGATTTTGCGAAGCGAAGGGATTTCAACTTCTGCAGGTATGACTGCTTCAATTCCGTAGACCAACAAGTATGGGTTCGGTTCGATTAATATACGCACTGTGGTACGATACCCGAGTAATGAAAAAGTCAACTTTTCATGCCATTGTGTAGAGCTTTGAATCATCTTTCTCAAAATCTTTTTGATGTTCTTATTTGCTGCTTCAACGGTACCATTGGCTTTTGGCCGATAAGGAGTGGAGTTTTTGTGTGTTATCTTGAATTGTTCACATACATTTTTCATTAGACGACTGTTCAAGTTTGCAACATTGTCGGTAATGATAGTGGTAGGAATACCAAAGCAACAAATGAGATTGGAGTGCACAAAGTCTACCACAACTTTCTTGGTGACCGACTTGAGAGTGATGGCCTCAACCCAATTTGTAAAGTAATTGATCGCAACCAATATGAATCTATGCACATTTGAAGCTTTTGGCTGATCGACCCCATGACATACCTACCCCAAGCAACAAACGGCCAAGATGCTGATATCGAATGAAGCTTTGTTGAAGATGCATGAATCAAATCACCGTGCACCTGGCATTGATGACATTTCCGAACAAAACTGAAACAACCCTTTTCCATGGTTATCCAATAATATTTCGCTCGCAGGATTTTATTTGCCAAAAGATATCCATTCATATGAGGTCCGAACACCCCTGCGTGCACTTCATGCATAATTCTTCCGGCTTCTTTGGGATCAACACATATTAGCAAGTTGAGGTCCGGGGTCCTTTTATGCAAAACATCACCACTTAAGAAGAAACCACTCGCATGCGGTCTAATGGTTCTCTTTTGATCTCCCGTGGCTTGTTCGGGGTACTCTTGTGTTTTTAGAAACCTTTTGATATCATGGTACCATGGCTGAGTGCTTGATTCCACCTCGACCGCATTAGAATAGCCGTACCTTTCTTTGATTTGAATTTCGAGGAGATCAATATGGGCATTGCCTGGGTAAGGCAACACTGAAGCTAAAGTGGAGAGAGCATCAACTAGTTCATTATGACATCGTGGGATGTACCTAAACTTTGTTGACTTGAAGCGTTTGGTGAGATCTTCCACATGTTGCTGATATGTAATGAGCTTAACATCTCGAGTCTCCCACTCTCCATGTGCTTGCCGGATAATCAAATCAGAGTCCCCCATGGTTAATTTCCATATTCATGCCCATGATGCAGGCTTCATATTCAGCTGTATTATTTGTGCAAAAGAATCGGAGTCCGTAGCTGGATAGTGCTGACCATCGGGTGAAATCAAGATTGCCCCAATGCCTACTCCTCTCGCATTTACCGCCCCGTCAAAGAACATTTTCCAAGCACGAGTGTCTTCAGAGATAGCTTCTATTGAATTAACCTCTTCATCTGGGAAGTAAGTGCTCAATGGTATTCCTCGTCAACCAGGTTTTCCGCTAAATGATCTGCCAATGCCTGGGCTTTCATTATCGTGCGAATGACATAGACTATGTCAAATTCAGTGAGCAGGATTTGCCATTTTTCCAGTCTCCCAGTGGGCATCGGTTTCTGGAATATGTAATTCAACGGATCCAATCTGGTTATGAGATAGGTAGTGTGGGCTTGGAGACAGTGTATCAACTTTTGAGCGACCCACGTGAAAGCACAACATGTTCTCTCCAACAAAGTGTACTTAGATTCATATATGGCGAACTTCTTGCTTAGATAATAAATTTCCTGCTCTTTCTTGCCGGTTATGTCATGTTGCCCGAGGACACATGTCACGACCCGGATTTTCCCCCAACATCGGGATCATGATGGCGCCTACTCGTGGTAGCTAGGCAAGCCATTGTATTCATACTATCCTGTTTTTAACACAATTTTAATTAAATAAATGCGGAATACTTTATCGAAATAGAAATAACTAATTACAAAGTGAAAATCATACTAAATCCTCTACCCAAGACGTGGAGTCACCAACTCACGAACTACTATGGAATACTACACATAAAAGTCTGAAGGAAATATAACATAATTCTGTTTGTCTCGGAACAAAGAGACTACGACTAATAACATAAATAAAGAGAGAGACGCCGGGCCTGCGGACGTCTGCAAGCTACCTCGGTCTCAAATATGATCTACTCCCACTGCTATCGAACTACTATTGTTGTTGCTGCTCAAAACCTAGACCTGTGCAAAAACGCACAGAAGTGTAGTATCAGCACAACCGACCCCATGTGTTGGTAAGTGCCCGGCCTATCCGGCGAAGTAGTGACAAGGCTAGGACCAGACACTCACATAAACCTGTGCAGTTCTATATACATATGTGCCACAAAACAACAGAAATACTAACTAAACAAATAAAAGGGAGGGAAACATGCTATGGGAACACAATTGAATATATATAATAAGGAAAACAAAGTATAATGGAAACACAAGTAATATCAAGTCAAGGAATAGCAAGTAGTTGCACGGCATCACCCTTCGTGCTTTTACTCTCATCCTCACCAAATAAGCAAATAAAGTGCACGGCATCACCCTTCGTGCTTTTACTCTCATCCTCACATCCATAGTACGGCATGATCCTTCGTACATGGTTCAATAACAAGGCACGGCATGATCCTTCGTGCATAAATAAATAAACATGGCACGACATTAACCTTCGTGCATAAATAAATAAACATGGCACGGCATCACCCTTCGTGCATTATCACTCTTCCTCACCCAAATAACAATCACAATTAAGGGCAAAGAAAGAAGCAGTAATTCATAAACTGTCCCAACAAGGGCAATCAATAATCATCTTCACAACAAGTCCCGACAAGGGAGAACAATAACAATTCATCTGTAATATATCTCAAAATAATCATTTTTCAACGACTCACGGTCATACTAGACGCCGGTGTATGGATGCTCGTCACCACAGCCCATACACCGCACTCGATCACATATCACATAACACATAATCCTATTCCCTCAAGCTAGGATAGAACAAACACTTACCTCGAATGTTTATGAACAATTCAATCCGTGGAAATGTCTTTTTCTTTCAAATTTGGCTCCAATCCAATCGTATCTATACACAATTGATTTAATATCATCAATACTACCCAACAAACTAATTCTTAAGACCAAATACAACTTTTATAACATTCTGCCCGGAATAGTGAATTTCAACCCCGGGCCCACATGGTCGGAACTCGGGGTTAGGACCAAAATCCGGTTACCCATCCCCCACGAGTTCATGTATATGATTTGTTTCAAAATCGGACCTCAATTCGAGGTCCAATTTCCCAATTTATGAAAAACCCTATATTCTAACAAAAACAAGAAATTCTACCATGAAAACCTTTGATTTCTAATGAAAAACATGTTTAATGATGTTAGGGATTGAAAGAATTAAGTAAAAAGTGACTTACAATTGTTTTGATGAAGAAGGAATCCGTGAAGAATCACAAATGGGTGTTTTTGTTTTGTAAAGAGTGAAGAAATGAACTGAAAATCGTGTTTTACAGTCTCTGTGTTCGCATTTGCGAACATGGGTTCGCAATTGCGAACCCCGACCAATTTCTGGAGTTTGAAAAATAAGCTAAGGCTGGGAAGTTCGCATTTGCGAACTTTTGTTCGCATTTGCGAAGCCAAGGCAAAGCTGGGGGCTTCGCATTTGCGAACATATGTTCGCATTTGCGAACAAGGTTGGGAAGGGCAGTGTTCGCATTTGCGAACTAATGTTCGCATTTGCGAACATAGGCAGGACAAGGGGAGGTTCGCATTTGCGAACAATTGTTCGCATTTGCAAACAAGGCTGGGTCAATGGGGCTTCGCATTTGCGATCAGGGTTCGCATTTGCGAGCCCTGCCTTGTACTGCCCCCTTCGCAATTGCGAGAAATACTTCGCAATTGCGAAGCCAACAGCTGGGTGAAAAACCAGCATTGCAACATTTCAGAATTTAATCCAACGGCCTATCAAATCTTTACCCGAGCCCCCCGGGCTCCAAACCAAACATGTACACAACCTCAAAAACACATTATAACATTGTTCGTGCGATCACATCGCCAATATCACATCGTTTTCATCAAATCAAGCCTCAAATTCATGATTTTCATACTTTTGGTTTTCAAAACTTTCAAACTTGGAACTCAAGGTCCAAAACATCTCAAACGACATCCGAATGTCACCAAACTTTACAGAAATCACATATATAATATTTAAGACTTGTACGGGCGTCGGAACCAAAATACGAGCCCGATACCAAGGTCAATTAATTCATTTTCCTTTAACAATTACATCAAAAACAATTTCATAGAAAAATTCATAACTTGGGCTCTAGGCCTCAGAATTCGACTACGGACGCATGTCCAAGTCCCATATTTTCCTACGGACCTCTCGGGACCATCCAATCTCGGGTTCGGATCCGTTTACCAAAAATATTGACCGAAGTCAACCATATCAATATTAATATCATTTTTATCCAAATTTCTCATAGAATTCATATTTTCTATCACAAAATCTTTCCGGCTACATGCTCGGATTGTGCACGTAAATCGAGGCAACATGGAATGAGGTTTTCAAGGCCTCGAAGCTCGAAATGATTAATAAAATAAGTGATGACCCTTTGGGTCGTCACGATCTCCACCTCCAAAACAACCGTTCGTCCTCGAACGGACAAAAGAAAGAAGTACCGAGTCGGGAAACAAGTGTGGGTAGCGGCTCCGCATATCGGACTCGGACTCCCGGGTCGATGCCTCGGGAGGCCGACCTCTCCACCGAACACGCACAGAAGGATAACTCTTCGACCTCAGCCGTCGAACCTGCCGGTCTAGAATAGCCACCGGCTCCTCCTCGTAAGATAGATCATTGTCCAATTGGACGGTACTGAAGTCTCTAACACATGTGTGGGATCGCCGTGGTATCTCCGAAGCATAGATACATGAAAAAGTGGATGCACGGCTGATAAGCTAGGCGGCAAAGCTAATCTGTAAGCCACCCCTCCCACTCTGTCTAGAATCTCAAATGGACCAATATACCTGGGGCTGAGCTTGCCCTTCTTCCCGAACCTCATCACGCCCTTCATAGGCGACACTCGGAGCAATACTCGTTCACCAACCATGAAATCCACATCTCGAACTTTACGATCCGCATAAGTCTTCTGTCTGGACTGAGCTGAACGCAATCTCTCCTGAATAGTCTTGACCTTATCCAAGGCCTCCTGGACTAAGTCTGTACCCAACAACCGAGCCTCTCCCGGTTCAAACCATCCAACTGGTGATCGACATCGCCTACCATACAACGCCTCATACGGAGCCATCCGGATGCTAGATTGGTAACTGTTATTGTAGGCGAACTCTGCTAATGGTAGAAACTGGTCCCACGAGCCTCCGAAATCAATAACACAGGGCTCGAAGCATGTCCTCTAGAATCTGAATAGTCCTCTCGGACTGGCCATCCGTCTAAGGATGAAATGCTCTACTCAACTGAACCTGGGTGCCTAACTCCTGCTGGACCGCTCTCCAGAACCGCGAGGTAAACTGCGTACCTCGATCAGAGATAATAGATACTGGCACCCCATGGAGACGAACAATCTCCCTAATGTAAACCTCCGCTAACCTCTCCGACGAGTAGGAGACAGATACTGGAATAAAGTGTGCTGATTTGGTCAGCCTATCAACAATGACCCAAATAGCATCAAATTTCCTCCGAGTCAAAGGAAGTCCAATAACGAAGTCCATAGTGATCCGCTCCCATTTCCACTCGGGAATTTCAATCCTCTGGAATACACCACCAGGTCTCCGGTGCTCATATTTCACCTTCTGACAATTTAGACACTGAGCAACGTATGAAATGATATCTTTCTTCATTCTGCGCCACCAATAGTGCTGCCGTAAGTCCTGGTACATCTTCGCGGCGCCTGGGTGAATAGAATACCGCGAACTGTGGGCCCTCGCTAAGATCAACTCTCGAATTCCTTCGACATTGGGCACACAAACTCGACCCTGCAATTTCAATACCCCATCATCATCTAGATTTACCTGTGTGGCACCTCCCCGCTGTACTGTATCTCTCAACTCACGCAAATGAGGATCATCAAATTACCTCTCACGGATACGCTCTAATAAGGAAGAACGAGCGAACGTGCAGGCTAACACCCTGCTAGGTTCAGAAATGTCTAATCTCAGGAACCGGTTGGCTAAGGCCTGGACATCTAGAGCTAATGGTCTCTGACTGACCGGAATGTATGCAAGACTACCCATGCTGGCATACTTTCTACTCAAAGCATCGGCCACCACATTGGCTTTACCTAGGTAATATAAGATAGTAACATCATATTCTTTTAGCAACTCTAACCATCTCCGCTGTCGTAGATTCAACTCCTTCTGCTTGAACAAGTACTGTAGGCTTTTGTGATCAGTGTACACCTCACATGTCACACCATATAGATAATGCCTCCAGGATCTTTAAGGCATGAACCACTGCTGCTAACTCAAGATCATGAACTGGATAATTCTTCTCATGTATCTTTAACCGCCTCGAAGCATAAGCGATAACCTTACCATCCTGCATCAATACCGCTCCAAGCCCTGTACGAGATGCGTCACAATAAACTGTATAAGGCCCTGCACCCGTAGGTAGTACCAACACCGGTGTGGTGGTCAAGGCTGTCTTGAGCTTCTGAAAGCTCGCCTCACACTCCTCTGACCACTGAAACTGGACACCCTTCTGGGTCAACCTGGTCATCGGGGCTGCAATAGAAGAAAACCCCTCTACAAATCGACGGTAGTAACCTGCTAATCCCAAGAAACTCCGTATCTCAGTCACTGAAGCTGGTCGAGGCCAATTCCGGACTGCCTCAATCTTCTTTGGGTCTACCTGAATACCTTCCACTGATACAATGTGACCCAGAAATGCTACCGAACTCAGCCAGAACTCACATTTAGAAAATTTGGCATATAGTCGGTTATCTTTCAGAGTCTGAAGAACCACTCTGAGGTGCTGCTCGTGCTCTTCCTGGCTGCGGGAGTACACCAGGATGTCATCTATAAAGACTATCACGAATAGATCTAAGTAAGGCTTGAATACTCGATTCATTAACTCCATGAATGCTGCTGGGGCATTGGTCAACCCGAAGGACATGACCAAGAACTCATAATGTCCATATCTAGAGCGAAAAGCTGTCTTAGGGATGTCAGCCGCCCTGATCTTCAGCTGATGGTAGCCTGACCTCAAGTCTATCTTTGAAAATACCTTGGCACCCTGAAGCTGGTCAAATAAATCATCAATCCTCGGCAGTGGATATTTATTTTTGATAGTCACCTTGTTTAACTGCCGGTAATCAATACACATCCGCATCGAGCCATCCTTCTTCTTTACAAATAATACAGGTGCTCCCCAGGGGGAAACACTGGGCCTAATAAAGCCCTTCTCAAGAAGGTCTTGCAACTGATCTTTCAATTCTTTTAGCTCCGGCGGGGCCGTACGATAGGGTGGAATAGAGATGGGCTGAGTGCCCGGTGCCAGATCAATACAGAAATCAATATCCCTGTCGGGTGGCATGCCCGGCAGGTCTGAAGAAAAAACCTTAGGGAACTCCCGTGCAATAGGGACCAACTCAATGGAAGGAACTTCTGCGCTGGAATCACGAACATAAGCCAGATAAGCTAGACACCCCTTCTCGACCATACGTCGAGCCTTAACATAGGAAATAACGGTGCGAACGGAGTGGCTTGAGGTACCTTTCCACTCTAATCGGGGTGATTCTGGCAAGGCTAAGGTCACCATCTTAGCATGGCAATCAAGAATAGCATGGTATGGGGACAACCAATCCATCCCCAATATGACATCAAAATCCACCATGTCCAAAAGCAACAAATCAACACGGGTCTCAAGACCCCAAAAGATAACTACGCACGAACGATGCACCCGATCGACTACAATGGAGTCACCCATCGGTGTAGATACATAAACTGGAATATCTAGAGCATAGCTGGGCACGGCCAAATACGGTGCAAAGTAGGAAGACACATAGGAATATGTAGATCCAGGGTCAAATAATACTGAAGCACCTCCGCCACACACAAGAATAGTACCTGTAATCACGGCATCTGATGCCTCTGCCTCTGGCCTGGCTGGTAAAGCATAGAATCGGGGATCTGCACCTCCCCTCTGAGCTGCGTCTCTAGGACGACCATCAACTGGCTGACCTCTACCTCTGGCTGGACGGTCTCCACCTCTACGGTCTCGACCTCTACCTCTATAAGCTCTACCCCCGCCTCTGGCTGGCTGGGCAGGCTGAGGGTCAGCTGGGGCTTGAATCATAGGACGAGGACCTCGCTGCTGAGAATTGCCCACTGCTAAAGGGCAATACCTGATAAAATGACCTGGGTTACCACAACCGTAGCAACTCTTAGACTGATAGGGCTGCTGGCCCTGACGACCTGAATGGCCTCCACGAACACTCTGAAGAGGCTGAACATTAATAGGAGGCTGGTCTGAACAATGCCCCCAAAAACCACGATCACCTGGTCCACCCTGTGAAGCCTGAAGGGCGGAATGAAAAGGCCTGGAAGACTGGCCTCTATCAAAGGATTCTCTGCCACCAGAGGAAGAACCACCAAACCTGCCTGAATGACGAGGCCTCTTATCTGAAGAATAACCGCCTCCCCTAGCAAGAGCCATCTCAACTCTGCGTGCTGCATTGGCTGCCTCTTGAAATGATATGTCACTCCCCACGCCCATAGCCATCTGGAGTCTAATCGGCTGATTAAGCCCATCTATAAATCTGCGGACCCTCTCCCGCTCCGTGGGAAGTATCACCACTGCATGACGAGCCAAGTCGACAAATCTCGTCTCATACTGTGTAACTGTCATAGTGCCCTGATGGAGGCGCTCAAACTGCCTCCGAAGTACATCCCGCTGAGTAGCAGGGAGAAACTTCTCCATAAATAGTTCCGCAAGCCGGTCCCATGATAAAGGCGGGGACCCCGCCGGTCGAGTCAAGCAATAATCTCTCCACCAAGTCTTGGCGGATCCTCCAAGTCTGAATGTACCGAAGTCAACTCCATTTGACTCCACGATCCCCATAGTCTTGAGAATCTCATGGCAACCGAATAAGAAGTCCTGAGGATCCTCTGATGCGGCTCCACTGAATGTAGTGGTAAATAACTTGGAGAACCGATCAAGCCTCCATAACGAATCAGAAGTCATGGCCGCTCCATCACCTGCATGAGCTGTGGTACCTGACTGAGTGGCTACAGCTGGCTGAACCACTGGTGCCTGAGGCTGAGGAGCTACTGGCTCCGGAGTACGAGCAAGAGGAGTCTGGGCCCCTCCTCCAGCCTGAGAAGCAGCTGGTGCAACCGATAATAAGCCCGCTCTGGCAATGCTGTCCATAAATCCCGCTATTCCGACCAAAGCATCCCGAAGATCCGGGGTAAATAAAGCCTCTCCCGGGACCTGAGCTGGGCCCACTGGAGCTGCTGGGACTGGAACCTCCTCGTCAATCTCAATATGAGGCTCCACCTCTGGAGTAGCTGCCTGGGGCTGAGCTCTACCCCTACCACGGCCTCTGATACGGCCTTGGCCCCTGTCTCTCACGGGAGCTGCCTGGGGCTCGGGCTGCTGGTCAGCGGACGAAGAAGCACGTGTCCTCACCATCTGCGAAAAGACAGAATAGAAATTCAATCAGTAATTGAGGAACAAGTCGCACGACAAGAAAGAACAAATGAGAGACTCTTTCCTAACTCAATAGACTCTGGAGGACAAGTACGGACGTCTCCGTACCTACCTCTCAAACTCTACTAAGCTTGTTCGTGAGTGGTGAGACCTATGTAACCTAGAGCTCGATACCAACTTGTCACGACCCGGATTTTCCCCCAACATCGGGATCGTGATGGCGCCTACTCGTGGTAGCTAGGCAAGCCACCGTATTCATACTATCCTGTTTTTAACACAATTTTAATTAAATAAATGCGGAATACTTTATCGAAATAGAAATAACTAATTACAAAGTGAAAATCATACCGAAATCCTCTACCCAAGACGTGGAGTCAACAACTCACGAACTACTATGGAATACTACACATAAAAGTCTGAAGGAAATATAACATAATTATGTTTGTCTCGGAACAAAGAGACTACAGCTAATAACATAAATAAAGAGAGAGACGCCGGGCCTGCGGACGTCTGCAAGCTACCTCGGTCTCAAATATGATCTACTCCCACGCAATCGATTTACTGCTGCTGCTGCTCCTGATCGTAACCTGGACCTATGCAAAAACGCACAGAAGTGTAGTATCAGCACAACCGACCCCATGTGCTGGTAAGTGCCTGGCCTATCCGGCGAAGTAGTGACAAGCCTAGGACCAGACACCCACATAAACCTGTGCAATTCAATATATATGTATACCACAGAATAACAAGAAATAACCAGGTAATAACACAATAAGGAATATCTCAAAGAATTCAACAATTAACAACAGTTAATAAATTCACAAGGAAAAACAAAGTATAATGGAAACACAAGTAATATCAAGTCAAGGAATAGCAAGCAGTTGCATGGCATCACCCTTTGTGCTTTTACTCTCATCCTCACCAAATATGCAAATAAAGTACACGGCATCACCCTTCGTGCTTTTACTCTCATCCTCACATCCATAGTACGGCATGATCCTTCGTACATGGTTCAATAACAGGGCACGGCATGATCCTTCATGCATAATCAATAAAACATGGTACGACATTAACCTTCGTGCATAAATAAATAAACATGGCACGGCATCACCCTTCGTGCATTATCACTCTTCCTCACCCAAATAACAATCACGGTTAAGGGCAAAGAAAGAAGCAGTAATTCATAAACTGTCCCAAAAAGGGCAATCAATAATCATCTTCACAACAAGTCCCGACAAGGGAGAACAATAACAATTCACCTGTAATATATCTCAAAATAATCATTTTCCAACGACTCACGGTCATACTAGACGCCAGTGTATGGATGCTCGTCACCACAACCCATACACCGCACTCGATCACATATCACATAACACATAATCCTATTCCCTCAAGCTAGGATAGAACAAACACTTACCTCGAATGTTTATGAACAATTCAATCCGTGGAAATGTCTTTTTCTTTCAAATTTGGCTCCAATCCAATCGTATCTATACACAATTGATTTAATATCATCAATACTACTCAACAAACTAATTCTTAAGACCAAATACAACTTTTACAACATTCTGCCGGAATAGTGAATTTCAACCCCGGGCCCACATGGTCGGAACTCGGGGTTAGGACCAAAATCCGGTTACCCATCCCCCACGAGTTCATGTATATGATTTGTTTCAAAATCGGACCTCAATTCGAGGTCCAATTTCCCAATTTATGAAAAACCCTATATTCTAACAAAAACAAGAAATTCTACCATGAAAACCTTTGATTTCTAATGAAAAACATGTTTAATGATGTTAGGGATTGAAAGAATTAAGTAAAAAGTGACTTACAATTGTTTTGATGAAGAAGGAATCCGTGAAGAATCGCAAATGGGTGTTTTTGTTTTGTAAAAAGTGAAGAAATGAACTGAAAATCGTGTTTTACAGGTCTCGGTGTTCGCATTTGCGAACATGGGTTCGCAATTGCGAACCTCCACTGAAAAATAAGCTAAGGCTGGGAAGTTCGCATTTGCGAACTTTTGTTCGCATTTGCGAAGCCAAGGCAAAGTTGGGGGCTTCGCATTTGCGAACATATGTTCGCATTTGCGAACAAGGCTGGGAAGGGCAGTGTTCGCATTTGCGAACTAATGTTCGTATTTGCGAATAGGCAGGACAAGGGGATGTTCGCATTTGCGAACAAGGCTGGGTCATGAGGGGCTTCGCATTTGCGATCGGGGTTCGCATTTGCGAGCCCTACCTTGATCTGCCCCCTTCGCAATTGCGAGAAATGCTTCGCAATTGCGAAGCCAACAGCTGGGTGAAAAACCAGCATTGCAACATTTCAGAATTTAATCCAACGGCCTATCAAATCTTTACCCGAGCCCCCCGGGCTCCAAACCAAACATGTACACAACCTCAAAAACACATTATGACATTGTTCGTGCGATCACATCGCCAATATCACATCGTTTTCATCAAATCAAGCCTCAAATTCATGATTTTCATACTTTTGGTTTTCAAAACTTTCAAACTTGGAACTCAAGGTCCAAAACATCTCAAACGACATCCGAATGTCACCAAATTTTACAGAAACTACATATATAATATTTAAGACTTGTATCGGGCGTCGGAACCAAAATACGAGCCCGATACCAAGGTCAATTAATTCATTTTCCTTTAACAATTACATCAAAAACAATTTCATAGAAAAATTCATAACTTGGGCTCTAGGCCTCAGAATTTGACTTCGGACGCATGTCCAAGTCCCATATTTTCCTACGGACCTCTCGGGACCATCCAATCTCGGGTCCGGATCCGTTTACCAAAAATGTTGACCGAAGTCAACCATATCAATATTAATATTATTTTTATCCAAATTTCTCATAGAATTCATATTTTCTATCACAAAATCTTTCGGCTACATGCTCGGATTGTGCACGTAAATCGAGGCAACATGGAATGAGGTTTTCAAGGCTTCAGAAGCTCGAAATGATTAATAAAATAAGTGATGACCCTTTGGGTCGCACAACACATTTGTCATACCTCCTTTTTACGTGTTTAATACACCCCGTGAAGGGCGAAAATGACTTTTTCCAATTAAAGGAAAGTCGGAACGGGATTTATTATTATACATTCAGAGTCGCCACTTGGAAGATTAAGGGGTGTCCCAAGTCACTGGTTGAGTCCCGATCCGAGGAAAATATGACTCTATTAACAGTCCGCGAACCAGTAATCCGAATAAGGAATTATGTTAACCCGAGAGAAGGTGTTAGGCATTCCCGGATTCTGTGGTTCTATCACGGTCGCTCAACTGTCATATTTGATTTTATCTGATTTCAGTACATGTTCTATTTTATGTGCCTTTTATTAATAAACCACTTTTAATATATTTATTGTTTATTTCACAAGAAATACAACATCGTGAAAATGTATCTCGAACCACGCCGTACCGGTACACCCGTGGCTTTAAACACATTTTGACTTTGTTGAGATTGGATTTGGGTTACAAAAATGTACTGTCATGACCATAAACCCGGTTGTGATGGCGCCCAACCCAACAACTAGGCAAGCCCGGCCAAATATGCTCCCAACCCAAGCTTGGAGCACAAAAACCATTTATTTAAATATCCTTAATAGATAAATAAACCAAATAAGCTGATAGTTATAAATATATCTCGATAATCTCACAAAAACGACATAATTTCCCAAAGATCTGGGGTCACGAGTCAAGAGCCTCTGTTGGAATATCAGGACAATACTGAAAATAATTCTACAAGTTTGAATGTACGTGGAATAAGACAAAACAACAGGGTGATAAGGGGAAATTTCGAGTCCTGCAGATGGCAGGCATCTACCTCAACGATCCCAAAAGAGGATCTATACCAGCACCAAGCTCAACTAAGCTTCCAAATACCTAAATCTGCACACATGATGCAGGGAGTCGAGTGAGTACTTCCAACTCACTGGTAATAAAAGTAAATAATGTTGAGGAAGAATAAACCACACAAAGCACTATCTTGTGCTATAAAATATAGAACTACATTTTTAGATTTCAGTACACTTTCATGGTATTCCTTTATAACACATCTAAGTAGATTTAGATATCTCTTTTTAACATCTTTTTCTTTCATTAGTAATAGTTCAATACTTGGGTACAACGTCAAATAGTGCAAGTCTGCACTCAAGTCAGCCCCTTGGGCTCAGCACACTCTAACAATTTCCACAAGGGTATCTGGTCAACAAGGCAAATAACACATGTATGCCTGTAATGTATGATTGCTAAATTTCATACCACGTAGTACAATTTGAACCAATGCATGAATGCAATGCAATGCACATGGCGTTGTGGGGTACAACCCAATGCATTTTGGCGCCGGCGCTCACTGTGGGGGTTCAGACCCCGGAGGGGCTCCTATAGCCCAAGCACAATATCAATATCACTCCTGCTGTGGCATGTAGCCCGATCCATGCATAGTCATGAATGCACATAAGCCCTTTAGGCAATAGTAACATAGCAGCTCACAGCTAAAATGTCATCAAAACCTTGTTTATGTTTTTCAAATCTTATAAAAATGCTGAGTTGCAAAATTCCATTTTAAAACCTTAGACTAAGATGAAAATATACAAAGTAATGCCAAAATAGTGATATCAATCCTTGAAGGATTCAAATATTCGGCACGAAGCCCAAACACGACAATCAGTCCAATTCATGTTAGCAAATATCTTTATTAGGGAGTCAATTCAACTTTAAGCAATTAGGTAGTATTTTTATTAAGCGGGACGGACCAAGTCACAATCCCCAATTGGTGCTCTACCCCATGCCCGTTACCTGGCATGCAAGTCACCTCAATACAACACTATGATGTGCAAGTCCGGGGTTTACAAACGCTCATGACATCATTTAAAAGTATTACCCACCTCGATCCGGTGAAAACTCTAGCGTGCGATGCCTTTTCTCCTCAAACCGGCCTCCACACTCATCGAAACTAGCCAGAATCAGTAAACATATATATCATAATAGGCTAGTAGAACAACACCTAATCAAAAACAATCGAAATATAACAAAAATCTCGAAACTAGCAAAACCCGAGCCCCGGGCCCGCTTCTCAAAAAATTATGAAACTATTATATTCGGAGTCCTCATCTCTCCATGAGTCCATACATATAAAATTTATCAATATCGGAGTTCAAATGAGCCACCAAATCCCAATTTACATAACAAAAATCAAAGCCCTAACTTCTTCAATTTATACCCAAATTCAGAGATTTAATTGATGAATCTTCCATAATATCAAATAATTAGCTTATAAATCTTACCTCCAATTGAATTCTAGATGAAATCCTCTTTAACTCTCGTCCAAAAGCTCCAAATGTTCCCAACAATGGAGGAAATAGGTTTAAACCCGCGGATGAAATATTATAAAATAGGTCTGCCCAGGTCCCGAAATACGTCATCGCGATTGCGACCCCATTGCGAAGAAAAAAAATCCAAGGCCTCCAAATTACTCTATACGAACGCGACTTGACCAATGCGAACGTGATGCACTCCTGCCCGACCTTCCACGATCGCGAACCCACTAACACGAGCGCGGAGAACATTAATCTAGCCTACCAAATTCCTTCAATGCAAACGCGACCTTGCTTGTGAGAATGCGAAGCATAGTCCCCTAACCCTTTGCGAACGTGGACCAATGAATGCAAACGCGAAGAACAAATCACCTGCCTCCCAAAACTACTACGTGATCGCGATACCACACCTACAATCGCGAAGAACAATTCTTCTACAATATTAAGGCACCAAAAATCTGTTCTCATTTCCAACCAAAAAGGGTTCATTTGAACACCCGAAATCACCCCGAGGCCCTCGAGACCTCAACTGAACATGCCAATATATCCCATGACACCATACGAACTTGTTCCAATCATAAAAACACGTCCTTAAACACAAAATTGGTTGTGCTATGTGTATTGTGGTGAAAGGTATTTGATATATGTTATGATTTGAGCAGGTACAACGCATGTTCATGTATCAATTTTGATAATATAATTCGTATAGTATCGAGATTAAAGTTGTTGATGTACATTGTGATGTCTTATCGAGTTGCGGATGTATTGTTAGGATGATTTTGGTGATTCTCTGTCAGGTGAATAGGCCAAATTACAAAGGAAACTCCGTCAAAAGTTTTGGCAAGTTTGTGACTTAGAAAAGATTTTGTCACCTAAAGAATGGGTATCTTAAGATTGTGTATGTGGCTAAAGACTGTGGTTTCGTTAGAAGAGATCAAGACTTATGATATGTTATGTTAATGATGTGATTCTATGTATCTGTATTGGAAGGTAATGATAATGAATTCATAATCGCAGGAAGTTCTTCAAATAAAGTATTGTAGAATGTGGTACTTCTGGGAAACATTAAGAGAGTATTCAACGGTCTCTGGGTCTTAGACCATGTGGTCTTATGTATGAGTCTTGCAGGTATTGTGCAACAAAGCTCTTGAGTGCTGGCAGTTGCGTAGCTCTATTTGGGTAAAAGGATTCAGTCCTGGCAGTTTAGCTTGTGTAATGAAATTTGGGAGAAAGAGTTCATGATGTGTTTTACCGTGGTTTGAAAATGAGTATATTTTTTATTAGTATGCGAAGCTTGGAATGTGTAATGATTTTTCTTCTATATGGGATCATGAAAGTCCTTGACTAGTTAAGTGCGTCGATGTTTGCGGCGTAGGATAGGAATAGAAGTTTCCATGTTATCTTAGTGTGGTATGGTATATGCGATATGTTATGGAAGGTTGATAACGATATCTTCAAGGTTTAGAGATCAATTCATATTATATGGGAAGTCATTAAAATTCTTGAGCAGCGCAGACAGCTGCAGATAATTTGAGAATCAATCTTTCTGGTGATTAAGGAAATTGGTACTGCCATTCTAGTGAGTTGGCGGGGTATATGTTCAAGGAGAGCAAGGTAATGTAAACCGATAATATCTGGTAGTATAGCAGTATCCTCTTGATGAATTGACTGTGGTGATTGAATTGTTGATGGCATAGGGAAATTCTGAATGTTTTACGTGGTGTGAATGGATGTATGTATTTGTACATCAGAATGTGGGATCTGTCATCGTGAATCCTGTGTTATATATGTGTTGGAGACAAGAATTTCTTGTGATCCGCCTATGCAGTGGTTATATATCGTGTGTGTCGGCACCGTTTAGTGGTTATTGGAAATTGGAAGCCTAGTGGGTCTTTCTTTGCTTGATATGTCGAATTTGGGTTATGATATTTGATTGTAGACTGGTTGTCTTCAGTCAGATTGTCTAGACTAATGTGATATAGACTATGTCAGAAAATACCATAGGTTGTGTGGCAAGGTGTATCGGATTATGTTAAAACATGATAGTTTTGTATCCTAAGGACCAGCGGATGGCTGGCAGGTATTGCTTTGTTAATTGGGCCTTCGTGGCGGATGTCAGTATAGAGGTTTCTACCATTGATTTAGTTCTGCTATTGAGGGACCTTTCGGATGCGTTTTGTGTGGCCGAGCATAGGACTATATAAGCCATTGTAATGAGCAAATTTGTCTCGATGTGCATTTTCTTTTGTGAGGTATATAGGTGTGGATCGGGTGGCACGCCGCCATGGGTATGGTATTTGGAGCGGGTGGCACGCCGCCACGGGTATGTTATCTGGATTGGGTTGCACGCCGCAATAGTGTGATGTGAATATAGACTTAGTTATATGTTACCTTGTATGCATTACTTCCTTGCTTTTGAGGAAAAGTCTGTATTGGGTATTGCTCGGCGAATAGCGCATCAGTAGTGTCCTTTCAGGATTCGATAGTGTATATTAATTGTATCAATGTGGGTGTGATTGATTGCTTGAGTTCAGACCTAAATATGTGTGTGGCTGACCGTTTTGAGCATGGTGACTTGAGGTGCTTCATGGGTAATAGTGTTTGGATAGAATCATGAGTTGTGGCAAGGCCACGTGATGTTATGAACTTTCGAGGAAGATTCAGTTGCCCTATTTCTATGTTGTGAGATGAGATCTCAGTTCGGTGTTGTGATGGCACGGAGGAATTGGAATTATAGCTCTTTTGTTTGAGTCAGTTGTCAAGATTTGAGTATGTTCAGATATTGTTTATTGGAGCTTGCGTTGTGCTCGTCGCGGCTTAGGCCGGTGTTGAGGTGTCCTATCACCAGTGTGGTGTGTTATAATCGAAATGATTGTTGGAGTCATTAATGAGTGCGAGCATATGTGATTTTAGCTAGTTAGAAAGGTAATATCGAGGTTTTGATCCAAAATCTGTTGTGGTATTAGTTAAAAGGGAAATGGATTCATGAATGGATGACCTGAGAGATGGATTTGATAAATCGCGTGTTCGATTGCCGTGGGAAGTATATGAAGGTGTTGGAATAATAATTTAGCTAATGAAAAAGGTTTTTCAGTTAGTATTTGGTTATCGTGGGTAATTGTTTTGATTAGAGGCCATCGTCTCGAGTGATTGGGTTATTTGATACATCATATGATCTCACCCGGAATGGCGAGTATGGGTTATTACAGTTTGTTTGGGCGTATTCTGAGTATAGACGTGGGATTCAGATTTGGCATATGATCTCGGGAAGTGCACTGTGGTTTATGGTTTGGATGGACTGTGAAATTCTAGCTATATTGTGTTATCGGGCTTATATGAGATAGGGTGACGTGGGATCACCCCGAGTATATGCTTGGTAAGGTCATTCAGCTACTGGGTTGCTTCTAGTACAACTTTGGGTCCACTCGAGGACGAGTGTTGGTTTAAGTTGGGGAATATGTAATGACCCGACCCGTCGTCACGTGAGTTACCGCCCCATTTTTATATGCTTGTTCAAGTTTCAATATATGTGTTTGGTGAATTTGAGTTAATTCAGATCGAGTTTGGTAGGAATTGAGACAAATAGTATCTTTGATGAAGGAATAGTTTGGAAAAGTCAACCGGATGTTGACTGGTGAGTTAGACGGCTCAGAATAGAATTCTGATGGTTCGATTAGCTTCGGGGGATGATTTGTGGCTTAGGAGAGTGATCAGAACTGAATTCAGAGGTCCGGTGTAGAAATAGGCTTGAATTGGCGAAGTTCGAATTTTGGTGAAATCCGGTTGATAGGTGAGATTTTGATCCAGGAGTCGGAATGAAATTCTGACAGTTGTAGTAGCTTTGTTAGGTGAATTTGGATATGTCTGCAAATTTTTAAGTCATCCGGACATTGTTTGGTCGGGTTTTTGATAGAATGTAGGTTCGGAAATTTTTGTTGAATCTTACGCTTAAATCCGCCTTAATTTGATGATTCATATGTTTGAGGGTGTGTTTTTATGATTGAAACAAGTTCGTGTGTTGATTTAGAGTTGATTTTTATTTTTGGTTGAGGTCCCGGGGCCTCGGGATGTTTTCGGAGGGTAGAACTGATGAATTTTTTAAGTGTGTTATTACTGGTATTTAATGCAGCAGGGTTTTTGCTTCTGCGGAAGGGGGACCGCAGAAGCGGTTCCGTAGAAGCGGGAAAATGAACGCAGATTGATCCCAGGGCCGGTCAGTGGAATTTCTGCAGGAGCGAGTTGTTTATCGCAGAAACGGGCCATGGTCCGCAGAAGCGGAAGTTGGCAGGTTGGGGAAACCTCGCAGAAGCGGAGAAAAATCTGCTTGAGCGGTCTCGCAGGTGTGAGTTTTGAACCACAGAAGTGGTCTTGGACTTACAGAAGGTCGCAGAAGCGACTATGTTGTCGCAGGAGTGGGCTCGCGGAAGCGTGCCTAGTGTCACAGAAGCGAAAAGCGACCTGGGATTAATGAACAGTAAGGGTTCGAAATTTTAGAAATTATAACACATTTGGGGTTTCTAACTAAGAGGCGATTTTGAGGAGGAAATTGAGGGGTATCATCAGGTAAGCACCCTTGGACTCAAATTAGGTTAATATATTGATAAACCATGAATTTAATCTCTGAAAATGGTAGAATTAAGGTGCAAAAATGGGGGAATTTGCGCTAAGCCTGGGAAATAGAAAATTGACGATTTTAATGGGCAAACGGGCTCCGATTTTGATAAATTTTATATGTACGAACGCGTGGCAAGATAAGGATTCAAAAAATGTGAGTTTCATAATTATTCGAGAAGCGGGCCCTAGGCTCGGTTTTTGCTAGTTTCGAGATTTTTCATGTATTTTGATTGTTTTCGATTGGATGTTGTTCCATTAGCCTATTTTGATATACTTGTACCGATTTTGACTAGTTTCGACGCGAGTGGAGGCCGGTTCGAGGAGCTAAGGCATCGCGGGGTTGAGTTTTCGCCGGATCGAGGTGGGTAATACTTGTAAATGATGTCTTGAGTGTTAGTAAACCCCGGACTTGCACATCCTAGTGCTGTATTGAGGTGTCTTGCACGCTGGATAATGGGCGTGGGGTAGAGTACCATTGGGGATTGTGACTTGGTCCGTCCCGCTTAATAAAAATACTACCTAATTGCTTGAAATTGAATTGACACCCTAATAAAGATATTAATTATCATGCATTGGACTGATTATCATGTTTTGGGCTTCATGCCGAATATTTGATTCCTTCAGGGATTGGTATCACTGTCATGGTAATACTGTACATATTTTATTTCAGTCTAAGGTTTTTAAACTGGTATTTTTCTACTCAGCATTTTTATTAGATTTGAAAAACTTGAACAAGGTTTTGATGACATTTTAGCTGTGAGCTGTTATGACATTGTTGCCCAAGGGGCTTATATGCATTCATGACTATGCATGGATCGGGCTGCACGCCGCAGCATGAGTGATATTGATATTGCGCTTGGGCTATAGGAGCCCCTCCGGAGTATGAACCCCCACAGTAAGCGCATGCGTCTTTGCATGGATCGGGTTGTACGCCACAACATCATATGCATTGCATTGCATACATACATGGACTTTACTTGTACTACGTGGCATGACATTTAGCACTCATTCATTACTGGCATACATGTGTTATATGCCTTATTGACCAGATACCTTGGTAGAAATTGTTAAGGAGTGCTGAGCCCAATGGGCTGATTTGAGTGCAGACTTCCACTGTTTGAGGTTGTACCGGGTATTGAACTGTAATGATGAAAGGAAGAGATGTTAAAAAGAGATTTTAAAAATCTACTTAAATATGTTAAAAAGGAATATCATGAAAGTGAACTACAGTTTAAAAGATGATTTTGTGTTTTCTAGCATGAGATAGTGCTTTGTGTGGTTTTCTTTACCTCAGCATTATTTACTTTTATTACCACTAAGTTGGACGTACTCACTCGACTCCCTGCACCATGTGTGCAGATTTAGGTACTTGGAAGCTTAGCTTAGCTTGGGGCTGGCCTAGAGCTCCATTTGGGATCGTCGAGGTAGCTGCCTGGCATCCGCAGTACCCGACACTCCCCATTTTACTCTGTTATTTTGTTTATTCTGCATACTCTCGGACTTTTAGAGTTACTTACAGTATTGTATTGATATTCTGATAGAGGCTCTTGGCTCATGCTCCCAAATCTTTGGGAAGTTACATTGTATTTTCGGGATATTCTTATAAATATCAGTTTGGTCATGTTTTCCTTCACTGTTAATAACTTAAAAATAAATTATTTTGAGCTCTAAGCTCGGGATGAGAGTTTATTTGGTCGGGCTGGCCTAGAAATATGCTGGGTGCCATCACGATCGGGTTTTGGGGTCGTGACACTTTTGTATCTATGTAAATATAATCAGATCTAAACTCATATTACTAGTAAAATTTTAGAACAATAATTGAATTCCTATTTTATTGCTCAAGCTTGAAGGAATGTCAATGTCGAGTTCAAATATGTACCTGGATTGAAATTACATGGAAGACGATGAATTAGATCTCTAATCAGGAACATCAACAGAATCAGAACAACAAATCCCAATACAGCTTCAATACACCAGAATTATGCCACAGCAAATGGTAGAAACAGTAGAATAAACCATCGACTTCATTCAATGCAAATTCAACAGTATTTCGATCACTAGAACCACACAGAGTCGACAAACAACCTTCAAATTGAACTGAAAACTAATGAAACAGTGAACTTTTTTTTATATTTTTGCCCAGTCAAATGTTTTTGAGTTTTGGAAGTAGTTAATTTCGAGAATTTGGATCTATAAAGGCAGAATTTCTTGAGGGATATTTTCAGATTGCCAAACTTGTAAAATGAGGCATATTGATGCCTATTTATAGATTTAAAAATGGAGGGAAGTTCAAATTTTATTAATTATACTATGGTCCCTCTTTTATTTCAGTTTTATCCTTATTCTTTTATTAGTTATTTAACTGACTACCCTTAGTTGTGAAAAATCACACTAGTTACCCCATCTAGAACCTTCTATCTTAGTGTAATTCTCTATATACCCCCACTTCACTTAGAAATATACCCCATTGACCTTTTAGGATTCCCAAACTACCCCTACTTCCTTAGATTTATTACCACTATCCCTTTTTATGTACCCAAAAGACCCCTAAATCTAGATCAGATTTACATATTAACCTACTGCTCTTCTACCCCTTTTACCCCTAAACTTAATTAATTTTTACCCTATTACCCTTTAATCCCTTTTACCCCTGAACTAAGAATCGAATTTTAAATCCAAATAATTACTGATTATAAATTAACAGCTATAACCAAATCAATATCAATTAACCATAAGTAATCAAACTTATTATTAATACTAACTAACGATTATTATTGACTAACAATTATCAGAATTAACAAATTTCATAAACCAAACAAACAACTAAAATCACACTGAATATCATGAAAATTCACTTATACTATTTTATATCAATTTATTCACTAAATCAAAATTAATCAAAAAAATCTGCTATTTATTAAACCTAAAACTAAAGCATATAAGCATATTTAAAAATAAAACCCTAATCAATAAACGACTAAATATGCAAAGACAAACACACATGCAAAGAAAAATAAGAAACATAAGAGAAGAGAAAACTTAGCTTTTTATCTTTTTATTCATTTTCTTGAACAGTCTTTTAAACCTCAGAATTTACACGAAGAATAAATTTTTGCGCCAATTTCTTGAATTTTGAGTCACCGGAGAAGCTTCAAACTTTGATTCGAGCCGCTCCAGTGATCTTTAAGGCTCAAGACTTTCAAAAATGGGTTGAGGGTGTCAAGTAGAGGTTGTGGTGTCATTTTGGGTTGGTTTGGACAAAGTTGTGTTCGCCAGAGTTAGGGTTCCGGCGACACATTTCTGGATATTCGAACAACTGGAGAAGAATTTGAAGGAAAAGAAGTTTAGGGGTAGAATTAGGGGCTAAAGGCAGTTCGATGGTATTTTTTGGGGGCTGAGTGATGAAGGTGTAGCCTCCCGCCGGTACGGTTGTGGCGGGGGTCAGAGGAATTTGGGGGTGGCTGACTTAGAGAAGAAGAAGAGAATGAAAAATGTTTTTTAGGGTTAATTGGTTTTTGATATATTAAAGGTGTAACGTTTGACACCAACCATTGGATCAGATGATTTTAATGCCTCAGATTCTTTAAGCCCTAAACGATGCCGTTTATTTTACTGAAAAGATCAACCCCATCCGTTAGATTAAAATGATCAAGGATTGTGATTGACAATCTCAAACGTCGTCGTTTTGTGTAAAAGAGATGAAGCCACTCGATCATTAGATCAATTTATCGCAATGGCTCAGATTGATCTATCTAAAACAGGGTCGTTTGGTTAAGGGGGAGGGCTGACCGGGTAAGGAACTTGGGCTAGGCGTGGGTATTTTATTTTGGGCCTTGGGATAATTAGCCTAACTTCTTATTAGTCCAATCCTTTTATTATTTTATTTACTTTTTCACTCATATTATTTTTTGTATTGTATTTTCCTTTGTATTTTGTATTTTTATTTTTCTTTTCCAATTTTATATATTTTCTGATTGTTAAACTATTTAAATTCTAGAATTTATTTAATAGTAATTTACAATTAAAACACTCAAAATTCTATTTTTGATTTTTTCTTAAAATGTTTCAAAATGATTTAATACTAAAATTGTAAAATTAAAAATCCTAATGCATATGCATATTCTTTTGTATTTTAGTATGAATTATTATGCAACTAATTAACACAAAAATGCAACAAATTTCAACAAAAATTGTGAAAATAATGAAAAATCATTTTATTTGGATTTTAGGAATAATTTGCTTAGGGCAGAAATCACGTGCTCACAGCTTCCCCTCTTTGCCCGGAAACACGAAGAGTTTTTGTGCAAAGACAAGTGAGCGGTAATGAGGGATTTTTTCCTAGTCGCATATTTCGTGCGAAGCATTTTGAAAAGTTTGACCGCACCTTGCTTCAGATGTTGCCTACATATCCTGGGCTAAACGGGAATCAACTCAGTGTAGTTCGGGAGTGTCTAGTAGCTGGGACTACCAGGAAGCTGTGATTTCATTGATGTTGCTGCTGTCACTACTTGTTGACCCCCTTATTACACCATGTAAAGAAAAAAAGAAGCTAGCCTAAGCTATGCTCTATGAGTTACAAGAAATCCTATCTATGCCTTAGAACTTTCTCTTGTGTTGCCTTGAACTGGTATCTTGTACTCTTTCAATGGAATTCTGGCTGTTGCCTTGATGATGTTTTGAAATATATGCTCATACTTCACGTGGACTCCTGTTTGCGATTGCTTGAAAAGATATTCCCTTGTTCTCCAGGTGGGCTCCTACCCGTGATTACTTTGAGAAAGTATTCCCTTATTTCCAGGTGGGCTCCTGCTTACAACAAAATAGACAACCAAAGAAAATTTTCTGCCCTAGTATGGTGACTGGGTGTATCATGTTATCATATATGAAAATTAAACCTAGAATTTGAGTTGTACTTCCCTTGTTTTCTAGGTGGGTGCCTGCCTATTGAATTTGAAAGGATATTCCCTTTGTTCTTCAGGTGGGCTCCTGCTTTTGAAAAGTATTCCCTTTATTCTTCAGGTGGGCTCCTGTTTGCCGATTTTGAAAAGTATTCCCTTGTTCTTTAGTTGGGCTCCTGCTTGCTAAATTGAAAGATATTCCCTTTGTTTTTCAGGTGGGCTCCTGCTTGCTGAATTTGAAAGATATTCCCTTGTTCTTCAGGTGGGCTCCTGCTTACTGAATTTGAAAAATATTCCCTTTGTTTTTCAGGTGGGCTCCTGCTTGCTGAATTTGAGAGATATTCCCTTGTTCTTCAGGTGGGCTCCTGCATGCTGAATTTGAAAAATACTTCCTTTGTTTTTCAAGTGGGCTCCTGCTTACTGAATTTGAAATGTATTCCCTTTGATCTTGATGACCCAAACTGTTTTTACTCATGCTAATGTCTTGGTGTTTCTGTTCCCTTTGAAACTTTGCTTTTCTCCAATCATCTGATTACCCTTTTTATGGGATTTGCATTGGTCCTTCGTGTTTTACATTCCTTTAATATGTCCTGATCTCAACTGGGAAGCTGGTAGTTAGCTTTGATTGAAATGTCTTATTTACAGATTTCAAGAAAAATGAAATGCAATGACCTCAAAGTTTTTGAGGATAGAAAGATTCTGAAAAGAAAAAGAGGATAAGACTTATTTGAGTGGAAAAAATTGATTCCATTGATCATGTCATGCATTTTCGATTAACCAGCCTAGTCTATCCAACCAATCAACTATCAATTTCCACATTTACTGTTCCATACTTTCACAATCTGACTTGCACTAGAACCTAAACCATGCTTGTTTTGCCATTTTTCAACCACATACCTTCTTCATTTGCCCATTTGAAAACTCATTTTTGCCTTACGGTGCCCGTGAGGGTTTTCACCAATAAGACACTCTCATTTTAATATCTCTCAACCACGTTGCCTTATGGTGCCCGTGAGAGTTTTCACCAATAAGATTCTCTCATTTTTTATTTCTCTCAACTCACGTCGCCTTACGGTTCTCGTAAGGCTTTTGACCAATAAGACTCTCTCATTTTCAATTTTCTCATCTTCTGGTACCAGAGTGTTGTCCACAACATGCGTCTCCTTACCTACTTGCATTGACATTTCTTAAAATTAGATCAGAAGGTCTTTCTTTGGACCGTATAAAGGCTCCAACAATTTCACTATGGGTTCAAAATTACAACTTTCAGAATCATATCTTCCATAACAAACATAACTTCTGCCCTGGTTTCATTCTTGGGAATACTTGGAGTTTTCTTCGGTTGTGACTAAACCTTAGTGAGGTTGCCTACGTACCCTTTCGAGATCAAGTGAAACGTAGTTCAGGTCATAAAATCTCTTCATTGTTGCGATGTTTCTTTCCTTCCATTCTTCTTCTTTCTTTTCTTGTTTTCTTTTCTTTTTCTTTCTTTTCTTCTTTTTCTTTTCTCTTTTTTTTTCTTTTTTTTTCTTTCTGTTCTTCTTTTTCTTTTCTCTTTTCTTTTTCTTTTTCTTTCTTATGTGCTTTTCTTTTCTTTTCCTTCTTTTTTTCTCTACTTGATTTCCCTGTCTTGATTTTTTTTGTTAATTCCAAAAGAGGGATATGAAAGAAAATATAATAAGGTTCAGAGGGATATCAATGGATAAAGTGTTTGGAAAGCAGAACAAAAAATGCTTTCATCATTTCAATCTCAAAACATGTCAAATACAATCAGATACATAAAGGTAAAGAAATCATACATAATATCTCTTGACTGCATCAAAATTGATAGCCATTTCTTGTCACGACCCGGATTTCCCACCATCGGGGTCATGATGGCGCCTACTAAATAGAAGCTAGGCAAGCCAAATATTAATTACATCTCCATTAATAACCAATTTCTTATTAACAACATAAAATTTACAGCGGAACAATCAAAATTAGCGGAAGACTTAGTCAGATATGATAAAGAAAAATCCAAATCTGATACACTACCCAAGACTGGTGTCACAATACTCACGAACTTCTACGAATAATACACATAATTGTTTGAAAGAAAGTACAAGCTGTTTATCTCGATTACATGAGATAACAGAATGAAAAGCATAGATAGGAGAGACAACGGGTCCTGCGGACGCCTGCAAGGCTACCTCGTAGTCTCAGTAGTCGGAAAATCCACAAGTCGCTACTGCCGCTGCTGCTGTCCGTAACCTGTATCTGCGCAAAAAGAGCGCAGAGTGTAGTATCAGCACAACCGACCCCATGTGCCGGTAAGTGCCTGGCCTATCCCAGCGAACTAGTGACAAGGCTAAGGCCAGTCACCCACCTAAACCTGTACAGTTGCAATATAGATATATATATACAATACATTCATAAAGAAATACTCTGCTCTGAAATAATATTCAATAACTCAAGATATCCAAAATAATCTTACTTTCATGTCTCAATTTCCTCTTTCATTTCATGTCTCGTGGTAGGCGTACCACCCGCTCCCAACTATCACAGTAATTGTCTCTTGTGGTAGGCGTACCACCCGCTCCCAATTATCAATAATTATATCTCTTGTGGTAGGCGTACGACCCGCTCCCAATTATCAATAATTATATCTCTTGTGGTAGGCGTACCACCCGCTCCCAAATATATCAATAGTTATATCTTGTGGTAGGCGTACCACCCGCTCCCAAATATATCAATAATTATATCTCGTGGTAGGCGTACCACCCGCTCCCAAATATATATCAATAATCATATCTTGTGGTAGGCGTACCACCCGCTCCCAAATATATATCAATAATCATATCTTGTGGTAGGCGTACCACCCGCTCCCAAATATATATCAATAGGCTACCGGCAACTATGGCCAATGCCAAGATTTAAGTCACTTTGTGGTCGGCGTACCACACGATCCCAATTTATAAAATATATATATATTACCGGCAATTAGCCAATAATCTCTATATCAACAATATTTATAATTACCGGTTTTAAACCAATAATTCACAATAATTTCAACAATTTACCTTCATTACCGGTATAACACCAATAACTCTTATTCAACAATTTATTCATAACTAAATTCATATTCCTACAAACTAGGATAGAACAAACACTTACCTCGAAAATTTACGAATGATTTAATCCGTAGCAATGCCCTTTCCTTTCGAATTTGACTCCAATCCAACCGTATCTATACACAATTGATTTAATATTATCAATTCTACTCAACAAACTAATTCTTAAGACCAAATACCAATTTTACAACATTCTGCCATGAATAGTGAATTTCAACCCCGGGCCCACATGGTCGGAACTCGGGGTTAGGACCAAAATCCGGTTACCCATCCCCCCACGAGTTCATATATATGATTTGTTTCAAAATCGGACCTCAATTCGAGGTCCAATTCCCCAATTTATGAAAAACCCTATTTTCTAACAAAAACAAGAATTCTACCATGAAAATCATTGATTTCTTATGAAAAACATGTTTAATGATGTTAGGAATTGAAAGAATTAAGTAAAAAGTGACTTACAATCGTTTTGATGAAGAAGAAATCCTTGAAGAATCGCAAATGAGTGTTTTGTTTTTGTAAAATGTGAAGAAATGACTGAAATTCGTGTTTTTCAGGTCTCTGTGTTCGCATTTGCGAACATGGGTTCGCAATTGCGAACCCCGACCAATTTCTGGAGTTTGAAAAATAAGCTAAGGATGGGAAGTTCGCATTTGCGAACTTTTGTTCGCATTTGCGAAGACAAGGCATACTGGGAGGTTCGCATTTGCGACATAATGTTCGCATTTGCGAACAAGGCTGGCCTCCAGCGACCTTCGCATTTGCGAAGAAGGCTTCGCATTTGCGAAGCATGGCTTAACAGTGAAGGCCTCGCATTTGCGAGGTTATGTTCGCAATTGCGAACCCAAGCCTTCCTGGACGCCCTTCGCATTTGCGATCAAGGGTTCGCATTTGCGAACCCTGCCTTGATCTGTCACCTTCGCAATTGCGAAAAATGCTTCGCATTTGCGAAGCCAACAGCTGGGTGAAAAACCAGCAGTGCAAAAATTCAGAAATTTAACCAACGGCCTATCAAATCTTTACCCGAGCCCCCCGGGCTCCAAACCAAACATGTACACAACCTCAAAAACACATTATGGACTTGTTCGTGCGACCATATCGCCAATATCACTTCGTTTTCATCAAATCAAGCCTCAAACTCATGATTTTCATACCTTTAGTTTTCAAAACTTCTTAACTTGGAACTCAAGGTCCAAAACATCTCAAACGACATCCAAATGTCACCAAACTTTACAGAAATCACATATATAATATTTAAGACTTGTACCGGGCGTCGGAACCAAAATACGAGCCCGATACCAAGGTTAATTAATTTATTTCCTTTAATAATTACATCAAAAACAATTTCACATAAAAATTCATAACTTGGGCTCTAGGCCTCAGGAATTCGACTCCGGACGCATGTCCAAGTCCCATATTTTCCTACGGACCTCTCGGGACCATCAAATCTCGAGTCCGGATCCGTTTACCAAAAATATTGACCGAAGTCAACCATATCAATATTAATATCATTTTTATCCAAATTTCTCATAGAATTCATATTTTCTATCACAAAATCTTTCCGGCTACATGCTCGGATCGTGCACGTAAATCGAGGCAACATAGAATGAGGTTTTCAAGGCCTCGGAAGCTCGAAATGATTAATTAAATAGGTGATGACCTTTTGGGTCGTCACATCCTCCACCTCTAGAACAACCATTCGTCCTCGAACGGACGAGAGAAGGAAGTACCTGAGTTGGGGAACAAATGAGGGTAGCGGCTCCGCATATCGGACTCGGACTCCCGGGTCGATGCCTCAGGAGGCTGACCTCTCCACTGAACACGCACAAAAGTATAACTCTTCGACCTTAACTGTCGAACCTGCCGGTTTAGAATGGCCACCGGCTCCTCCTCGTAAGATAGATCATTGTCCAATTGGACAGTACTGAAGTCTAACACATGTGTGGGATCACCGTGGTATCTCCGAAGCATAGATACATGAAAAACTGGATGCACGGCTGATAAGCTAGGCGGCAAAGCTAATCTGTAAGCCACCCCTCCCACTCTGTCTAAAATCTCAAATGGACCAATATACCTAGGGCTGAGCTTGGCCTTCTTTCCGAACCTCATCACGCCCTTCATAGGCGACACCCGAAGCAATACTCGTTCACCAACCATGAAATCTACATCTCGAACCTTGCGATCCGCATAAGTCTTTTGCCTAGACTGAGCTGAACGCAATCTCTCCTGAATAGTCTTGACCTTATCCAAGGCCTCATGAACTAAGTCTGTACCAACAACCGAGCCTCTCCCGGTTCAAACCATCCAACTGGTGATCGACATCGCCTACCATACAACGCCTCATACGGAGCCATCCGGATGCTAGATTGGTAACTGTTATTGTAGGCGAACTCTGCTAATGGTAGAAACTGGTCCCACGAGCCTCCGAAATCAATGACGCATGCTCGAAGCATATTCTCTAGAATCTGAATAGTCCTCTAGGACTGACCATCCTTCTGAGGATGAAAATCTGTACTGAGCTGAACCTGGGTGCCTAACTCCTGCTGGATCGCTCTCCGGAACCGCGAGGTAAACTGTGTACCCCGATTAGAGATAATAGATACTGGCACCCCGTGGAGACGAACAATCTCCCTAATGTAAACCTCCGCTAACCTCTCCGATGAGTAGGAGACAGATACCGGAATAAAGTGTGCTGACTTGGTCAGCCTATCAACAATGACCCAAATAGCATCAAATTTCCTTCTAGTCAAAGGAAGTCCAGTAACGAAATCCATAGTGATCCGCTCCCATTTCCACTCGGGAATTTCAATCCTCTGGAATACACCACCAGGTCTCTAGTGCTCATATTTCACCTGCTGACAATTTAGACACCGAGCGACATATGCAACGATATCTTTCTTCATTCTACGCCACCAATAGTGCTGACGTAAGTCCTGGTACATCTTCGCGGCGCCTGGGTGAATAGAATACCGCGAACTGTGGGCCTCTGCTAAGATTAACTCTCGAATCCCTTCGACATTGGGCACACAAACTCGACCCCGCAATTTCAATATCCCATCATCATCTAGATTTACCTGTGTGGCACCTCCCCGATGTACTGTATCTCTCAACTCACGCAAATGAGGATCATCAAATTGCCTCTCACGGATACGCTCTAATAAAGAAGAATGAGCGACCGTGCAGGCTAACACTCTGCTAGGCTCATAAATATCCAATCTCACGAACCGGTTGGCTAATGCCTGGACGTCTAGAGCCAATGGTCTCTGACTGACCGGAATATATGCAAGACTACCCATGCTGGCGGACTTTCTACTCAATGCATCGGCCACCACATTGGCCTTACCTGGGTGATATAAAATAGTAACATCATAGTCTTTTAGCAACTCTAGCCACCTTCTCTGCCTCATATTCAACTCTTTCTGCTTAAACAAGTACTGAAGACTCTTATGATCGGTGTATACTTCACATGCTATACCATACAAATAATGCCTCCAGATCCTCAATGCGTGAATAATCGCCGCCAATTCTAGGTCATGCACTGGATAGTTCTTCTCATGAATCTTCAACTGCCTCGAAGCATAGGCAATAACCTTTCCATCCTGCATTAACACCGCACCAAGCCCAATACGGGAAGCATCACAATAAACAGTATAAGGTCCCGTACCTGTGGGTAAAACCAATACCGGTGTTGTGGTCAAGGTTGTCTTGAGCTTTTGAAAGCTCGCCTCACATTCATCGGACCATTCAAATTAAACACCCTTCTGGGTCAATCTGGTCAGTGGGGTTGCAATAGACGAAAATCCTTCTACGAATCGGCGATAATAGCCCGCTAACCCCAAGAAACTCCGAATATCCGTGGCTGATGTCGGTCTAGGCCAGCTCTTGACTGCCTCAATTTTCTTCGGATCAACCTGAATACCTGCTGCCGTCACAATATGACCCAGGAATGCAACTGAACTTAGCCAAAATTCACACTTTGAAAATTTTGCATATAGCTGGCTATTTCTCAGAGTCTGTAAGGCCACTCTGAGATGTTGCGCATGCTCCTCCTAACTGCGGGAATATATTAATATGTCATCAATGAAGACTATTACAAAAAAGTCTAAATAAGGCCGGAACACCCGATTCATTAATTCCATAAAAGCTGCTGGAGCATTTGTCAACCCAAAAGACATGACCAGAAATTCATAATGTCCATACCGAGTGCGGAACGCTGTCTTAGGGACATCAGATGCCCTAATCTTCAGCTGATGATAGCCAGATCTCAAATCTATCTTTGAAAATACCTTGGCACCCCGAAGCTGGTCAAATAAATCATCAATTCGCGGAAGTGGATATTTATTTTTGATAGTCACCTTGTTTAACTGTCGATAGTCAATGCACATTCTCATCGAACCATCTTTCTTCTTTACAAATAATACAGGTGCACCCCACGGCGAAACACTGGGCCTAATGAAACCCTTTTCAAGTAAATCCTGCAACTCTTCCTTCAATTCTTTTAACTCTGGCGGAGCCATACGGTATGGGGGAATGGAAATGGGCTGAGTGCCTGGAGCCAAATCAATGCAAAAATCAATGTCCCTATCGGGCGGCATACCCGGCAAGTCTGAAGGAAATACTTCAGGAAATTCGCGAACCACAGGCACAGAGTCAATAGAAGGAACCTCAGCACTAGAATCACGGACATAGGCCAAATAAGCCAAGCATCCCTTTCCAACCATACGCCGAGCTTTAACATAAGAAATAACATTACGACTAGTATGACCTGAAATTCCTTTCCACTCTATACGAGGCGAATTCGGCAGAGCTAAAGTCACAGTCTTGGCATGGCAATCTAAAATAGCATGATACGGAGATAGCCAGTCCATGCCTAGTATAATATCGAAGTCCACCATATTTAGGAGTAATAAATCAGCACGGGTCTCGAGACCCTCAATTACTATAATACATGACCGATGAACTCGATCAACCACAATAGAGTCGCCTACTGGTGTAGACACATGAACGGGAACACTCAGTGGATCACTGGGCTGAATCAAGTATGGTGCAAAATAGGAAGACACATACGAATATGTAGACCCAGGGTCAAATAATGCTGATGCCTTTCTATCACAAACCAAAATAATACCTGTAATGACGGCATCAGAAGACTCAGCCTCTGGTCTGGCAGGAAGTGCATAACATCGGGGCTGTGCCCCACCACCCTGAGCAGTATCTCTAGGACGATCAGCTGCTGGCTGGTCTCTACCTCTATCGGTCTGAGCTCCACCTCTATGACCTCTACCTCCATCTCTATGTCCTCTACCTCCGCCTCTAGCTGGCTGGGCAGGCTATGAGGGAACTGGGGCCTGAATCATGGCACGAGAACCCTGCTGGTGAGATCTGTCCGAAGCTCGAGGGCAATACCTTGCAATGTGCCTAAGATCACCGCACGTAAAACAAGCCCTCGGCTACTGAAAATGGCGAAGTGGTGGTGCACTGATAGGCTGCTGATCAGAGTAGCGTGGCTGAGAATTACGATCACCTGAAGCATCATGAGAAACCTGAAGAGCTGACCGATAAGGCCTAGGAGGATGGCCTCTATCATAAAAATCTCTATCTCCAGACGAGGTACCACTGAATCTACCCGAATTACGAGATCTCTTATCTGATCCATGTCTCGCTCCCTGTGACAGAGCCATCTCGATCCGGCGGGCTGCATTAGCCGCCTCCTGAAAAGTGATTTCAGTTCCTGCTCCCATAGCCATCTGTAGCCGAATTGGCTGATTCAAGCCATCAATAAACCTCCTCACTCTCTCCCGCTCTGTGGGAAGTATGATAATAGCATGACGAGCCAGGTCCACGAACCTAGTCTCGTACTGTGTGACAGACATAGAACCCTGATGAAGACGCTCAAATTGTCTGCGCATAAACTCCCGCTGAGTTGCTGGAAGGAACTTCTCCAAGAATAATTCTGCAAACTGCTCCCAAGTCAAAGATGACGATCCCGCTGGCCTGGTTAGACAATAATCTCTCCACCAAGTCTTGGCGGAACCGGATAACCGAAAAGTAGCAAAATCCACACCATTTGTCTCCACAATACCCATAGTACGGAGAACTTCGTGGCAGTTGTATAGGAAGTCCTGTGGATCCTCTGAAGAAGTACCACTGAATGTGGTAGTGAACAGCTTGGTAAACCTGTCCAATCTCCACAACGCATCAGCAGACATAGCTGCACCATCATTAGACGGAGTCGTAATAATAGGCCGAACCGCCTCCGCTGGCTGAATCACAGGATCTTGAGCCTGCGGAATTACTGGCTCCGGAGTGCGCGTAGCAGGAGTCTGATTACCTCCTCCAGCCTGAGAAGTGGTTGGTGCTACCGGTAATAAACCTGCTCTGGTGACATGATCCATAAAACCTGCTATCCGGACCAAAGCATCCTGAAGATCCGGTGAAAATAAAGCTCCTCCTGGGACCTGAGCTGGGCCTACTGGAGCTGCTGGGGCTGGAATTTCCTCCTCTATATGAACCTGAGGTTCTGCCACTCGTGCTGCTGCTCGGGGCTGAGCTATGCCCCTACCTTGCCCTCTAGGACGACCTCGACCTCGGCCTCTACCCCTAGCAGGAGCTGCCGCTGCTGGGACCTCGGGCTGATGGTCAGTAGATGAGGATGCACGTGTCCTTACCATCTGCGGAAGAACAGAGTAGAAGTTCAATTAACATTCAAAAGATCAAGTCGCACGACCGGAAAGAATAAAGAGAATATTTTCCTAACTCTGTAGCCTCTGGAGGATAAATACAGACGTCTCCGTACCGATCCTTCAGACTCTACTAAGGTTGTTCGTTAGTTGTGAGACCTATGCAACCTAGTGCTCTGATACCAACTTGTCACGACCCGGATTTCCCACCATCGGGGTCATGATGGCGCCTACTAAATAGAAGCTAGGCAAGCCAAATATTAATTACATCTCCATTAATAACCAATTTCTTATTAACAACATAAAATTTACAGCGGAACAATCAAAATTAGCGGAAGACTTAGTCAGATATGATAAAGAAAAATCCAAATCTGATACACTACCCAAGACCGGTGTCACAATACTCACGAACTTCTAAGAATAATACACATAATTGTTTGAAAGAAAGTACAAGCTGTTTATCTCGATTACATGAGATAACAGAATGAAAAGCATAGATAGGAGAGACAACGGGTCCTGCGGACGCCTGCAAGGCTACCTCGTAGTCTCAGTAGTCGGAAAATCCACAAGTCGCTACTGCCGCCGCTGCTGTCCGTAACCTGTATCTGCGCAAAAAGAGCGCAGAGTGTAGTATCAGCACAACCGACCCCATGTGCTGGTAAGTGCCTGGCCTATCCCAGCGAACTAGTGACAAGGCTAAGGCCAGTCACCCACCTAAACTTGTACAGTTGCAATATAGATATATATATACAATACATTTATAAAGAAATACTCTGCTCTGAAATAATATTCAATAACTCAAGATATCCAAAATAATCTTACTTTCATGTCTCAATTTCCTCTTTCATTTCATGTCTCGTGGTAGGCGTACCACCCGCTCCCAACTATCACAGTAATTGTCTCTTGTGGTAGGCGTACCACCCGCTCCCAATTATCAATAATTATATCTCTTGTGGTAGGCGTACCACCCGCTCGCAAATATATCAATAGTTATATCTTGTGGTAGGCGTACCACCCGCTCCCAAATATATCAATAATTATATCTCGTGGTAGGCGTACCACCCGCTCCCAAATATATATCAATAATCATATCTTGTGGTAGGCGTACCACCCGCTCCCAAATATATATCAATAATCATATCTTGTGGTAGGCGTACCACCCGCTCCCAAATATATATCAATAGGCTACCGGCAACTATGGCCAATGCCAAGATTTAAGTCACTTTGTGGTCGGCGTACCACACGATCCCAATTTATAAAATATATATATATTACCGGCAATTAGCCAATAATCTCTATATCAACAATATTTATAATTACCGGTTTTAAACCAATAATTCACAATAATTTCAACAATTTACCTTCATTACCGGTATAACACCAATAACTCTTATTCAACAATTTATTCATAACTAAATTCATATTCCTACAAACTAGGATAGAACAAACACTTACCTCGAAAATTTACGAATGATTTAATCCGTAGCAATGCCCTTTCCTTTCGAATTTGACTCCAATCCAACCGTATCTATACACAATTGATTTAATATTATCAATTCTACTCAACAAACTAATTCTTAAGACCAAATACCACTTTTACAACATTCTGCCATGAATAGTGAATTTCAACCCCGGGCCCACATGGTCGGAACTCGGGGTTAGGACCAAAATCCGGTTACCCATCCCCCCACGAGTTCATATATATGATTTGTTTCAAAATCGGACCTCAATTCGAGGTCCAATTCCCCAATTTATGAAAAACCCTATTTTCTAACGAAAACAAGAATTCTACCATGAAAATCATTGATTTCTTATGAAAAACATGTTTAATGATGTTAGGAATTGAAAGAATTAAGTAAAAAGTGACTTACAATCGTTTTGATGAAGAAGAAATCCTTGAAGAATCGCAAATGAGTGTTTTGTTTTTGTAAAATGTGAAGAAATGACTGAAATTCGTGTTTTTCAGGTCTCTGTGTTCGCATTTGCGAACATGGGTTCGCAATTGCGAACCCCGACCAATTTCTGGAGTTTGAAAAATAAGCTAAGGATGGGAAGTTCGCATTTGCGAACTTTTGTTCGCATTTGCGAAGCCAAGGCATACCGGGAGGTTCGCATTTGCGACATAATGTTCGCATTTGCGAACAAGGCTGGCCTCCAGGGACCTTCGCATTTGCGAAGAAGGCTTCGCATTTGCGAAGCATGGCTTAACAATGAAGGCCTCGCATTTGCGAGGTTATGTTCGCAATTGCGAACCCAAGCCTTCCTGGACGCCCTTCGCATTTGCGATCAAGGGTTCGCATTTGCGAACCCTGCCTTGATCTGTCACCTTCGCAATTGCGAAAAATGCTTCGCATTTGCGAAGCCAACAGCTGGGTGAAAAACCAGCAGTGCAAAAATTCAGAAATTTAACCAACGGCCTATCAAATCTTTACCCGAGCCCCCCGGGCTCCAAACCAAACATGTACACAACCTCAAAAACACATTATGGACTTGTTCGTGCGACCATATCGCCAATATCACTTCGTTTTCATCAAATCAAGCCTCAAACTCATGATTTTCATACCTTTAGTTTTCAAAACTTCTTAACTTGGAACTCAAGGTCCAAAACATCTCAAACGACATCCAAATGTCACCAAACTTTACAGAAATCACATATATAATATTTAAGACTTGTACCGGGCGTTGGAACCAAAATACGAGCCCGATACCAAGGTCAATTAATTTATTTCCTTTAATAATTACATCAAAAACAATTTCACATAAAAATTCATAACTTGGGCTCTAGGCCTCGGAATTCGACTCCGGACGCATGTCCAAGTCCCATATTTTCCTACGGACCTCTCGGGACCATCAAATCTCGAGTCCGGATCCGTTTACCAAAAATATTGACCGAAGTCAACCATATCAATATTAATATCATTTTTATCCAAATTTCTCATAGAATTCATATTTTCTATCACAAAATCTTTCCGGCTACATGCTCGGATCATGCACGTAAATCGAGGCAACATAGAATGAGGTTTTCAAGGCCTCGAAGCTCGAAATGATTAATTAAATAAGTGATGACCCTTTGGGTCATCACATTTCTACATATTTTTCTTCCATATCTGTTAGATATAATGCACCATTGGACAACACTCGTGTTACAACAAATGGCCCCTGCTAGTTAAGAGCGAACTTTCCTTTTGCTTCAGCCCAATGAGGTAGGATGCGCCTCAATACCAATTGTCCGACTTTAAATTTCTGTGGACGAACTTTCTTATTATAAGCTTGGGCCATCCTCTGTTGATACAATTTCCCATGACACACTGCTACCAATCTCTTTTTATCAATTAAATTCAACTGTTCCAAACGGTCTTTGACCCACTCATCATCATCAATTTCTGGCTCCGCAATAATTCGCAGGGAGGGTATTTTAACTTCTGCATGTATCACCGCCTCCGTTCCATACACTAATTAATAAGGAGTCGCCCCTACCGAAGTGTGGACAGTAGTGCGATATCCTAGCAAAGCAAAGGGTAATTTCTCATGTCACTGCCTGGATCCTTCCACCATCTTCCGAAGTATTTTCTTAATATTTTTATTGGCTGCCTCAACTGCTCCATTCGCCTTAGGACGATATGCTGTGGAATTGCGGTGTGTAATTTTAAACTTCTGACATGTCTCCGCTATTAGATGAGTGTTGAGATTGGCACCATTATCTGTGATAATCACCTTCGGAATTACAAATCGGAAAATGATATTTGCATGTACAAAATAAACCACTGCTTTCTTGGTCACTGATTTGAATGTTTTTGCCTCAACCCATTTAGTAAAATAATCAATAGCAACCAGAATAAACATGTGCCCATTAGATGTTGTTGGCTCAATTGGCCAATTGACATCAATTCCTCAAGCAACGAAGGGCCATGGTGCCGACATTGTATGCAACTCATATGGTGGAGAATGAATCAAATATCCATGTACCTGGCATTGATGACACTTGCGTGCAAAGCTGATACAATCCCGTTCCATAGTAAGCCAGTAATAGCCTGCTCGAAGAATTTTCTTTGCCAACACATACCCACTCATATGAGGTCCACAAACTCCTGGATGCACCTCGACCATAATTGTTGTAGCTTGTTTTGCATCCATACATCTTAATAAACCATGATCTAGAGTTCTTTTTTACAAAACCCCTCCACTGAAGAAAAATCCGCTTGCCAATCGTCTAATAGCTCTCTTTTGATCCCCCGCGGCATGTGCCAGATATACTCCCATTCTGAGGTATTCTTTAATATCATGAAACCATGGCTCACCATCAAGCTCTTCTTCCACCATATTCCAATAAGCATGTTGATCTAGAACCTGAATCTGTAGTGTGTCCACATAAGCCTTGTCCGGATGATGCAACATTGATGCCAAAGTGGCCAGAGCATCAACAACTTCATTATGAATTATCAGAATGTGCTTGAACTTGATTGACTGAAACCGTTAGCATAGTTCATGCAGACATTGCCAGTACGATATGAGTTTTAAGTCTCGTGTTTCCCATTCTTCTTGAATTTGATGTACCAAAAGATCTGTGTTGCCAATGACCAAGATCTCTTGGACAACCATATCTATAGCCATCCTCAAACCCAATATACATGCCTCGTATTCAGCCATATTGTTGGTGCAAAAGAAACGAAGGTGAGCTGTAACAGGGTAATGTTACCTTGTCTCTGAAATAAGTACCGCTCCTATCCCAACGCCTTTGTTGTTGGTAGCCCCATCAAAGAATAACTTCCACCCAGGTTTTTCGTCTTGCCCCGGTTCATCAATGTACATTGCCTCCTCATTAGGAAAATATGTTTTCAATGGTTCATATTCATTATCATCTAGATTCTCCGCTAGGTGATCAGCCACTGCTTGTGCTTTCATCAAAGTACGGGTCACATATACAATATCAAATTCTTTGAGCAGGATTTGCCATTTAGCAAGCCTCCCTATGGGCATGGGCTTCGGGAGGATGTAGTTCAATGGATACAACCGGGAAATGAGATAAGTGGTATATACTAACAAATAGTGTTTCAACTTCTGTGCCACCCAAGTCACAGCACAGCACGTCCTCTCCTGTTGAGTGTATTTTACCTCGTAAGATGTGAACTTCTTGCGGAGGTAGTAAATTGCTTGCTCTTTCTTTCCCTTAACATCATGCTGTCCCAGTACACAGCCAAAGGAATTATCCAGCACTGTCAAATAAAGAATCAGTGGTCTTCCTGGCTCAGGCGGGACCAATACAGGCAGATTGGCCAAATACTCCTTGATTTTATCAAATACTGACTGGCATTCATCTGTCCATTTGACTACAACATCTTTCTTCAGCAGCTTAAAGATAGGCTCGCAAGTTGAGGTAAGCTAAGCAATGAACTACTGATATAATTCAACCTGCCGAGCAAACTCATCACTTTTTTCTTGCTCATTGGCGGAGGCAATTCCTGAATGGCTTTGATTTTGGACGGGTATAATTCAATACCACGTTGTCTTACCCCAAACCCCAACAATTTCCCTGACGAGATTCCAAATGCTAACTTTGTCGGATTGAGTTTGAGATTGTACCTACGAAGTCTCTGGAAAAACTTCCTCAGGTCTTTAACATGATCACACTGCTTTCTGGACTTGATAATTGCATCATCCACATAGACTTCAATTTCATGATGTATCATATCATGAAACATGGTGGTCATCGCCCTCATGTGTGTTGCCCCTGCATTCTTCAGCCCAAACGGCATCACCCTATAACAGTATGTTCCCCAAGGTGTGATGACTGCTGTTTTTCAAGCCATTGTGAATTCCACAGGCCCAAATGTAAGCTCTAGCATAATATCTCCCACAGTATTCTTCCCTCAACCATCGAATCCTCGCATACAGATACTATTTTTATAAATTCTTTCATTATCAACCTTCAACTTCTCTAGAGTGGATAGAGGGAAAATGTTCGGGCCACTACAGAATCCTTGCATTTTATTGTGAGATACAGGGCTTTATTATGTTCAGTTCCCTCGACTGGTAATTCATCATCAGAGAATATAGCCCTGTTCACCTCAAAACTTTTGTTCGCAATCTTTTCAAGATGGTTCATAGTAATTTTCTCTTGCACATGTGTTTCATTTAAGATTTTCATTAGTGCCCGGCAATGTTCATCCAAATGGATTAACAAAGACTACAGAGAGATCTGCACAAGCGTTTTCCTTAATTGTTCCACTATTGAATAATCATGTGCCTTCATTTTTCTCAGAAATTCTTCAGCTTCCTTCTCGGTGACAGCTTTTTTCACCGGTGCCGGATTGTCCCTAGCCATTTTAGCTTTTCTTAATTCCTTAGAGGCAAAATACCTCCCTGATCTTTTCAAACCATAAGTTTCATATATTTCATCTTTGACTTCTTTTCACCGATACATAATAGTCGCTTTATTATAGTTCCATGGGACAGCCTTTGCATCTACGACATGTAACTTAGTTACCGATTTAATGATGATCAGTTCTTCTTGAGCTCCCTTCACAACCAACACGGGCTTCACAATTGCCCCTGGTATTATCACTTTCACAGGTTCTGGTTTTACTATTAACACTGGCGCATTAACCACTTGTTCCGCTGCTACCACTACTTTCCTACCAATTGATTTCTCATCTGCTTTACTTTCACTTGCTTTGATCATCATCACCGTTTGAGATGGCTTTTTGCACTCTCTCCTTTGTACCAACTCAATCTTGTGAGCCTCATGATGAGTCGGTAAGGGATTCTGTGTAATATTAGGAGTTTTAGGAGCCTTCAATTTAATTTTCTTAGTGTGAAGGAGTTCCTAAATTGTAGTCTTCAAGTGCCAACATTTCTCCGTATTGTGCCCCGGAGCTCCTGAGAAATATTTGCAACTTATGGAATGGTCCAGGTTCCTTGGTGGTGGGTTTGGGATTGTTGGTTCAATGGGGTTTAATACTCCAAGCTGCCTCAGCCCGTGGAATAGGCTGGTGTAGGATTCTCCTAGCGGAGTGAAAGTCTTTTTCTTTTGCAATCTATAATTTCTGGCATCAGGGTTTGGGCGAAAGCCAGTTCCACCAAGATTTCTATATGTTTTGAGAGGTGGGTATGTATTTTGGGTATGATAGGTGTTATGAGGAGTGGGTGCACGCCATGGTGCTTGTGGTTGATGGTAAGTTTGGGCTTGATGGACTGAAAAATAAGGAATGAGAGGTGGATAATAATGTTGTGGTGGGCCGTATGGGGTAGGTGGGTAAGGTTGGTGATGTGGATGGGGTAGATAGTAAGGGGAAAGACCCTTAGACCATGTCCTATCTTCCACCGCAACTATTTATTCTTTCTTCTTATTTACTAGAACCCCTCCAGTGCCAGTCTGGATGGCTTGGGTTGTCGCTTTTATTGCTAAGTAACTCATGATTTTATTATACTTTAAGCCCTCTTCTGCCATACTTCCCATTTTGACGACATCATTGAATGTCTTTCCAACAGCTGACACCAAATGGCCGTAATAAGTAGGCTATAAAACTTGCAAAAAGTAATCCACCATCTCACCCTCTTTCATGGGTTGATCGACCCTTGCGGCCTGCTCTCTCCACCTGAATCCATATTACCCTGAAGCTCTCCCCAGGCTTATTTTCAATCTTTGTCAAGGAGAGTCGGTTAGGAATAATTTTCAAATTATACTAAAAGTGATTGGCAAAGGCCTGGGCTAAGTCGTCCCAGGTATACCAACGGGTGTGATCCTGCCTCGTGTACCACTCCAAGGCTAACCGCTGAGGCTCTGGCTGAAGTATGCCATTAGCAATTCGTCTTTTCCACCGGTACCCCTCATTTTACTATAAAATCCCCTCAAGTGTGCCACGGGGTAACCATGACCATCATAAAGTTAGAACTTTGGCAATTTAAAACCCACCGACAATTGGACTTCTAGAAATAGACAAAAGTGTTTATAAGCCACACTTACTTGCCCCCCGAGACATTGCATATTCAGGAATGACTGTTCCAGACTTTTTACTTTATGAAGCATTTCCTCCTCTTCGGGGTTCTTGGGTGAATTTTCTTCCTCGGATATATCAATGAGAGGAGTGTAAGGGTAAGGCTCATGATGTCTAAAAGTATGCTCCGGTGGATAGTAGTGGTTTTCTGAGGTGTGGAACAGAGGTTCACTTGAAGACTTGTGTAACGTGGCAGGTGGAGGGGCCACGTACATAGGAGCTACTGGTGGTGGGATTTGTTTTGGTGGTGGAGGAGGTGGTGGTATTTGAGAAGTGGTTGCATAATATGGTGGATTTGTAGGGTTGGCCGGGGAAGACTTTACGGTAGGAGGGTCTTGTGTTTGAACTGGTGGAGGAACATAGGCGGTATTGGCAGGATATGTGGGTAATGGTTGTCCTTACGCCTAGGCCTGGTACATTTCGGCCATTTGTTGCTTCAGTTTGAACATTTCCTCCTTCATAGCACTTACATCCTCTATTTTCTCCTCCCTGGCCGGGTCAACAATTGTAGCTTCGATCTCTTGACTAACCATTTTTTGACATATCTTTGGAACGGGTATTGTATCAGTTGTAAGAATGCCAGCTTGCTAAAACCACTTGTCTGAATTCAAAACAACAACGTTCATTAGTGGTTTGGGCATTATCAATCAATAATCGCACATTGTGAGCACATATGCACTTAAATAATTTTGCTCGGCCACATGCGTCATCCCGGCTTTCTTAATTATTGCTTTTCTTTAATTCTTGCTTTTTCCCTTTGCTTTGCCAATTCTTTTGTTGTGTCTTTTCCCTCTCTTTTCTTTTCATTCTTTTCATTTCCACTTTTCATTTATTTTTCTCTAGTCTTTGACTTGTATATTTATATTTCATATGTTATTATCGGTCCTATGAAATTGCCTATATATCACAAATGTGCTTGAATCAAAATAGGGGAAAAATACAAATACAATTTTTATGAATTTTCAAATTTATTAATGGCCAACACATCTATTACAATGACAGACTATACATGACAAACCAAACTACGATCTTCTTAACAACTATTTGAAATAAATGCAAACTACCTAAAAATAAAAATACATACTGAAATGATTGACCCAATGCAATACAGACTCAAGAATACATTAAATATCCTGGTGCCCGTGGGACATCGTTCGGTCTCGCCGCCGGCCTATATGCAGCCCCCTTGGAGTCTGTCTAAGTCACCCATTATCTGTTTCACGAATATCATCACTGAGGCAAAAATGTAGTTTGGGTCATGTTCTCACATATTTGGCACTTCCGGGTGATGTAATGAGCAATATCGAGGATTCTTTCTCTAATTATCCCTTTTTCCTCAACCGCCCAATTTGTTCAGCCCAAGCCTCTAAAGTCTGCTGATTTTTCTCCTGAAGTTGTTGCAAATCCGTCTCTTATTGTGCGAAGGTAGTATAGCAATGTTCCCTTTCGATGGTGAACTCTTTTACTTGTTTGCTCATTTTGACCTCTGCAGTAATGACCTTTTTTCTCAACCTGGCGACCTCAATATCATGCTCTTCTTTTAGTTGTTGAACCATGTGGGCTCGTTCCTCTATATTTTTAGCTAATTATCTTCGAACCCCAGCTAGTTCTTTTTCTGCTTTGTTAAGGTCAAAACTATAATCATTCACTTTTTGCCTTAAGTTGTCTATCAACTTTGCATCTCGGGCATTTCTTTCAACCGCTATATTCATTTTCTGAATTTGAGCTCATAATGCCTCATTTTCTTTGGCCAATTGCTTTTTCTCACCCTCATGGGCTGCTGCTTGCACACTATTTTCAAACTAGAGGTCTTGGACCTGTTTTTCCAACATGACGATCTTTGCCCGGTACTCATTTTCTTTGGCTAACCAAGCTGCTCTTGTGATGACTCAGCAAACTCCTGGAGGTGAGGCCTTTTGGCCGGCCTTCCGAATGCCATATCCCTTTGATAATAGGTGAATTTGACTATATTTATGCCCTAAATAATCATGCTTTATTATTGTTTTGATATTGTTTATGATGACAAAATGCATTTATTAGTGTTCTTAGTGTGTTATAGGTACACATGAGCTAATGAAGACTAAAAGAGCAAGTTTTGGAGTCAAAAGATGGTGAAAAAGGCCAAAGTGTGGTACAAGTCAAGAAGTTATGTTGAAAATAGCCGGGAATGTGTGATTCCGAGCTATATAGATGTTATGGAATGAATTTTAAGTTATTTGTAGCTTTGAAGTTTGAGTAAAAGCCTAAGTAATTAAGCCGGGATCGTGTTCGGGGGTCAAATTTAATAGTTTAGTACAAGCGAAGAAGCGATGATGCATATTGTGCACTGTATAGTTAATTGGATATAACGTTTTTCTCAGAACTCCATTTTGGCTCTATAATATATGGTTGGAAAGCTAACTCAAAGGGCTACAACTTTCATGTTTTGGGTATTTCCAAATTCCAAACAGAACATGGTGAAAACTCGCAGTTACTTTGCGACCGCGAATGAACCGCGGAAAAAGAGGCCTGCTGAAGATTTTTGAACTTCAGAGGGCTTGACTGTTCGCGGTTGTCACGCCCCAAATCGAGGGACATGACCGGCGCCTGACCGGGTTGCCCCAGAGTCAAGCGGACCTGGGTGCCTTTCATTCCCACGCGTTAACCCCGTGTTGATTGTTTCTCATTAACCAAATATTTTACCAATAATGACTGATTTCATAATGCATAAACATAACCATGTGATTGATTCACTAACAAGTTCATAATTTATATTTACAACGCCCCATATATATATACATAGGCCACAATCCCACAGTTTACATGTCTACGGAGCCTCTAGGATACAAAAAGGGAAATACAATACTTGCCGGTAACAAGGCTCCGGCTATACCTTACAAAACCAAAATGAAATCTAAACCGAGTGGCATGAACCACACAAGGCCCCGAGGAAGAAAGGGGCTCACCAAAACGGGCGGTGGAAGGAGAAGGATACTACTGCCGATGAGCTGAAGTGCCTGCTACTGATCCACCTACAATCATGACACGAATGTAGCGCCCCCGGCAAAAGGGACGTCAGTACACTTGAATTGTACTGGTATGTATGGACAAACTTTGTCCCAAGTAAACTCAAGCCATTAAATTACATCAACAATTAATTAAGCCAACCAACCATGTTTCCACATTTTCCTCATTTCAAATAATTCTCACACAAAGCACTTTCTACGATCAACCAATTTAACAATAACCAATCAATCACGTAAAGCACAAGTAGTCAAACAAAGGGGCAATCGGTGCCCCACAGGTTGCAAACTCTCCTGCTGTCTCCTTTCACAATTTCACATTATTGATTTTTGTATCAATTTTTCAATAGCGATTTCGATCGCTTTCCATCCTTATTGCCCCGACCACCCTTATTACCTCGGCCACCCTTATCACCCCAACCCACACCTTATTTCCCCACGTTGCGGCGCGCAACACGACCCCGCCTTACAGGTTAAAACACAACAATTTCAAACAGCAGATAAGGTACTACACACAATTTCAACAAGTTCAAATAAGCAACTTACACATTGGTTCATGTTCTCAATTTCTTCTCAAGCCAATATCAAAACCAAGTTACAAGTATTCCAAAATCGAAAATGCCCACATAATCATGTTCAACAATTTACCACAATTAAGGTGTTTCAAATTCCTTCCACAATAAGCCAAATATGCCATCACAATGGTTGTTCCCAATTCTTTACCAATCTCGATTACCTTTTTATCTTTCAATTCATATTTCATACCACACCACACGTAGTTCAACATCAATCAAATGCTCAACGGGAAATCAAAGAATTACGTAAAATTTCTCAATTTGACACATGCCAAAACAATTCGCACACATTTGGGCGATTTTACAAGAATCAAAATTAGCCATACATACCTGGTGATGAGTTTTCTTCCGTTAACTTCCTACTTTATGCTTACCCACGCTATCTTACTCTTGCCAACCTTGTTCTTGAAGACTCTTACTTCTACTCACTTCTTTTACTAAAAATCAAGTTCAATAATCATGCATGAGTGTAAAAATTCTATTTTTAAAAGCTATTATATGCAAACCTCTCTTTACCCAATTAAAACTGAAAATCAAAGAAAATAGTTAGGGTTTTTACCTTGAAAAGATTGGGGAAGTTGAATCCTTGCCCTAAGATCCCTTGGAATTAAGGTGGTTGGAACAATCTTTGAAGATGAAGGATTTCTCTCTCTAAAAACCCTCTCTTCTCTCTCTAATTTTGGTGAGATGATATGATAAAATGAAGAAGAAATGTGTTATATTAAAGAAGAGATCGGGTCAAAATGTTACAAAAATCTGGGCCGGGGTCAATTATGCGGTGCACTATGCGACCGCAGAATCAACATGCGGTCCGCATAGTGACCGCAGAATTGCCCCAAATTTTACACAGGTTCTGTTAAGGAATGCGGCCAGAATGCGGTCCGCATGCTTGATCTGCGGTCGCAAAGTGCACCGCAGATTTGACATGCGATCACATATCGACCGCACTTTTGACACGATTTGTGGGAAACTCTCTGGAACGTTTTGCGGCAAGAATGCGGTCCGCATGTCAGGTTTGCGGTTGCATTCTTGACCGCATATTTGACATTTTTCGGAAAAATTAATTCTCTACATTTTTGAAACTTAAATCACTACCAAGGGTCCGAACCGCGGCGAGCAAGCTCGCCGCGAAGAATTCTACGCATTCCTAACACATTATTCGGACCATGACACCACAGCTACTAGGTTTTATGCACAAAATTTTTTACGGGGCCTTACATCCTCCCCCCTTAAGATCATTCGTCCTCGAATGAGGATTTTGAAATAAATGAGTTGGTTTTGAAAGACATGATATGCAACCATCAAAATTTTGACTAACTCTTATATTTTAGAAAAATTTCGCCGGAGTTTCCTTTGTATTATGGACATATCCACCTGTCAGAGGGCCCCCGAAACACATTACCAAACAATAATATACAACTACAACACTTTCCACAACTGGTATACACTTTCTTACCTCAACGAATGCACATACTCTATCACATTGTTACAATTGCACATAAACTAGTCACTTCAATGAATTCTTACCTTATTTAACCATTTTAACACACCATGTACACTTAACAAACCATTACCAATCTACACTTACTATTAGTAAGAGGGAAACAACTTAGACAAGATGACAGTTACTAAGAGTAGGAGGGTCACCTAATTTCTTCTAGTCTTGATCAAACAAATGGGGGTACTTTTCTTTCATCTCTTTTTCTGCTTCCCATATGGCCTCCTCAACTTGTTGACTTCGCCACAATACTTTAACAGAGGCAACTTCCTTATTTCTCAACTTACGGACTTGCCTATCAAGAATGGCAACTGGAACTTCTTCATATGACAAATCTTCATTAACCTCTATAGCTTCGACTGGCATGATGGTGGATGGATCTCCAATCACTTTCTTCAACATGGACACATGGAATACCGGATGCACCGATGACATCTCAGGGAGGCAACTCTAGCCTATAAGCAACTTGACCAATCCTTTGAACAATCCGATAAGGCCCGACATACCTAGGACTCAATTTCCCTTTCTTTCCGAATCGCATGACTCCCTTCATAGGAGATACTCTCAAGAACACCCAATCATCGACTTGAAACTCCAAATCCCTTCGACGAACGTCTGCATAGGACTTTTGACGACTCTGTGCTGTTTTCATTCTCTCCTGAATAACCTTGACCTTTTCCATAGCTTCGTACACCATATCCGGCCCTAGCAATTCCGCTTCACCTACCTCAAACCACCCGATTGGCGATCTACATCTTCTCCCGTACAATGCCTCAAACGGGGCCATTTGAATGCTAGCATGATAGCCGTTATTGTAAGCAAATTCTATCAGTGGCAAGTGTTCATCCCAATTACCTTTAAAATCTAAGACACAAGCCCGCAACATATCTTCAAGCGTCTGAATGGTCCGCTCGGCCTGTCCATCGGTCTGTGGATGGAAAGCTGTGCTGAGATTCACCTGAGTTCCCAAACCTTGCTGAAACTTCTTCCAAAAGTTAGCGGTGAACTGAGCCCCGCGATCCGAGATGATAGAAAGTGGAGTGCCATGAAGCCTTACTACCTCTTTGATGTACAATCTTGCATATTGCTCCGCAGTATCAGTGGACTTGACAGGCAGGAAGTGAGCTGATTTGGTGAGTTGATCTACTATCACCCATACTAAATCGAACTTACGTTGAGTGCGAGGTAACCCTACCACGAAATCCATATTGATCATCTCCCATTTCCACCTTGGTATTTCTATAAGCTGAGTTAATCCACCGGGCCGTTGATGCTCGGCCTTCACTTGTTGACGGTTCGGACATTTAGCTACAAAGCCTGCCACATCCCTTTTCATACCGTTCCACCAATAAATCTCCTTGAGATCGTGATACATTTTCGTTGAACCGGGGTGCACAGAATACCTGGAAGTATGAGCCTCTGCCATCACTCTTTCCCGAAGCTCGTCCACATCCGGAACACATAGCCTATCTTGACACCGCAATACACCATCTTCGCTGCTGAGTACAAATGTTGAGGTCTTGTCATTCATGACTGCTTCCTTCACTCGAACCAATGCTGGATCCATGAACTGTTTTTCCTTGATTTCCGCGACCAATGATGATTCTGCTCCATTATGCACCAAGATATCACCCTCGTCTGACGCCGAAATATGAACCCCCAAGCTGGCTAATTGGTAGACCTCTCGAGCCAGGGGTCTCTGATCCTCACCCAAATGAGCCAAACTACCCATGGATTCCCGACTAAGAGCGTCAGCTACCACATTTGCCTTCCCTGGATGGTACAATATGTCCATATCACAGTCCTTGAGTAGTTCTAACCACCGCCGCTGTCTCAGATTCAGCTCTTTCTGCTTGAACAAATACTGGAGGCTCTTGTGGTCTGAAAACACATCTACATGAACCCCATAAAGATAGTGTCGCCATATTTTCAAGGCAAACACAACAGTTGCAAGTTCCAAATCATGCGTCGGATAATTCTTCTCATGGTTCTTGAGTTGTCTGGAAGCATAAGCTATAACCTTTCCGTGCTGCATCAATACACATCCCAAACCGACTCCGGAGGCATCACAATAGACTACAAATCCCTCTGTGCCTTCTGGCAAGGCCAATACTGGTGCCGAGGTCAATCTTGACTTCAATTCTTGGAAACTTTTCTCACATGCTTCGGACCACTGGAACTTAACTGCTTTCCGCGTCAATTTAGTCAATGGGGAGGCGAGGGTTGAGAATCCCTCTACAAACCTCCGATAGTACCCTGCCAGACCCAAAAAGCTGCGAATCTCTGTCGGGGTCGTGGGTCTAGGCCAATCTTTCACTGCCGCAATCTTCTGAGGATCCACCATAATTCCCTCAATGGAAATAACATGCCCTAGAAAAGCTACGGACTCCAACCAAAACTCACATTTTGAGAACTTGGCATACAATTGATGCTGAAAAAGTGTCTGCAACGCTGCTCTGAGGTGAACGGCATGATCTTCTCTGCTCCGAGAGTAGATGAGGATGTCGTCAATGAATACAATCACAAAGGAATCTAGGAATGGCTTGAAAACACGATTCATAAGGTCCATGAAGGCTGCTGGGGGCATTGGTTAGCCCAAAAGACATGACCAAAAACTCAAAGTGACCATAACGAGTTCGAAAGGCGGTTTTAGGAATATCCTGCTCCCTGATTTTTAACTGGTGGTACCCAGACCGTAAATCAATCTTTGAGAAGAACTTCGCTCCCTGCAATTGGTCAAATAGATCATCCACTCGAGGCAATGGATATTTATTCTTAATGGTGACTTTGTTAAGCTGCCGATAATCAATACACATTCGAAGTGACCCATCCTTCTTTCGACAAAGAGAACCGGAGCACCCCATGGCGACACACTCGGTCGTATGAACCCTTTCTCTAATAAATCCCTCAGCTGCTCCTTTAACTCCCTTAACTCTGCTGGCGCCATTCTGTAAGGTGGAATGGATATTGGCTGAGTATCTGGCAATACATCAATTCCGAAATCAATCTCCCTATCCGGCGGGATGCCTGGAAGCTCATCCGGAAACACTTCAAGAAATTCATTCACAATTGGCACGGACTCGAGGGTAGGCACCTCTGAGGTGGTGTCCGTTACCCGAACCAGGTGATAGATACACCCCTTCTTAATCATCTTCGAAGCCTTAAGGTAGGAAATAAACCTACCCCTTGGCACCACACCATTTCCTCTCCATTCAATGATTGGCTCGTTAGGGAACTCGAGCCTCATAACTCTCGTCCGACAGTCAAGCTTGGCAAAGCACGAATAGAGCCAATCCATCCCCATAATTACATCAAAATCTACCATCCCAAGCTCAATAAGATCAGCTGTGGTATCACGACCACCCACTGTAACAACACAATTCCTATAGACTCGTGAGGTTGTAATAGAATCACCAATAGGAGTCGACACAGAGAACGGCTCATGAAGCTGTTCGGGTTCTATCCCAAAGCTTGAAGCAATGAATGGAGTAACATAAGACAAGGAGGACCCTGGATCAATAAGGGCATAGCAATCAATAGTTTGAACGGACAGGATACCTGTAACAACATCTGGAGAAGCCTCGACATTCTGGCGGTCACTCAATGCATAGAATCGGCTGGGTCTGTAAGGCCCCGTAAAATAATTGTGCATAAAACCTAGTAGCTATGGTGTCATGGTCCGAATAAATGTGTTAGGAATGCGTAGAATTCTTTGCGGCGAGCTTGCTCGCCGCGGTTCGGACCCTTGGTAGTGATTTAAGTTTCAAAAATGTAGAGAATTAATTTTTCCGAAAAAAGGTCAAATATGCGGTCAAGAATGCAACCGCAAACCTGACATGCGGACCGCATTCTTGCCGCAAAACGTTCCAATGAGTTGCCCAAAATTGTGTCAAAAGTGCGGTCGATATGCGATCGCATGTCAAATCTGCGGTGCACTTTGCGACCGCAGAATCAACATGCGGTCCGCATAGTGACCGCATTCCTTAACAGAACCTGTGTAAAATTTGGGGCAATTCTGCGGTCACTATGCGGACCGCATGTTGATTCTGCGGTCGCATAGTGCACCGCATAATTGACCCCGGCCCAGATTTTTGTAACATTTTGACCCGATCTCTTCTTTAATATAACACCTTTCTTCTTCATTTTATCATATCATTTTACCAAAATTAGAGAGAGAAGAGAGGGTTTTTAGAGAGAGAAATCTTTCATCTTCAAAGATTGTTCCAACCATTTAATTCCAAGGGATCCTAGGGCAAGGATTCAACTTCCCCAATCTTTTCAAGGTAAAAACCCTAACTATTTTCTTTGATTTTCAGTTTTAATTGGGTAAAGAGAGGTTTGCATATAATAGCTTTTGAAGATAGAATTTTTACACTCATGCATGATTATTGAACTTGATTTCTAGTAAAAAGAAGTGAGTAGAAGTAAGAGTCTTTAAGAACAAGGTTGGCAAGAGTAGGATATCTTGGGTAAGCATAAAGTAGGAAGGAAAATCATCACCAGGTATGTATGGCTAATTTTGATTCTTGTGAAATCGCCTATATGTGTGAAGTTTGTTTGTTTCGTGTTAAATTGACAAATTGTGTGAAATTCTTGATGTTGTTGTTGGATATTCAAAGTTTGTTGTTGAGCTATGAGTGATGTAAAATGAGAGTTTAATTTGGCAAAAGAATTGTGAATAATGACTATGATGGCCTATATGGCACCTTGTGGAAAACAAACGAAACACATGAGAATTGGTTTATTGTGGAAAGAGATGAAACACTTGAAATGTGGAAGTATTGTAACATGGTTGTGATATTGAATTGAGAAGAAATTGAGAACATGAACCAATGTGTAAGTTGCCTATTTGAACTGGTTGAAATTGTGTGTGTAGTACCTTATCTGCTGTTTGAAATTGTTGTGTTTTCAACTGTAAGGAGAGGTCGTGTTGCGCGCCGCAACGTGGTGAAATAAGGTGTGGGTTGGGGTGATAAAGGTGGCCGAGGTAATAAGGGTGGTCAGGGGCAATAAGGATGGAAAGCGATCGAAATCGCCATTGAAAATTGATACAAAAATCAATAATGTGAAATTGTGAAAGGAGACAGCAGGAGAGTTTGCAACCTGTGGGGCACCGATTGCCCCTTTGTTTGACTACTTGTGCTTTACGTGATTGATTGGTTATTGTTAAATTGGTTGATCGTAGAAAGTGCTTTGTGTGAGAATTATTTGAAATGAGGAAAATGTGGAAACGTGGTTGGCTGGCTTAATTAATTGTTGATGTAATTTAATGGCTTGAGTTTACTTGGGACAAAGTTTGTCCATACATACCGGTACAATTCAAGTGTACTGACGTCCCTTTTGCCGGGGGCGCTACATTCGTGTCATGATTGTAGGTGGATCAGTAGCAGGCACTTCAGCTCATCGGCAGTAGTATCTTTCATCCTCCATTGCCCGTTTTTGGTGAGCCCCTTTCTTCCTCGGGGCCTTGTGTGGTTCATGCCACTCGGTTTAGATTTCATTTTGGTTTTGTAAGGTATAGCCGGAGCCTTGTTACCGGCAAGTATTGTATTTCCCTTTTGTATCCTAGAGGCTCTGTAGACATGTAAACTGTGGGACTCCAGTCTTATGTATATATATTGTGTTATGTCGGGCGTTGTAAAAAATTGAAATCTTGTTAATGAATCACTCGTATCGTTTTATTTGTTTGATGTGAAATCAATTATGATTAGTAATATATTTGGTTAATGAGAAACGGTCATCACAGGGGTAACGCGTGGGAATGAAAGGCACCCAGGTCCGCTTGACTGGGGCAACCCGGTCAGGCGCCGGTCATGTTCCTCGATTTGGGGCGTGACAAACTTGGTATCCGAGCTTAAGGTTTTAAAGTGTCCTAGGATGTCTCGGAGCCGTGTCTAGTAGTGCCCTTCTTATAGGTGTGTTGTCGACCACATCATATAAGTAGGGGGCTACACGGGCATTTAGGAATTTACCTATTTCTTTGTTAATCTATATCGTGCGGTAAAGTGCAATGTGGAAATATCCGTGTCTAATTCGTGCCTTGTTCCCAAATTTTCAGAATATGGCACCTAAGAAGAAGGCTAGACTCGGCCTTAGGGCCAATGCCGGCCCAAGTGCAGCTGTTAATCATGTACCCGATGCCGTGGGAGAGAATGACCCACCAGTCCCGAATTTGCCTGACCCATCTGTTCGAAACCCAAGCGTCCCTATTCCAGCTGCGGCAGAGGATGCCACCATTCCTCCTGCCAGTGTTCCTGACTCAGATACAGTTCCCGCTTCGGGCTCTGGTATCTCTAATGAAGATCTTAGGGGAGCCATTCATATGTTAACACAGTTAGTGGCCGCCCAGGCCCGGAGATCCCATGATGCCCCTGCATCCTCCAACGGACAGGGAGATTCCTCTAGCTCCAGTGTCCACCAGTTCTTGCGATTGGCCCCTCCAGAATTTTCAGGCACCGATCCAGAGGCTGACCCACGGGAATTCCTTGATGAGATATACAAGACCCTCAGAGTGATGAAGGCTACAGATATAGAGGGGGTAGAGTTGGCCTCTTACAGGCTGAAGGGAGCGGCACGTTCATGGTTCGAAATGTGGGAGGATTCCCGTGAGGAAGGGAGCCCTCCGGCCGGATGGGATGAGTTCGTAGATGCATTTATGGACCACTTCTTACCTGCCGAGGTGATGGCAGCCCGTGCCACGGAGTTCGAGGTCCTCAAGCAAGCAGGGCGGTATGAGTGTTTGGGAGTATCACATGGAGTTCGTAAGGTTGTCCAAGTATGCTCCTCATTTAGTGTCGACCATGGATGCCGGGTTCGACGGTTTGTTCGGGGCCTTAGCCCTTTGGTGGTGAATGAGGCCGCCACGGCAGCTTTGCACTCGGACATGAACTATGGGAGGATTGTGGGGTTTGCTCGGGCCACGAGAGGCTAGGAAATTGAAGATTCGTGCGAAAAGAGAGAGTAGCAGCGGGGCCCGGTCAATGGGTCGTTCGGGGAGATCACTTCGGGGAAGGGGTCATCGGGGCCATCCCGGTCATATGCTCGGTCCTCCGCGAGTGCACCGCCATCCGTGCATAGTCATCGGCGGGGCGATTACTCGAGACTCGGTTCGGACGGCGGGGAGGTCTCGTCGGTCCGGTTATCTCGGGGTGAGATCCCGGCGGCAAGGGAGACCTACATGCCCCAAGTGTGGGAGATTTCATACGGAAACTTGCTACCTTGACCTTCCGGTGTGCTTCGGGTGCGGGGTGAGAGGTCACATTCGGCGGGACTGCCGTGCACCCCGTCAGGGTATAGGTAGGGGATCTGCTCAGTCATTCGGTTCTTCGGCTGCTACATCATCAGCGCGTACTCCAGCATCAGCGGGGCGTGGTGCAGCTAGGGGTGGAGCTCGGGGTAGGGGTGGACCTAGCCGATTCTATGCATTGAGTGGCCGCCAAAATGCGGAGGCTTCTCCAGATGTTGTTACAGGTATCATGTCTGTTCAGGCTATTGATTGCTATGCCCTTATTGATCCAGGGTCCTCTTTGTCTTATGTTACTCCATTCATTGCTTCAAGTTTTGGGATAGAACCCGAACAGCTTCATGAGCCGTTCTCTGTGTCGACTCCAATCGGTGATTCTATTACAGCCTCACGAGTCTATAGGAATTGTGTTGTTACGGTGGGTGGTCGTGATACCACGGCCGATCTTATTGAGCTTGGGATGGTAGATTTTGATGTAATTATGGGGATGGATTGGCTCTATTCGTGCTTTGCCAAACTTGACTGTCGAACGAGAGTTATGAGGCTCGAGTTCCCTAACGAGCCAGTTATTGAATGGAGAGGAAATGGTGTAGTACCAAGGGGTAGGTTTATTTCCTACCTTAAGGCTTCGAAGATGATTAAGAAAGGGTGTATCTATCACCTGATTCGGGTAACGGACACCACCTCGGATGTGCCTACCCTCGAGTCCGTGCCAATTGTGAATGAATTTCCTGAAGTGTTTCCAGATGAGCTTCCAGGCATCCCGCCGGATAGGGAGATTGATTTCGGGATCGATGTAATGCCGGATACTCAGCCAATATCCATTCCACCATACAGAATGGCGCCAGCAGAGTTAAGGGAGTTAAAGGAGCAGCTGAGGGATTTATTAGAGAAAGGGTTCATACGACCGAGTGTGTCGCCATGGGGTGCTCCGGTTCTCTTTGTCAGAAAGAAGGATGGGTCACTTCGAATGTGTATTGATTATCGGCAGACTCAACAAAGTCACCATCAAGAATAAATATCCTTTGCCTCGAGTGGATGATCTGTTTGACCAATTGCGGGGAGCGAAGTTCTTCTCAAAGATTGATTTACGGTCTGGGTACCACCAGTTGAAAATCAGGGAGCAGGATATTCCTAAAACCGCCTTTAGAACTCTTTATGGTCACTTTGAGTTTTTGGTCATGTCTTTTGGGCTAACCAACGCCCCAGCAGCTTTCATGGACCTTATGAATCGGGTTTTCAAGCCATTCCTAGATTCCTTTGTGATTGTATTCATTGACGATATTCTCATCTACTCTCGGAGCGGGGAAGATCATGCCGTTCACCTCAGAGCAGCATTGCAGACCCTTCTTCAGCATCAATTGTATGCCAAGTTCTCAAAATGTGAGTTTTGGTTGGAGTCCGTAGCTTTTCTAGGGCATGTTATTTCCGGTGAGGGAATTATGGTGGATCCTCAGAAGATTGCGGCAGTGAAAGATTGGCCTAGACCCACGACCCCGACAGAGATTCGCAGCTTTTTGGGTCTGGCAGGGTACTATCGGAGGTTTGTAGAGGGATTCTCAACCCTCGCCTCCCCATTGACTAAATTGACGCAGAAGCAGTTAAGTTCCAGTGGTCCGAAGCATGTGAGAAAAGTTTCCAAGAACTGAAGTCAAGATTGACCTCGGCACCAGTATTGGCCTTGCCAGAAGGCAGAGAGGGATTTGTAGTCTATTGTGATGCCTCCAGAGTCGGTTTGGGATGTGTATTGATGCAGCACGGAAAGGTCATATCTTACGCTTCCAGGCAACTCAAGAATCACGAGAAGAATTATCCGACGCATGATTTGGAACTTGCAGCTGTTGTGTTTGCCTTGAAAATATGGCGACACTATCTTTATGGGGTTCATGTAGATGTGTTTTCGGACCACAAGAGCCTCCAGTATTTGTTCAAGCAGAAAGAGCTGAATCTGAGACAGCGGCGGTGGTTAGAACTACTCAAAGACTATGATATGGACATATTGTACCATCCAGGGAAGGCAAATGTGGTAGCCGACGCTCTTAGTCGAAAATCCATGGGTAGTTTGGCTCATTTGGGTGTGGATCAGAGACCCCTAGCTCGAGAGGTCTACCAATTAGCCAGCTTGGGGGTTCGTATTTCGGCGGTAGACGAGGGGGATATCTTGGTGCATAATAGAGCAGAATCATGATTGGTCGCGGAAATCAAGGAAAAACAATTCACGGATCCAGCATTGGTTCGGGTGAAGGAAGCAGTCATGAATGACAAGACCTCAGCATTTGTACTCAGCGGCGAAGATGGTGTATTGCGGTGTCAAGATAGGCTATGTGTTCCGGATGTGGACGAGCTTCGGGAAAGAGTGATGGCAGAGGCTCATACTTCCAGGTATTCTGTGCACCCTGGTTCAACGAAAATGTATCACAATCTCAAGGAGATTTATTGGTGGAATGGTATGAAAAGGGATGTGGCAGGCTTTGTAGCTAAATGTCCGAACTGTCAACAAGTGAAGGCCGAGCATCAACGGCCTGGTGGGTTAACTCAGCTTATATAAATACCAAGGTGGAAATGGGAGATGATCAATATGGATTTCGTGGTGGGGTTACCTCGCACTCAGGCGTAAGTTCGATTCAGTATGGGTGATAGTAGATCGACTCACCAAATCAGCTCACTTCCTGCCTGTCAAGTCCACTGATACTGCCGAGCAATATGCAAGATTGTACATCAAAGAGATAGTAAGGCTTCATGGCACTCCACTTTCTATCATCTCAGATCGCGGGGCTCAGTTCACCGCTAACTTTTGGAAGAAGTTTCAGCAAGGTTTGGGAACTCAGGTGAATCTCAGCACAGCTTTCCATCCACAGACCGATGGACAGGCCGAGCGGACCATTCGGACGCTTGAAGATATGTTGCGGGCTTGTGTCTTAGATTTTAAAGGTAATTGGGATGAACACTTGCCACTGATAGAATTTTCTTACAATAACAACTATCATGCTAGCATTCAAATGGCCCCGTTTGAGGCATTGTACGGGAGAAGATGTAGATCACCAATCGGGTGGTTTGAGGTAGGTGAAACGGAATTGCTAGGGCCAGATATGGTGTACGAAGCTATGGAAAAGGTCAAGGTTATTCAGGAGAGAATGAAAACAGCACAGAGTCGTCAAAAGTCCTATGCGGACGTTCGTCGAAGGGATTTGGAGTTTCAAGTCGATGATTGGGTGTTCTTGAGGGTATCTCCTATGAAGGGAGTCATGCGATTCGGAAAGAGAAGGGAAATTGAGTCCTAGGTATGTCGGGCCATATCGGATCGTTCAAAGGATTGGTCAAGTTGCTTATAGGCTAGAGTTGCCTCCGGAGATGTCATCAGTGCATCCGGTATTCCATGTGTCCATGTTGAAGAAAGTGATTGGAGATCCATCCACCATCATGCCAGTCGAAGCTATAGAGGTTAATGAAGATCTGTCATATGAAGAGGTTCCGGTTGCCATTCTTGATAGGCAAGTCCGTAAGTTGAGAAATAAGGAAGTTGCCTCCGTTAAAGTATTGTGGCGAAGTCAACAAGTTGAGGAGGCCACATGGGAAGCCGAAAAAGAGATGAAAGAAAAGTACCCCCATTTGTTCGATCAAGCCTAGAAGAAATTAGGTGACCCTCCTACTCCTAGTAACTGTCATCTTGCCTAAGTTGTTTCTCTCTTAGTGATTAGTAAAGTCTCCTTCATTTTGTAATGAATTTAATGTGTTGTCACATTTGGGTCATTTGAGCCTTTCTTGACAAATGAAAGCCTTATAAAGATTTACGTGTTAAATAAGCGACTAATAGTAAGTGTAGATTGGTAATGGTTTGTTGAGTGTACATGGTGTTAAATTGGTTTAATAAGGTAAGAATTCATTGAAGTGACTAGTTTCTGTGAAATTGTAACAATGTGATAGAATATGTGCATTCGTTGAGGTAAGAAAGTGTATACCAGTTGTGAAAAGTGTTGTAGTTGTATATTATTGTTTGGTAATGTGTTTCGGGGGCCCTCTGACAGGTGGATATGTCCATAATACAAAGGAAACTCTGGCAAAATTTTTCTAAAATATAAGAGTTAGTCAAAATTTTGATAGCTTGCATATCATGTCTTTCAAAACTCATTTATTTCAAAATCCTCATTCGAGGACGAATGATCTTAAGGGGGGAGGATGTAAGGCCCCGTAAAATAATTGTGCGTAAAACCTAGTAGCTATGGTGTCATGGTCCGAATAAATGTGTTAGGAATGCGTAGAATTCTTCGCGGCGAGCTTGCTCGCCGCGGTTCGAACCCTTGGTAGTGATTTAAGTTTCAAAAATGTAGAGAATTAATTTTTCCGAAAAAAGGTCAAATATGCGGTCAAGAATGCGACCGCAAACCTGACATGCGGACCGCATTCTTGCCGCAAAACGTTCCAATGAGTTGCCCAAAATTGTGTCAAAAGTGCGGTCGATATGCGATCGCATGTCAAATCTGCGGTGCACTTTGCGACCGCAGAATCAACATGCGGTCCGCATAGTGACCGCATTTCTTAACAGAACCTGTGTAAAATTTGGGGCAATTTTGCGGTCACTATGCGGACCGCATGTTGATTCTGCGGTCGTATAGTGCACCGCATAATTGACCCCGGCCCAGATTTTTGTAACATTTTGACCCGATCTCTTCTTTAATATAACACCTTTCTTCTTCATTTTATCATATCATTTTACCAAAATTAGAGAGAGAAGAGAGGGTTTTTAGAGAGAGAAATCTTTCATCTTCAAAGATTGTTCCAACCATTTAATTCCAAAGGATCCTAGGGCAAGGATTCAACTTCCCCAATCTTTTCAAGGTAAAAACCCTAACTATTTTCTTTGATTTTCAGTTTTAATTGGGTAAAGAGAGGTTTGCATATAATAGCTTTTGAAGATAGAATTTTTACACTCATGCATGATTATTGAACTTGATTTCTAGTAAAAAGAAGTGAGTAGAAGTAAGAGTCTTCAAGAACAAGGTTGGCAAGAGTAGGATATCTTGGGTAAGCATAAAGTAGGAAGGAAAATCATCACCAGGTATGTATGGCTAATTTTGATTCTTGTGAAATCGCCTATATGTGTGAAGTTTGTTTGTTTCGTGTTAAATTGACAAATTGTGTGAAATTCTTGATGTTGTTGTTGGATATTCAAAGTTTGTTGTTGAGCTATGAGTGATGTAAAATGAGAGTTTAATTTGGCAAAAGAATTGTGAATAATGACTATGATGGCCTATATGGCACCTTGTGGAAAACAAACGAAACACATGAGAATTGGTTTATTGTGGAAAGAGATGAAACACTTGAAATGTGGAAGTATTGTAACATGGTTGTGATATTGAATTGAGAAGAAATTGAGAACATGAACCAATGTGTAAGTTGCCTATTTGAACTGGTTGAAATTGTGTGTGTAGTACCTTATCTGCTGTTTGAAATTGTTGTGTTTTCAACTGTAAGGCGGGGTCGTGTTGCGTGCCATAACGTGGGGAAATAAGGTGTGGGTTGGGGTGATAAGGGTGGCCGAGGTAATAAGGGTGGTCGGGGGCAATAAGGATGGAAAGCGATCGAAATCGCCATTGAAAATTGATACAAAAATCAATAATGTGAAATTGTGAAAGGAGACAGCAGGAGAGTTTGCAACCTGTGGGGCACCGATTGCCCCTTTGTTTGACTACTTGTGCTTTACGTGATTGATTGGTTATTGTTAAATTGGTTGATCGTAGAAAGTGCTTTGTGTGAGAATTATTTGAAATGAGGAAAATGTGGAAACGTGGTTGGCTGGCTTAATTAATTGTTGATGTAATTTAATGGCTTGAGTTTACTTGGGACAAAGTTTGTCCATACATACTAGTACAATTCAAGTGTACTGACGTCCCTTTTGCCGGGGGCGCTACATTCGTGTCATGATTGTAGGTGGATCAGTAGCAGGCACTTCAGCTCATCGGCAGTAGTATCTTTCATCCTCCACTGCCGTTTTTGGTGAGCCCCTTTCTTCCTCGGGGCCTTGTGTGGTTCATGCCACTTCTGTTTAGATTTCATTTTGGTTTTGTAAGGTATAGCCGGAGCCTTGTTACCGGCAAGTATTGTATTTCCTTTGCCGGTAACAAGGCTCCCGCTATACCTTACAAAACCAAAATGAAATCTAAACCGAGTGGCATGAACCACACAAGGCCCCGAGGAAGAAAGGGGCTCACCAAAAACGGGCAGTGGAAGGTGAAGGATACTACTGCCGATGAGCTCAAGTGTCTGCTACTGATCCACCTACAATCATAACACAAATGTAGCGTCCCCGGTAAAAGGGACGTCAATACACTTGAATTGTACTTGTATGTATGGACAAACTTTGTCCCAAGTAAACTCAAGCCGTTAGACAAGAATCACGATGACAAGACAGCCAATAAATTACCACATTTTCCTCATTTCAAATAATTCTCAACACAAAGCACTTTCTACGATCAACCAATTTAACAATAACCAATCAATCACGTAAAGCACAAGTAGTCAAACAAAGGGCAATTAGTGCCCCACAGGTTGCAAACTCTCCTGCTGTCTCCTTTCACAATTTCACATTATTGATTTTTGTATCAATTTTCAATAGCGATTTCGATCGCTCTCCATCCTTATTGCCCCTGACCACCCTTATTACCTCGGCCACCCTTATCACCCCAACCCACACCTTATTTCACCACGTTGCGGCGCGCAACACGACCCCGCCTTACAGTTGAAAACACAACAATTTCAAACAGCAGATAAGGTGCTACACACAATTTCAACAAGTTCAAATAAGCAACTTACACATTGGTTCATGTTCTCAATTTCTTCTCAAGCCAATATCAAAACCAAGTTACAAGTATTCCAAAATCGAAAATGCCCACATAATCATGTTCAACAATTTACCACAATTAAGGTGTTTCAAATTCCTTCCACAATAAGCCAAATATGCCATCACAATGGTTGTTCCCAATTCTTTACCAATCTCGATTACCTTTTTATCTTTCAATTCATATTTCATACCACACCACACGTAGTTCAACATCAATCAAATGCTCAACAGGGAAATCAAAGAATTACGTAAAATTTCTCAATTTGACACATGCCAAAACAATTCGCACACATTTGGGCGATTTTACAAGAATCAAAATTAGCCATACATACCTGGTGATGAGTTTTCTTCCATTAACTTCCTACTTTATGCTTACCCACGCTATCTTACTCTTGCCAACCTTGTTCTTGAAGACTCTTACTTCTACTCACTTCTTTTTACTAAAAATCAAGTTCAATAATCATGCATGAGTGTAAAAATTCTATTTTTAAAAGCTATTATATGCAAACCTCTCTTTACCCAATTAAAACTGAAAATCAAAGAAAATAGTTAGGGTTTTTACCTTGAAAAGATTGGGAAGTTGAATCCTTGCCCTAAGATCCCTTGGAATTAAGGTGGTTGGAACAATCTTTGAAGATGAAGGATTTCTCTCTCTAAAAACCCTCTCTTCTCTCTCTAATTTTGGTGAGATGATATGATAAAATGAAGAAGAAATGTGTTATATTAAAGAAGAGATCGGGTCAAAATGTTACAAAAATCTGGGCCGGGGTCAATTATGCGGTGCACTATGCGACCGCAGAATCAACATGCGGTCCGCATAGTGACCGCAGAATTGCCCCAAATTTTACACGGGTTCTGTTAAGGAATGCGGTCACTATGCGGACCGCATGTTTGATCAGCGGTCGCAAAGTGCACCGCAGATTTGACATGCGATCGCATATCGACCGCACTTTTGACACGATTTGTGGGAAACTCTCTGGAACGTTTTGCGGCAAGAATGCGGTCCGCATGTCAGGTTTGCGGTCGCATTCTTGACCGCATATTTGACATTTTTCGGAAAAATTAATTCTCTTCATTTTTGAAACTTAAATCACTACCAAAGGTTATACACAAACAACTAGAGCAAGACACAGGAGTTGGTCGTAAAGAAATAGTAAATGCTGCATGTAATACTACAGTGAACCCCGACCTAGGATCTGTGTATGCGCTGCAATTTAAACTTATGCAAGAGAATTTAGAGACCATGGGAAATACCTCGGGATTGCAACATGGTACGGAGGTCACAGAACATGCAATTGTTGCCCAGGATACTGGAGAGATTGAACCTATTCCTGTGGCATGTGCCTCAAGCACAGGATTGCCAATGCAGATCCATCTTAATATGCCATTAAGGACTCCAAATCAAGTGTTGCATGATATTATTACTCATAAGGAGCTACCAGTTGATATACAACAGACCATATTGAAACAACAAGCACAAATAGAAGATGAGGAAGAAAATGAATCTCTAGCTGAAAATTTCAAAGCTATTGCAAGGGAGGGGGATTTATCTCCTAAGTCAGCAGTTGGAAGTGGGAAGAAAAGCACAAAAAAACAACATAAAGAGCTGCAACCACCTGTTAGAATTTTGCCCGGAAGGGCAACCTCTAATGTGTCAAGATGAAGGTCAAGACTCTCATTTGGAACATAAGGTCTGTAAAAACTCAGCAGGCCTTTCAAAGGGTTATTAATATGCAGAAGGAGCATGGTTTCTTTATTGTTGCATTGATGGAACCAATGCAAAAGTTGAAATTTCTCCAGAAGTATAGAAGAAGGCTAGGTATGGAAGCTGCAATCTCAAATGTGAATGGTAAGATTTGGTTGTTCTTTGATGTTGTGGTAGAATGGGATCTATTAATAGACACTGAACAACAAATTACACTAAGAGTATATCATCGGGAACTTGGTAAATTCATAATGATGACATTTGTATATGCCAAGTGTTGTGCAATTGAAAGATTAGAATTATGGGATAATTTATACTATTTGGCAAGTGATATGGATTTGCCTTGGCTAGTTGGTGGTGACTTTAATGTTGTGATGGGAGAGGAAGAGAAGATAGGTGGTCTGCCAGTATATCCTCCTGAATATGAGGATTTTGCCTTCTGTGCTAATTCATGTGGGCTTTTTGATCTTGGTTACAAAGGGAGCCCTTTTACATGGTGGAATGGTAGGCCAAATGCAGAGTGCATTTTTAAAAGGCTTGATCGAATTATGGTGAACATGCCATTTCAGAACTTATTCCCAACGATTGAAGTGGAACATCTTATTAGAACAGGCTCTGATCATGCTCCTCTGTTGATGAGCTGTGGTGAAGAAGCAATGAGCTTTATAAAGCCATTTAAATTTCTGCACTTCTGGACACAACATGAAGAGTTCTTAGGGGTGGTGAAGCAGAACTGGGCTGCTGACTTCAATGGAGATCCTTTCTTGATGTTCAAGCAGAAGTTGAAAAGAGTCAAAATTGCTTTGTCAAAGTGGAGTAAACTCACTTATAGGGATATTTTCAAAGAGTTGGCTATCAGAGAAGACGTGGTGAGAATCAAGGAGCAGCTATTTGAGGAGGAACCATCGATTGAAAACAGAATAGTCCTACAACAAGCTCGGGCAGAGTTGAAGAAGTATTTGACCCTTGAAGAACAATATTGGAAACAAAAGGCAGGTATGAATTGGTTTGAAGAAGGAGATAGAAATACAAGGTTCTTTCATAACTGTGTAAATGGAAAAAGACAAAAGTTGAAATTGAAAAGGATCATGGATAGTGATGGTGCATGGATAGAAGATCAAGATAAGCTATCACAAGCTGCTGTAGAATTTTACCTGAAGCAATTCACAAGTGAGGGTGATGCTGAGAACTTTGAAATGCTGAACAATGTGCCTACCATGGTGACAGCAGAACACAACATGGAGTTATGTAGAATTCCAACTCAGAAGGAGGTTAAAGATGCTGTTTTTGCACTAAGTGGTGAGAGTGCAAGCGGGCCAGATGGTTTCTCGGGCTTATTCTTTCAAGCATGCTGGGAGATTGTGGGGCAGAATATCCATGAGTTGGTTGTGTTGTTCTTTGAGGGTAGACCTTTGCCCAAATCAATAACACACACAAACTTAGTGTTGCTACCTAAGAAGCCTCAAGTGCAAACATTTTCTGATCTTAGACCTATCAGCTTGAGTAATTTTATCAACAAAATCTTCTCCAGAGTAGTACATGATAGGCTTGAAAAGATACTGCCGTTATTAGTTTCATTGAACCAGTCTGGCTTTGTCAAAGGAAGGAGCATTTTTGAAAACATCTTACTGACTCAGGAGATTGTGACTGACATCAGAATAAGAGGAAAGCCAGCAAATGTAGTGATCAAGTTAGATATGGCCAAGGCATATGATAGGGTGTCTTGGAAGTTTTTGATGCATGTACTAAGGAAGATGGGATTTGCAGAGTGTTTTATACACATGGTGTGGAATTTGATATCAAATAATTGGTACTCAGTGATGGTGAATGGCCAGGCTACAGGTTTCTTTCACTCGACAAGAGGGGTGAAGCAGGGAGACCCTCTATCCCCAGCATTGTTTGTTCTATCAGCAGAGGTGCTATCTAGATCACTGAATAAGTTATTTGAAGACGGGCAGTTTAGAGGATTTGGAATGCCAAAGTGGTCTGATCCATTGAACCACCTTGCTTATGCAGATGACACTATAATATTTGCCTCAGCTGATCCTTATTCCTTGCAGAAAATTATGGAAGTCTTGGCATTATATGAGAAAACATCAGGACAGTTGATAAACAAGGCAAAGAGCTCTTACTATGTACATTCAAATATTGCAGCAGGATTGAAAGCTACAGTAGCTAATATAACTGGTTTCTCTAAAGGCACATTCCCATTTACATACCTAGGATGTCCAATCTTTTACACAAGGAGGAGGAAGAACTACTATAATGATCCGATTCAGAAGGTGAAGGCAAAGTTGCACTCATGGAAAGGGAAGTTACTGTCATATGGAGGAAAGGCTACATTGATATCAAGTGTATTACAAAGCATGCCAACTCACATCTTGTCTGTCCTAGATCCACCAAACAATGTCATTGAGCATCTCCATAAGACATTTGCAAGATTTTTTTGGAGTAACAAGGAAGAAGGAAGAAGTAGGCACTGGACAAAGTGGCAGAACTTATGTCTGCCAAAGGAAGAAGGTGGTGTAGGTTTCAGATCTCTCTTTGATGTGTCTAAAGCCATGTTTGCAAAGCTATGGTGGAGATTCAGGACAACAAAATCACTATGGTCCAACTACATGTGGAACAAATATTGCAAGAAAGAGGCACCTACTGTGGTTCAATATAGGAAGAATGGTTCTCATGTTTGGAGAAAAATATTGAAAGCCAGAGATGAAGTCGAGCATGAAATATTTTGGGAGATGAACAGGGGAGCTACTAATATATGGCATGAAAATTGGACTGGATTGGGGCCTTTGTATCATGTAGTCCCTTCAGATTTTCACATCAATGAGGAGCTTCGGGAGGTGGCAGACTTAAGAGAAGAAGAGCAGTGGAATGATGCACTGTTGAATCAAACTTTTCCAGCAGATATTGTAAATCACATCCGAGAAAAAGTACAGTTTATGCCTACTGGTGAGTACTGGGACACTCCAAGGTGGATGCCTTCAACATCAGGAAAATTTACAGTGAGTAGTGCTTGGAAAATACTGAGACATAGAGAACCAGTTAGTTCGGAATATGCAAGGCTATGGACAAAAGGACTGCCCTTCAAAATCTCATTCTTTTGCTGGAGAGTTTGGAAAGGAAAGGTTCCAACAGATGATATATGGAGAAATGGAGGATATATGGTGGTTTCTAAATGCTGGTGCTGTCTTTCACCTAGAGAAGACTCTTTTCAGCATCTTTTCTTGCACAGTGATACTGCACAAAAAGTGTGGAGTACATTTAGCCAGGCTGCAGGTTTAATGATCAACATGATACAAGTGCATCAAATTATAAGGGAGTGGTGGAATGCTAAATGTTGTCCCAAGTTGAAACCTTTGTTTCAGGCAGTCCCTGCAGTTATTCTATGGGAGATATGGAAGAGGAGAAATACAATGAAACATGGAGGCTCAGTGTCTTGTAGCAGGGTTATTCATGAAGTAAATAGGACACTGCATTATTTGGCTAAGGTAAGATATCCATGGCTCACTGGGATTCCAATGTTGTGGCCAGATATGATCAAATTCTTCGAGCAATACAAGCCGGTTATAGTGACAAGAAGAGTAGCATGGCAGACTCCATATGATAGATGGTTCAAATGCAACACTGATGGTGCATCGAGGGGGAATCCAGGCCTTAGCTCTTTTGGTTTTTGTGTGAGGGATCATAATGGAGATATGATTTTTGCTAGTGCAAGGGAGATAGGTGAAACAACAAACATAGTAGCAGAGGCAAAGGCAATAGTACATGGGTTGTCATACTGTGTGGAGAAGGAGTTACACCCATTGATCCTGGAAACTGACTCGTTGGTGATGAAAAAAGTGATTGAAGATGAATGGGAGGTACCATGGAGTATAGCAGCAGATGTGAAAAAGATCAAGGACTTCAAGAGGACATACAATGTCATATTTCAGCATGTACTAAGGGAGGGAAACACAGTAGCACACTATTTAGCTAACTTGGTTTTTTCTTTTGCAGGTACAATTAACTTTCATTCATTTCAAGAATTACCAGCTAAAGGAAAAGCATTGATCAACATGGACAAAGCTCAAATTCCTAATTTAAGAGTTCGGATTGCCAAAAGAAAAGCACCAGACTAATGGAGAGGCAACCATCGTCAGCATTGTGCTCATTAACTTACTGGAGGTTGTTAAATCACTGCTCAGTGGTATCAGCATGTATTCATGCTCAATCTGAGAGTGTTTTGATAATTTTCAGGAAGGGAGTGTGCACAGTAAAGGTTTCACTAGATGAGCAGATCAATTGTGAAAGCAATACATGCAGGAACATCATGAGCATTATTTGCAGGATCATTTGTTTTGGCATGGGAATGGAGATAGTATTAGCTAGATATGGCTTATTTATGTGTTTGGAATATATTGGATATTATTATGTCATTTTTCAGTGGTATTAGTGTGGTTCCACACTCATTCTGGAGGTGACATAGTAGTATACAATGTACAAGGGCAACATATACTAAAGGTGATTGAGACAATAGCTTTTCATTGCAGTGAATTCCTATATTGTGGTACTCTTGGATCGACTTGATCATTGCCTATACTCCGCATACCTTGGCACCTGGTGAGAGCTTGAGTGGTGCTACATGGTACTTGAAATGGGCAGGAGAAGTCAATCATAGCTGCAGGACATGGAAATATTCATTTAGACTTCATGTTATAGATGATATTAGTTTTTTCCGATTAGATTCTATGTTTACATAGATTTATTTCACAGTCTACTTGGTAGTAGCAGGACAAATTGTATCCTTTTGGACCCGGATTGGGATTTTTATTCGTGTATTTATATATTAGCCACTAGGTACAATGCCTAGTGGTATATTTTGCTAAAAAAAAAAAAAAAAATCACTACCAAAGGTCCGAAAACACATTATTCGGACCATGACACCACAACTACTAGGTTTTATGCACAAATTTTTTTACGGGGCCTTACAGCGGTCCATTCGCGACCGCGAACGAACCGCGAATGCTGCCAAAAATTTGAAGGCTAACTTTGTCAAAACTCAAATTTTGTGACTTAAACCCTCTATATAAGCCTAGATTTCGCACAAGAGAGGCAAGCAATTTATTATTGACTACTTTTGCAAGATTATTAGTAAGAGAGAACTCTCTCAACTTATTTATTTCTTTTATATTAATTCTTTGATTATGAATTCAATTATTATTCTTGTTTCTTTGACTATGAGTAGCTAATTCCTTATCTAAGGTTTTGATGGAACCTATTGGATGATGAACTTCTCGTTTATGTGATTACAAATTGTTAGCTAGATTTCTATTTGTTCAACTTCATTCTTGTTGTAGTTAATTGGTAGAGCTCCCAATTAGCCGTGCCTATTTAGTGTGCATAACTTGGAAAAGAGTGCATATTTAGGTATATTGTTGAACAACACCACCCCTAGGTTATTGGAGGAATCTATAATTTTAGGCTTAAAGACGGGATTAGGAATAACGAAGTCTTGGGTGCAATCTAAAGTGAACTATTCAAATTAAAGCTAGCTAGGGTAGCTCGGGAGAGTGCACTAGTAAATTATTGTAATTGCTCGGGAGAGGGTTAAGTTACAAATACCATTCATGATTGATAGAATATATTGACAATTTGTATGAGCATAAACAGAAGGGATTTCATCAATAGGGGAAATCAATACCTTAGTCTTTCTCTATATTATTTACCCAACATTCAATTCTTTCTTTTTAGTATTTAATTCTTGCAAAAGTTAGTAGTTAGAAAACCTTTATAAAAAGATACTCAAAGTTTGGGAACTTGATTCGGAAGTGTTCTTGGGTTGTGAAAGTTGCAATTCGTAGGTCAATTCCATGTGGGATCGATTCTGGACTTATTTGACCAGGTTATATTGACTACGACCGTTGCTTGGATGTGAATCACCCTTTTATACCAAGATTGATAGTCAGGTGATACCTCTCCTTTAGCTCGATCCCGGACACAAGTATTTGCCTCCAAATATTGACATTGGCTCCAAATCTGATGGACTAGAGCTTCAGGAAACTGGCATCCTTGGCTACTATCTGGCATCTCCCAAGTTGTCTCAACACACGATAAGGAGCATAAGGCTGAATGCTTTTAAGCCCCATAAGAAGAAGATATGGCCGGGCTGCCGGCATATATGCAACTTCATTAATGGATAACCATCCAAATGTCCACTCAATTTGGCTAGAAGTGAGGAACCTAAAATATGTTTTCCAACCCGCGAATTCTTCTGGCAATTTAACCCCTTTAATCCTTGTGTGAAACTCTTCTATGCACATTTTCTCTGGAGACCCGTAGCTCAAGAATTGAGGACGATGACACAAATGCTCCATTGTCCACATTTGTAACAATAAGCTGCACCCCTCAAAGAAAGTTTCCCCAACCTTGCAAGCCGTAAGAGCACAGAATATGTCAACCAATACCATCTGTGCAAGAGTACTCTTATCTTGGGTAATTAATGTTCTGACAACCCCAACTACCTTTATATCGATATTCCCGTCCTTTCTTGGAAATACCAATAGCCCCAGAAAAGCCACCATAAAAGAAAAACATCGATGCTTTTCCCATTTCTGACAATTTCCCTTGCTACATATTTTGCTTTTTTGGTTGTTGAACCCCCCGATGTGGCCATATCGCTGATATATGAAGTTTAAAGTACAAAAGCCATTTACCAAATCTGTATTGTGGACAGTTCTGATTATTTCAAAAGGTCCAAAAATCTGTGTACAGGTACAATTCTCGGGGAAATCAAGTATTTGTGCCTCAGAGGAACCTTATATTTTCCAATGTACTAGGTTATTTCTTCTAATGTCGGGGTAAGCTCAAAGTCCCAAAAATGGAATACATTATGCACTGGGTCCCAACATATAATTAATGCTCTGATAATGTCTCATCGGGGTGTAATATCTAACAAACCAGTAAGTCCTTTCAGAAGTTTCTTGACTTCATCTTGTCCTTCTTTGCCCAAATCGTTCCACCACAGACGTAACACCAAAAGGATTTTATGCATGCTTAAGAATGGTTCATTTTGAATCGTGCTCATCCTATACATTTATTAATGTGATTTAATCACTTATTATGAGCTAAAAAGAAAAAGACACTATATATTTTCACAATTCTAATTTCCAAAAAGAAAGCTCGATTTTGCCGATACGGCCTTTCAGCACTTAAAAAAGAAGATTTTACAGCTGTGCCTGCTAACCGTTGGGAAATTAATCAAAAGTGGCCATTTTTGAATAAATAGCCTTCCGACGCCCTTTCGGGACATTCGGCTATTTTGACAAAACGACATCACTTGATTTATGACAAAAATTAAAATTTTGATATTTTTTGGCTATTTTCAAAAAATGATGTGGTTGGACCCGTCAAAGGTTGCCTAATATCTCACACGTGGTGAGAATCAAACCAGCGTAGTTCGGTCAAACTATTAAAACAAACAGTTTTTCATTTTCATTTTTATTGGCGAACCAAACTATATATTTTAAAATTTTTGAAAACACTAAAAAATAATTTTTTTTAATTTATTTTCAATAACCCCAAAAATAAAAACTCTTTTATATTTTCTTTTGCTTTTCAAAAACCTTTCTATTTTTTCAACCATTTTTTTTTACAAAATTCCGGCAGAGTTTCGATATTATTTGGGTATCAGTTTTTCTAAAACTAAAAAAATACTATTATTTTCTCTTTTCTCCCTCTCAATTTCACAAATTTTTCTTCCTTTTTTCCCTAATCGGTCAGCATGATGGCCCGAGGCAAATAAATGCAACACGTAAAATGCATGGTGGTCATTTCATATCCAGATACGTGTCCTAGACGGACCCAACCCTTGTGTCGAGTCTCCTAAGTCATACGTGATGCAAATAAACGTCCTTATTCTATGTTCAAAACCTGGTTATATGTTTTAGACTGTGTACCCGAGCGGACAACTCGAGCCGAGGAGGGGTCTACGTACCGGGAACCAAAAGGCCATCCGACTTAGTAACTTGTTTGGCCTCTTTATTATTTTAGGGTATTGACACTAACAGAATAGGGAGTCTCAACCAGTAAGCACATCCCCGGAGGTGAGAAGAGAAGGGTTTTCGGCACAGTTTATATACAATTCAAATAATATCAAAGTGGTAAACATTTAGCACATTAATCATGAATATATAGGGAAATTAGATATAAACAAATATAACAATTATTCCGAACTCAAATTCTTAAAACCCTGAACCGAAGTTCCGGGTTTCTAGTCCCTAACAGAGTCGCCAGAGCTGTCACACCTCCGTTTTACGCGTTTAATACACCCTGTGAAAGGCGAAAATGAGTTTTTCCAATTAAAGGACAATCGGAACGGAATTTATTATTATTCATTCAGAGTCGCCACTTGGAATATTAATGGTATCCCAAGTCACCGGTTGAGTCCCGAACCTAGGAAAATATCACTCTGTTACTAGTCCGCGAACCAGAAATTCGGATAAGGAATTCTGTTAACCCGAGAGAATGTGTTAGGCATTCCCAAATTTCGTGGTTCTAGCACGGTCGCTCAATTGTCATATTTGATTTTATCTGATTTCAGTACATTTTCTATTTTATGTGCATTTTATTAATAACCTGCTTTTATTATATTTATTGTTTATTTCATAAGAATTACAACGTCGTGAAAATGTATCCCGAACCACGCCGTACCAGTACGCCCGTAGCTTTAAATACATTTGACTTTGTTGAGATTTGAATTTGGGTTACATAAATGTACACCCGTATTTAGGAAAATAATATTATTAACACTCGCACCTAAAGCAACTACGCGTTTATTAACTTTGGGGAAGACTGTGAAATTTGCTAAACGATCCTCGTAATTCTAAGTATTTTTACTAAACAATTATTGAGGGCCCCACAATTATGTATTTGATTCGGCGAGGCTCATCTCAACATTTTATTTAAAGATTAATGCTAAAGTAAACTATGTTTTGTTTCTTTGTTTTGTCTCTAATAATAAAAGAAATCCAAGTTAATCAATATTACATAATAGTATTATGTTGGATCCATGAATTCATAAGAGTACTTGACTTAAATTATTTCTTAGCTTGCAAGCAGCCCATAAATTTAATCCAGAGGCGCAAAGTGCATATTTATCAGTTCAGGCTGTAGCTCTAAGCTGCCTGGTAAACTATACCAAAGGCAAGCCTGTATTCTAACATGATTTGTAAAATTGAACAAATTAGGCCCAATGTTAATACAAACTGGTCCAAACATCTTCATTAATTAAGTTAAAGGCAAATAATACGCCATTATACTAATTATCAGGACATTAACACCTCAAATTCAAGATTAAATTTCTGATTTTTTTTACTCTCAGTTATTCACGACCGATGCGTCCTAGTATATGAATGAAATCATATTCTTTCACGGTCAATTACTAAATAACAACCACGATATATAAACGGAAGTTCCTATGACCACAATCGTATTAGTCCAATGGACTTATGTGGTTGTCGTAGGCCGATGCGTCCTAGTATATGAATGAAATAATATTCATAGATGGTTAATTACTAAATAACAACCAAGATATATAAACGGAAGGTCCTATGACTACAATCATATTACATTACTCCCAATCTGTTATGACTACAATCGTATTAGTCAAATGGACTTATGTTGTTGTCGTAGGCCGATGCGTCCTAGTATATGAATGAGAAGGTCCTATGACTACAATCGTATTATAATACTCCCAATCTGTTATGACTACAATCGTATTAGTCCAATGGACTTATGTGGTTGTCGTAGGCCGATGTGTCCTAGCATATGAATGAAATCATATTCATAGATTTGTCAATTACTAAATAACAACCACGATATATAAACGGGAGGTCCTATTACTACAATCGTATTACTCAAATGGACTTATGTGGTTGTCGTAGGCCGATGCTGTGACGATCCGGCCCGTCGTCACGGGAATTACCACCCCGTTATGTTTTAATTACATGTTTTATGATTTTATATTAGTGTTAGAGTCTATCGGTTGAGTTAGGAGTGAATTGGATTGAAAATGAGGTATATAGCCTTTTTGAAGGAAACTTGAATAAGGAAAGTCAACCCGGAGTTAACTATTTGGTTAGAGGGCTCGGAATCGGATTCTGATAATTCGGTTAGTTTCGGGAGATGCTTTGTGACTTAGGGGAGCGATCGTAATTAAATTTGGAGGCCCGGTGTAGAAATAGGCTTGAATTGGCTAAGGTTGAATTTTGGCAAAATTCGAACGGTAGGTGAGATTTTTATCCGGGAGTCGGTATGGAATTTTGACAGTTGCAGTAGCTCCGTTAGGTGATTTTGGATGTGCCTGCAAAATTTCAGGTCATTTGGACGTCGTTTGGTCGGGTTTTTGATGGAATGTGTAAATCGGAAGTTTTGAAGAAACTTAGGCTTGAATCCGTGTGTAATTGATAATTTTGATGTTTAGGATGGTCTTTTTATGATTGGAACAAGTTTGTATCGTGTTTTGGGGTATGTTGGTGGTTTCTGTTGGGGTCCCGGGGGCCTCGGGGTGAATCCGGACCATCATCCGGCATTTGGAAGCAAGAAATGATCTGCTGTAAATTGCAGATCACTGGGCGAAATTTTAGCCTTCGCGTTCACGAGGGCTATGCCGCGTTCGGGTAGGCTGGGGCCGGGTGACCATCGCGTTCGCGATGGATGGTAACGCGTTCGCGTATGAGGGAGTTGGAACGCATCGCGTTCGCGTGGGGTTAGGCCGCGATCGCGAAGAAGGATTTGGCGAAGCCACGCATTCGCGTGGGAGACTACGCGTTCGCGTAGAGTAAAAGTCCGGAGGCTGGGAAGTTGACCTTCACTGACGCGTGAAGGAGTGTCGCGTTCGCGATGAAGAAGAGGAAAAAGGCATCGCTTTCGCGTGAGAGGCGTCGCGAACGCGATGAAGAGATTTGACTGGCAGTGAGTTTAATTACAGAACAGAACCAGTCGCGGGTTTAATACCCAAAACCTCCATTTTTGAGTTCCAAGAGAAGAAATTGACGGAAGATTGCTGGGAAATCATCGGGGTTTCGTTGGAGGTAAGTTTTGTGGCTTAATTACATCATTTTAACATGAAATCCTTGGTTAAATCCCTGTAAATGGAAGATTAAAGGTGGGTTTGAGCCCTAGGCCTAAATTGAAGAAAAACACCGATTTGAGTGGCCAAATGGAGTCCGATTTTGGTAAATGCTATATGCCTAGACTCGTATCGAGATGAGGATTCCGAATATGTGATTTTTGTAATTTTTTGAGAAGTGTACCGAAAGTCGGGTTTTGATAACTTTGGGAATTTTGATGTAAATTGAGTTGTATTGATTGGGTGTCGTCCCATTGGACTAATTTGTTGTGTTTCTACTGTATGTGATCAGATTCTACGCGTGCGGAGCTTGATTCTCGTGGCAAAGTCATTGCGGAGTAGTCGTCGCGCTGTATTGAGGTGAGTTATAGATGTGGGTGATGACCAGCGGGTTCGAAACCCCGGTATACTACTTTGTGACGCTGTATAGCGGCGAGACACGTACTCTCATGTGAGTGCGGGGTCGATTGTGATTGGGGACTATGGCTTAGTCCGACTTGTTAGCACTGTGTTATGACATTGGCTATTCTTGAGCCGTCGAACCTCCTTCTCGGATGGTTGTATACTATATATTGTGATATTGGCCACTCTTGAGCCGTGGAACCCCCTTCTCGGGTGTTTGAGTATACTTGTGGGCCGTGTGGCAGTTATTGGATCCCGCGAGGATCGTTATCATTGTCTTATCATATTGACATGCTAGTTTACTACTAGTCCGCAGCTGTTTCTGTTATCATGTTATTTCCAATCTCTGGAACTTGATATTTCTGTTTTCAACTGAAAAATGATAAAAAGGTTTTCAAAACTACTTTTGAGCCTGCGAGGCTGTATTTGCATATTAGCTGACTGGTAGTGGATCGGGCTACGCGCCGCAGCAGTATATATGTTGGATCGGACTGCACGCCGCAGTGATATTGTGCTTGGGCTGTAGGAGCCCCTCCGGAGTCTGAACCCCCACAGTGAGCACGGGTACCCAAATTGGATCGGGCTACGCGCCGTAGCGGTCATATCATGCATTGCATTGCATTTAGCTACATCCGCTAGTTGTTATACTGTGTTGCTGGTACTTGTTGGTACAGGTACAGTCGATATTGATTCTGTGACAGGGTATTTGATTACATCTTTACACACTTATTTAATCAAAGTTATAGTTTTGTTGATAAATTAATTATGAAACATTATTAAAAACAGGATAGTATGAATACAGTGGCTTGCCTAGCTACCACGAGTATGCGCCATCATGACCCCCGATGGTGGGAATTCTGGGTCGTGACATAGCTGCAGAGTCCGGAGGACCCGATATTCCTTTCTATTGTCTTTTGATTTTGTATTGACATTTCTTTCCGCACTTGGTATTCTTGTAAACCTTTATACACTTATGTTCAGTAGAGGCTCATGACTCTTCACCCTTTGGTCTATGGGAGTTGGTGTATTATTATGAATTGGTTCCCCGTTTTCGTTATATGTATTGCTGTTGCTTCGTGAATTAACATGCTTAAATGGGCTAAGAACAGAGCTTCTAGCTCCGTTGTTGTTATTGATTGTCAGGCTGGCTTAGCAATGTGCTGGGCGCCATCACGACCAGATTTGGGGTCATGACAAGTTGGTATCAAAGCCTAGGTTTACTAGGCCTCATGAGTCTTGAGCCGGTTGGTAGAGTTGTGGATCGGTACGGGGACGCCTGTACTTATCCTCGGGAAGCTGCGAGCCTTTAGGAAACACTTCACTTTTCTTGAACTCTGTCGTGCGATCTTGTTGTTCCGAGAACTGAACTTCTATATTCTATTCTCTCGCAGATGGCGAGAACGCGAGCATCGGGACGAGGTGGACGACCTCCATTGCCACCTGTTAGAGGCCGTGGGCGCGGTCGTGCTAGAGGTAGAGGTAGGGCAGCTGAGGCAGTGCCAGCTGACCCGCCCGTTGTACCAGTTCAGGAGCAGCCGGTTGGTAGAGTCGTGACAAGTTGGTATTAAAGCCTAGGTTTACTAGGCCTCATGAGTCTTGAGCCGGTTGGTAGAGTCTTGTGGATTGGTACGGGGACGCCTGTACTTATCCTCGGGAGGCTGCGAGCCTTTAGGAAACACTTCACTTTTCTTGAACTCTGTCGTGCGATCTTGTTATTCCGAGAACTGAACTTCTATATTCTATTCTCATGCAGATGGCGAGAACGCAAGCATCAGGACGAGGTGGACGACCTCCATTGCCACCTGTTAGAGGCCGTGGGCGCGGTCGTGCTAGAGGTAGAGGTAGGGCAGCTGAGGCAGTGCCAGCTGACCCGCCCGTTGTACCAGTTCAGGAGCAGCCCCCAGTGGTTGATGCTCCAGCAGCCCCAGTTCAGGGCCAGACTGTATCTATTGCTATTCCTGGTCTTCAGGAGACTCTTGCTCAGATATTATCGGTGTGTTCCGGTTTGGCTCAGGTAGTCTCAGCTACTGCTACTGCAGCGACATCTCGGACAGGGGGTGGTCAGCAGACCCCTGTAGCTCGCACACCTAACCCGGTTGTTCAGGGACTTCAGGATGCCGGAGGCGGTCCCCGCTCGGGTGGTTGCACCGATTATTCCTCCGGCTCTGCACCGGCTCCGGCTCCAGAGCATATGGTTCGAGGCTATGCCCGACGACGAGCGGCATCGTCCTCGAGAGGTTTGGTAGCCTTCGGCCACCCCATTTCGGTGGCGTTGAGGGCGAGGATGCCCGGGGTTTCTTGGATAAGTGTCAGAGGATGTTGCGGACGGCTGGTATTCTTGAGTCCAGCGGAGTTTCATTTACTACCTTTCAGTTCACTGGTCCCGCATTTGATTGGTGGGAAGAGTTTGAGAGGCGTAGGCTTGCAGGAGCAGCACCTCTCACATGGCAGCAGTTCTCTACTCTCTTTCTAGAGAAATATGTACCTCAGTCTCGTCGCGAGGAGCTACGTTGCTAGTTCGAGTGGTTGGTTCAGGGCGACATGTCTGTGACCCAGTATGAGCTCGGATTCACACGGTTGGCTAGGCATGCCACATGGATGATCCCTAATGATAGGGAGAGGATCAGGAGGTTCATTGATGGCCTCAATTACTCTATCCGCATTCTTATGACCCGAGAGAGAGTTTTGTCATCATCATTTGAGTAGGTTGTTGATATGGCACGCTCCATTGAGGCGGATCGTCGCCGAGAGAGAGGAGCGGGAGGCCAAGAGGCCTCGTGGTTCTGGCAGTTTCAGTGGTGCTCCATCTAGAGGGCATTCCCAGCAGAGCAGAGGTCGCTCATCTAGACCTTCTCATTCGGGCCGCCCAGAGCAGAGCGGAGGTTCTTATGGTCGTGGTCGACAGGGGTTTCAGCAGGGTCAGTCATCACTTAGTGCCCTCCCAGCCCAGAGTGCAGCACCTACTTCTTCAGCCTAGGGTTCTTCTGCGGCGAGGGGTTCCCTTCAGTCCCCTTCTCCAGCACCAGGTGCTTGTTATGAGTGTGGTGAGTTTGGCCACATGAGGAGGCAGTGCCCTCGACTTCATAGGGACAAGGCTCAGCAGAGGGATCAGCCCTCCTCTTCAGCACAATCTCAAGCTAGTAGAGGTGGAGGTCAGTCTTCTCGTGGTCGCCCAGAGGCGAGGAGAGATCCAGTGGAGGCCAAGCACGATTCTATGCACTTCCCGACAGACGTGATACAGTTTCCTCCGATGCAGTGATTACAGGTATCATTTCTGTCTGTCATAGAGATGCCTCTGTTTTATTTGATCCAGGGTCTACATATTCTTACGTGTCCTCTTATTTTGCACACCATTTGGGTTCGACGCGTGGTAGTCTTAATTTACCTGTTCATGTATCCACCCCCGTGGGTGATACAATTGTTGTGGATCATGTCTATAGATCCTGTGTTATATCTATTGGGGGTCTGGAGACCCAGGCGGATTTGCTATTGTTGGGGATGGTGGACTTTGATGTATTATTGGGTATGGACTGGTTGTCTCCGTACCACGCTATATTGGACTGTCATGCTAAGACAGTTACGTTGGCCATTCCTGGTATTTCTCAGATTGAGTGGCGGGGTTCGACCGATTTCGTCCCTAGCCGTCTTATTTCGTTCTTAAAAGCTCAGAAGATGGTTGAAAAAAGGTGTTTATCGTACTTAGCTTTTGTGAGAGATGTGGGAGCCGAGTCTCCTAGCATTGATACTGTACCTGTTGTGAGGGACTTCCTAGATGTATTCCCCTCAGACCTACCGGGCATGCCGCCGGACAGGGATATTGATTTTGGCATTGACTTGGTGCGGGCACTCAGCCCATATCCATTCCTCCTTACCGGATGGCACCAGCTGAGTTGAAAGAACTGAAAGAGCTGCTTCAAGAGCTTATGGATAAGGGTTTCATCCATCCTAGTGTGTCCCCATGGGGTGCACCGGTATTATTTGTTAAAAAGAAAGATGGTTCCATGCGAATGTGTATTGATTATAGGCAATTGAACAAAGTGACGGTGAAGAACAAGTACCCTCTACCGCGCATAGATGATCTGTTTGATCAGTTACAGGGTGCGAGGGTGTTTTCTAAGATCGATCTTCGTTCAGGCTATCACCAGCTGAAGATCAGGGACTCGGATATTATGAAGACTGCATTCAGGACCCGATATGGTCATTATGAGTTTCTTGTGATGTCTTTTGGGCTGACCAACGCCCCAGTAGCATTTATGCATCTGATGAACAGTGTGTTCAGGCCCTATTTGGATTCATTTGTGATTGTGTTCATTGATGACATTCTAGTCTACTCCCGTAGTCGGGAGGAGCATGCTCAGCATTTGAGTATTGTGTTGCAGAGATTGAGGGAGGAGAAGCTATATGCTAAATTCTCCAAGTGCGAGTTTTGGCTCGAGTCCGTAGCATTTCCGGGACATGTGGTGTCTCGTGATGGTATTCAGGTTGATCCGAAGAAGATAGAGGCGGTGCAGAGTTGGCCTAGACCGTCCTCAGCTACAGAGATCAGGAGTTTTCTTGGCTTGGCGGGATATTATCGCCAGTTTGTTCAGGGATTTTCATCCATTGCTTCTTCATTGACTAAATTAACCCAGAAGGGTGCACCATTCGTGTGGTCGGATGAGTGCGAAGAGAGTTTCAGAAGCTCAAAAAAGCTTTGACCACAGCTCCAGTGTTAGTATTGCCATCAACTTCAGGTTATATATCGTTTATTGTGATGCCTCGAGAGTGGGGATAGGTTGTGTGTTGATGCAGGAAGGTAAGGTAATTGCTTATGCTTCTCGGCAGTTGAAGCCACATGAGAAGAACTATCCTGTTCATGATTTGGAGCTAGCCGCTATTGTTCATGCCTTGAAAATTTGGAGGCACTATTTGTACGGCGTGTCTTGTGAGGTGTATACCGACCATCGTAGTCTCCAGCACTTGTTCAAACAGAAAGACCTTAATTTGAGACAGCGGAGATGGCTTGAGTTGCTTAAGGATTATGACATCACTATTTTATATCATCCAGGAATGGCCAATGTGGTGGCCGATGCTTTGAGCCGGAAGGCGGTCAGTATGGGGAGCTTGGCATATATTCCAGCCGAGGAGAGGCCATTTGCTTATGATGTTCAGGTGCTAGCCAATCGGCTAGTGAGGTTAGATGTTTCGGAGCCCGGCAGGGTATTGGCTTGTGTTGTATCTCGGTCATCTCTATATGATCGTATTCGTGAGCGTCGGTATGATGATCCACATTTGGCTGTCCTTAGGGACAGAGTTCAGCATGATGATGCTAGAGATGTCACCATTGATAGTGACGGCGTATTGAGGATGCAGGGCCGGATATGTGTGCCCAATGTTGATGGCCTTCGTGAGTTGATTCTGGAGGAGGCCCATAGCTCGCGGTATTCTATCCATCCAGAAACCGCGAAGATGTATCAAGATTTGAAACAGCACTATTGGTGGAGAAAGATGAAGATGGACATTGTCAGACATGTAGCATGGTGCCTCAACTGTCAGCAGGTTAAGTATGAGCATCAGAGGCCCGGTGGCGTATTTCAGCGTATTGATATTCCTGAGTGGAAATGGGAGAGGATCACCATGGACTTTGTTACTAGACTCCCTCGGACAGCGAGGAAGTTTGATTCTGTTTGGGTCATTGTGGATAGGCTGACCAAGTCTGCTCACTTCATTCCAGTTAGTACTACCTACTCATCGGAGCGGTTGGAAGCAATCTTTATTCGAGAGATTGTCCGGTTGCACGGGGTCCCAGTATCTATCATATCCGACAGGGGTACCCAGTTCACTTCTCAGTTTTGGAGAGCATTTCAGCGAGAGATGGGTACGCGGGTTGAGTTGAGTACAGCATTTCATCCCCAGACAGATGGGCAGTCTGAGCGTACTATTCAGATTCCGGAGGATATGTTGCGAGCTTGTGTGATTGACTTTGGTGGTTCGTGGGATGAGTTCCTACCACTTGCCGAGTTTGCCTACAACAACAGTTATCAGTCGAGTATTCGGATGGCCCCGTATGAGGCATTGTATAGCAGACAGTGTAGATCCCCCGTGGGATGGTTTGAGCCTGGTGAGGATAGATTGATAGGGACTGAGTTAGTTCAGGATGCTCCGGATAGAGCAAAGTTGATCCAGGAGAGGCTTCGTATAGCACAGTCTCGCCAGAAGCGTTATGCAGACCGTAGAGTTCGAGAGTTGTCTTTCATGGTTGGTGACCGAGTATTGTTGAAGGTTTCACCTATGAAGGGTGTCATGAGGTTTGGGAAGAAAGGGAAGTTGAGTCCCAGGTACATTGGTCCTTTTTGAGATACTTAGGAGAGTTGGAGAGGTGGCATATGAGTTAGCCTTGCCGCCCAGCTTATCCAGCGTTCATCGAGTATTCCATGTATCTATGCTCCGGAAGTACATTGGAGATCCGTCTCATGTATTAGACTTCAGTACCATTCAGCTTGATAGTGATCTATTGTGATGACCCGGCCTGTCATCATGTGAGTTATCACCTTGTTATCCCCGTTAAATGCTTGTTAATGTTTCAATATGCATGTTTGGCGAGTTTGAGTCAATTCGGGTTGAATTTAGTTGGAAATGAGACAAAAAGTCTCTTAGAAGAAGGGATAGTTGTGAAAAGTCAACTGGACGTTGACTTGTGAGTTAGAGAGCTCGAAATCAAATTCTGATGATTCGGTCAGCTCCGGGAGGTCATTTTCAAGCTAGGAGAGCGATCGGAAGTGAATTTGGAGGCCCGGTGTAGTTTTAGGCTTGAATTGGCCAAAGTTGAATTTCGGAGATATCCGATCGATAGGTAAAATTTTGATCCGGGAGTCAGAACGGAATTCCAACAGTTGCAGTAGTTCCGTTGTGTGATTTTGGATGTGCCTGCAAAATTTTAGGTCATTCAGACGTCGTTTGGTCGGGTTTTTGATCGAGTGTTAGTTTCGGATGTTTTGAAGAAACTTAGGCTTGAATCCGGGCGTAATTGGTGATTTTGATGTTTAGGATGGTGTTTTTATGATTGGAACAAGTTCGTATCGTGTTTTGGAGTATGTTGGTGGTTTTCGTTGGGGTCCGGGAGCCTCGGGATGAATTCGGGGGTCCAAACGGACCAATTTGTGCCAAAAGGCACTGCTGTTCTGCTGCAATTATTGCAGAGAATTTTTGCTCTCTACGATCGCGAAGTTTTGAATGCGATCGCGTAAGGCAGCGTTTGGGTGCATCGCGATCGCGTGGTGATGTCTGCGATCGCGTAGGCCAATGTCGGAATGCAGTGCGATCGCGTTTGGGTTCACGCGATCGCGTAAGGTCAAGTTCGGATGCAATGCGATCGCGGGGCTGGAGTTGCGATCGCGTAGGGATCTTTGGTTGTTCACTGCGATCGCGTGCCAAAGGCTGCGATCGCGTAGAGGAAAAATCAGGCCCCGGGGATTTGTGCATCGCGATCGCGAGCCCAGTGCTGCGATCGCGTAGGGTTAATTGGCCTGGCAGTGAGTTTAAGTTCAGAACAGAACCAGTCGCGGGTTTCATACCCCAAAACGCCATTTTTGAGTTCTAGAGAGAGGAACTCACGGGAATTGCTGGGAATTCATCGGGGATTCGTCGGAGGTAAGTTTTGTGGCTTAATTACATCATTTTAACATGAAATCTTTGGTTAAATTTATGTAAATGGAAGATTAAAGGTGGGTTTGAGCCCTAGGCCTAAATTGAAGAAAAACACTGATTTGAGTGGGCAAATGGAGTCCGATTTTGGTAAATTTGATATGCCTAAACTCGTATTGAGACGAGGGTTCCGAATATATGACTTTTATAATTTTTCGAGAAGCGCACCAAAAGTCGGGTTTTGACAACTTGTGAGTTTTGATATAACTGGGTTATTTCGAATGAATTACGTGAAATTAGCATATATTGATGCATTCTCTATGATTTTGAGCAGATTTGGCACCCGAGGAGATTGAGTTGCGAGGCAAGCGCAAGGCGGATTGAAGCTTCTACCGGTTCGAGGTGAGTGGTAGTAGTAAATAATGTATTGAGGGTTTGAAACCCCGTACTAGCACTTTACAGTGCTATGTAGAGTTGAGATGTGCGTCTTGTGACGGGCGTGGTGTCATTGTGATTGGGGACTTGGACTTGGTCCTTCCCGGCTTATAGAATACTGTGTATTAGGGCTGTTGATGAGATTATAACTGTGCAATTGGGCTAATAGCCATGCTTGGGGCCTTGTACCGATCTGTAGAGCATTAGGAGACCTGTAGAGATAGGTGACCCTTATACCGTGTTGGAAACTTGCACTCAGCCGTAAAACTAGCTGGATAGCCTATTAAGAGCCAGTACTAGATGTGTATTCTGAGAGATAGATTACTTAGGGTGGAAGTTCCCTGATTTAACTGAGTGGGCCTGAAAGGCCAATCCTACACTAATTAATACTGAGTCGAGGACCCGTTAGGAGGTATTATATATATATATATATATATATATATATATATAAATATTGGATCGGGCTGCACGCCGCAGCAGTATATATATTGGATCGGGCTGCACGCCGCAGTAGTATACATGTTGGGTCGGACTGCACGCCGCAGTATTATTGCGCTTGGGCTGTAGGAGCCCCTTCGGAGTCTGAGTTTGCACACATTCTCAGTGAGCGGCAGTATAGCTATAAATATATATATATATATATATATATATATATATAAATATTGGATCGGACTGCACGCCGCAGTAATATTTGTGTGGATCGTGCTGCACGCCGCAGTGTTATAGTGCTTGGGCCTAGGGAGCCCCTCCGAAGTCTGTATACACCCCCAGTGAGCGCCGTCGATGTTAAATGGAGCGGGCTGCGCGCCGCAGCGGTATATGTATTGGAGCGGGCTGCACGCCGCAGCATTATACTTATTCATATCCTATTACCTACTTAAATACTTATATGTTATAGACATATATATATATATACACACAATGGATCGGCTATACGCGGTAGCAGTACGAGTGAGGACTAGGTCAATGTAGGACCTTGGTGAGATAGATGTGGATTGAAATTTGGGGGTATTCGTTGTTGAGATGACTTACCTATGAGGTTACCCTTAGAACTGTATAGTGATAGTACAAGAGTTCTTATTTTCGGTTATTATTTATTATTATCACTCACTGAGTTGAAATATACTCAGCCCACTCCCCTGCATCTTTTTTTTATGCAGATATACAGGTTCAGGAGGGCAGTTGAGCTGTCACAACTGCTTTATTATCCACATTCTGTGGAGACTTCGAGGTAGCTGCCAACGTCCGCAGTACCTGACCTCTTTTTTTTTTTTTATCATTCTGTTGTCTCCATTCTGGTTAGACTTGATTGTATAGTAGATCTCATTTGTAGAGGCTCAGACTTGTGACACCACGATATGTTGGGACCGTACTTCGTATGTTGTTACTATCACGCTTATCATTTGATATGGTCACTTGTTGTTTAAGTTTAATTTGATTAATAATTGGCTGGTTTAAGAGATAATACGGTCGGGCTTGCCTAGCATTGTGTTGGGCGCCATCACGACCGGGGTTTGGGTCGTGACAAGTTGGTATTAGAACCTAGGTTAATAGGTCTCGCGAGTCATGAGCCGGTTGGTAGAGTCTTGTGGATCGGTACGGGGACGCCTGTACTTATCCTCGGGAGGCTGCAAACCTTTAGGAAAGTTTCAAATTCTTGGATTTCTCATCGTGCGTGTTTGATTGAGCTTGAAATGTAATTCTTGAAATTCCTCCTGTACATTGATGCGCGCACTCGAGTGCTTAGTGATAAATTTGCCTTGATGGCTTATGATTCCCTAATCGCGGGATGAGATATAATCTCTATGAGTTCATGTTGGGCCTGTCTGGAGGACTTGAGGCCAAATCCTTGTCTATGGCTTGAGCACCAAGGTGTTAATTTCGCGATGTCGGTATTATGAAATTCATACGAACGGTATTGATCTTAATTGTGGAAACGACAGTTTGATATTGGGGGGAGCTGCAAGGTATTCAATACTTATTGTGATCTGTTACGTAGCCCTAGCTATGGGCGTGGTGAGTATGTTCAATGCCTCTTAGCGGAAATGTGAAGTGCACTACGTGTGGTAGTATCAGTTCAGACTCAAGGAAACTGAATTGGCCGTGCTATGAGTATTGAGATTTATGCTGTTAATATTCATTGTGATGTTTTGTCGAGTTGCCGATGTATTGTTAGGATGATTTTGGTGATTCTCTGGCAGGTGGATAGGCCAAATTACAAAGGAAACTCTGTCGAAATTTTGGAAAAATTTGGGACTTAGAAAAGATTTTTGTCACCTAAAGAATGGGCTTAGTTGTTTGGTGTGAATAAATACAAGAATTTCAAAAGAGTTAAGATTTCTGATGATTCGAGTCTCCGCCGAAGCTTGTAAATGACCTGAGTCTAATCTAACTAGAACATTGTGGCATCAATTGAGTAAGAACGCTACGAGTGGCTGAAAGTGCCTTGATATATGGCTCCGAGCCAAGTTGGGGAGGTTGTTACTGAGGAACCGATTGCACTTGTTGTGGGCTATGTAGGACCTGTCTCTAAGTATGTTGGGAAATTTTGATAAAGGTTATGGTGCTTCGTAGATGTGAAGAAATAATAGGATGTTCGAACTTATGTTGGCAAAGAATGTTCGGGGTATAGAAAAGAAAGATAGCTAATTGTATCTGAATATAATCATGTTCTGCGGTGTCAGAGTTCTAGTAAGGCACGAGTGGTTCCGTTCAATAAGGCAGTTGAATTATAACTGGTTAAGGGTGAATGACGCCCGAGGATAGCCTTGCGGTGTTCAAGATTTACGCTTGCAACAGTCAGGTATCTTAAGATTGTGCATGTGGCTAAAGACCGTGGTTTTGTTAGAAGAAATCGAGACTTTCATTATGTTATGTGAATGATGAGATTCTATGAATCTATATTGGAGAGCAATGATAACGAATTCAAAATTGCAGGAAGTTCTTCAAGGTAAGTGTTGTAGATTGTGGTACCTCTGGGAAACATTGAGGGAGTATTCAGCGGCCTGTGAGTCTTAGATGGTATGGTCATATGTACGAGTCTCGTGTGGTAACATGAGTTGATGTATGGTGCTACAGTAAGGGCTAAAATTCAATTAAAGATGAATCGGAAAGGAAACTAGGTAAATGGAACAACTTGTTAGTAAATTGGGACAATATAAAAAGGGCACGGATAACTCCTGGTGTGTGTTCGAGGTAATGAGCCTTGCAGTTATGGTGCAACAAAGCTCTTGATGAGCTGGCAGTTGCATAGCTCGGTGTGGGTAAAAAGACTCAGTCCTGGCAGTTAAGCTTATGCAATGAATGGGAAGAAAGAGTTGTGATGTGTTTTATCATGGTTTGAAAATGAGTATATTCCTGTCGGTATGTAAAGCGTGGAATATGTAATGATTTTTCTTCTATATGGGATCATGAAGGTTCTTGACTAGATGAGTGCGCCGATGTTTGCGGCGTAAGAAAGGAATATGAATTTCCATGTTATCTTAGTGTGGTATGGCATATGCGATGTGTTATGAAAAGTTGATAATGGCATATTCAAGGCTTTGAGATTTGTTCATATTATATGGGAAGTCATTAAATATCCCCAAGCAGCGTGGGCAGCTGTAGATAATCTGAGAATCAAACTTCCTGGTGATTGAGGAAAATGGTACTACTATCCTAGTGATTTGGCAGAGTATATGGTCAAAAGGGCAAGGTAATGTAGACTGATAATATCTAGTGGTATTGTGGTATCCTCCGGTTGGATGGACAATGATGATTGAGTTGTTGTTGGCATAGGGAAATTTCTGAATGGCATACGTGGTATGAATGGATGCTTGATGTGTGTTACGTGTTCGTACGGTGGAAAGTGGGATCAGGCATAGTGATCCATGTGTTACATATGTGTTGGAGACTAGAAGTTCTCGTAATCCGCCTACACAGTGGTGGTATATCGTGTGTATCGGCACCGTTTAGCGGTTATTGGAAATTGGAAGCCCTAGTGGCTATTTTGTTAGTTGATATGACAAATTTGAATAATGATATATGATTGCAGGCTGGTTGTCATAAGTCGGGTTGTCTAGACTAATATGATATGGACTATATCAGAGAAATGTCACAACTGCGTGGCAGAGCGCATCAGATCATGCTCCAGTAGGGTGGATGTACCTAGGGCCAGCGGACGGCTGGTAGGTATTGCTTTGTCAGTTGGACCTTAGTAGCGGATGTCAGTGTAGAGGTATCTACCATTGATTCAGTTCCAGTATTGAGGAACTTTGTCGGATGCGTTTCATGTGGCCGAGCTTGAGGCTATATATATGTTTGTTGCAATGAGCAACTTGACTCGATGTGCATTTTCCTTGCTAGATGTATTTGTGGATCGGGTGGCACGCCGCCACAGGTATAGTATTTGGATCGGGTGGCACGCCGCCACATATATGGTATCAGGATCGGGTGGCACGCCGCCACGGGTATGTTATTGGGACGGGTTGCGCGCCGCAACAGTGTGACGTGGAAAATATAGCTTCCTATATGTTACCTTGTATACAATACTTCCTAGATTCTAAGGAATAGTCCGTATTGGGTATCGCTCGGGGAATAGCACATCGGTTGTGTCCTTTCAAGATTTGATAGCGTACATCAATTGTATCACCGCAGGTGTGATTGATTGCTTGGGTCCAGACCTAGATCTGTGCGTGGATGACCGCTTTGAGCATGATGACTTGAGGTGCTTCGTGAGTAATAGTGTTGGGATAGAATCATGAGTCGTGGCAAGGCCACGTGATGTTATGACCTTTCGAGAACGAGTCATGTACTCTATTCCTATGATGTGAGACGGGATCTCAGTTTTATGATATGATGGTACAGAGGAATTGAATTACAACTCTGTTGTTGGAGTCAGTTGTCATTATTTGATTATGTTCAGACGTTTCCTATTAGAGCTTGTGTTGTGCTTGTCGCGGCCTAGGCCGGTGTTGAGGCATCATATCACCAGTGAGGTGTGTTATGACCTAAATGATCATTTGAGTCATTAATGAGTGCGAGCATGTATGATTTCAGTTGGTTAGAAGGGTAATATCGAGTTTTGGCTTCGAATTCAGTTGTAGTATCAATTAAAAGGGAAATGGATTCATGAATGGTTGACCCTGAGAGATGGGTTCGATATATTACGTGTGCGGTTGCCGTGGGCAGGATATGAGGGTGTTGGAATAAGACTCTATCTAATGAGAAAGGTTCTTTCTGCTAGTATTTGGTTATTGTGGCTAGTTGTTGCGATTAGAGACTATCGTCTCGAGTGATTGGGTTGTTTGATACATCATGTGATCTCACCCGGAGTGGCGAGTTTGGCTATTACAGTTGGATCGTGTGTACTCTGAGTATAGATGTGGGATTCAGATTTTGTATATGATTTCGGAAAGTGCAATGTGGTTTATGGTTCAGATAGACTGTGGAAATTCAGCTATTCTATGTTATCGTACTTATGAAAGATAGGGTGAAGTGGTATCACCCCGAGTATATGCTTGGTGAGGTCATTCAGCTATTGTGTTGAATCTAGTACAACTCTGGGTCCGCTCGAGGACGAGCGTTTGCTTAAGTTGGGGAGAATGTGATGACCCGGCCCGTCATCATGTGAGTTATCACCTTGTTATCCCCGTTAAATGCTTGTTAATGTTTCAATATGCATGTTTGGCGAGTTTGAGTAAATTCGGGTTGAGTTTAGTTGGAAATGAGACAAAAAGTCTGTTAGAAGAAGGGATAGTTGTGAAAAGTCAACTGGACGTTGACTTGTGAGTTAGAGAGCTCGAAATCGAATTCTGATGATTCGGTCAGCTCCGGGAGGTCATTTGTGAGCTAGGAGAGCGATCGGAAGTGAATTTGGAGGTCCGGTGTAGTTTTAGGCTTGAATTGGCCAAAGTTGAATTTCGGCGATATCCGATCGATAGGTAAAATTTTGATCCGGGAGACGGAACGGAATTCTGACAGTTGCAGTAGTTCCGTTGTGTGATTTTGGATGTGCCTGCAAAATTTCAGGTCATTCGGACGTCGTTTGGTCGGGTTTTTGATCGAGTATTAGTTTCGGAAGTTTTGAAGAAACTTAGGCTTGAATCCGGGTGTAATTGGTGATTTTGATGTTTAGGATGGTGTTTTTATGATTGGAACAAGTTCGTATCGTGTTTTGGAGTATGTTGGTGGTTTTCGTTGGGGTCTCGGGAGCCTCGGGATGAATTCGGGGGTCCAAACGGACCAATTTGTGCCAAAAGGCACTCCTGTTCTGCTGCAATAATTGCAGAGAATTTTTGCTCTCTGCGATCGCGAAGTTTTGAATGCGATCGCGTAAGGCAGCGTTTGGATGTATCGCGATCGCGTGGTGATGTCTGCGATCGCATAGGCCAATGTCGGAATGCAGTGCGATCGCGTTTGGGTTCACGCGATCGCGTAAGGTCAAGTCCGGATGCAATGCGATCGCGGGGCTGGAGTTGCGATCGCGTAGGGATCTTTGGTTGTTCACTGCGATCACGTAGGGATCTTTGGTTGTTCACTGCGATCGCGTAGAAGAAAAATCAGGCCCCAGGGATTTGTGCATCGCGATCGCGAGCCCAGTGCTGCGATCGCGTAGGGCTAATTGGCCTGGTAGTGAGTTTAAGTTCAGAACAGAACCAGTCGCGGGTTTCATACCCCAAAACGCCATTTTTGAGTTCTAGAGAGAGGAACTTACGGGAATTGCTGGGAATTCATCGGGGATTCGTCGGAGGTAAGTTTTGTGGCTTAATTACATCATTTTAACATGAAATCTTTGGTTAAATTTATGTAAATGGAAGATTAAAGGTGGGTTTGAGCCCTAGGCCTAAATTGAAGAAAAACACTGATATGAGTGGGAAAATGGAGTCCGATTTTGGTAAATTTGATATGCCTAGACTCGTATTGAGACGAGGGTTCCGAATATATAACTTTTATTATTTTTCGAGAAGCGCACCAAAAGTCGGGTTTTGACAACTTGTGAGTTTTGATATAATTGGGTTATTTCGAATGAATTACGTGAAATTAGCATATATTGATGCATTCTCTATGATTTTGAGCAGATTTGGCACCCGAGGAGATTGAGTTGCGAGGCAAGCGCAAGGCGGATTGAAGCTTTTACCGGTTCGAGGTGAGTGGTAGTAGTAAATAATGTACTAAGGGTTTGAAACCTCGTACTAGCACTTTACATTGCTATGTAGAGTTGAGATGTGCGTCTTGTGACGGGCGTGGTGTCATTGTGATTGGGGACTTGGACTTGGTCCTTCCCGGCTTATAGAATATTGTGTATTAGGGCTGTTGATGAGATTATAACTGTGCAATTGGGCTAATAGCCATGTTTGGGGCCTTGTACCGATCTGTAGAGCATTAGGAGACCTGTAGAGCTAGGTGACCCTTATACCGTGTTGGAAACTTCCACTCAGCCGTAAAACTAGCTGGATAGCCTATTAAGAGCCAGTACTAGATGTGTACTGTGAGAGATAGATTACTTAGGGTGGAAGTTCCCTGATTTAACTGAGTGGGCCTGAAAGGCCAATCCTATACTAATTAAGACAGAGTCGAGGACCCGTTAGAATGAATTACGTGAAATTAGCATATATTGATGCATTCTCTATGATTTTGAGCAGATTTGGCACCCGAGGAGATTGAGTTGCGAGGCAAGCGCAAGGCGGATTGAAGCTTTTACCGGTTCGAGGTGAGTGGTAGTAGTAAATAATGTACTAAGGGTTTGAAACCTCGTACTAGCACTTTACATTGCTATGTAGAGTTGAGATGTGCGTCTTGTGACGGGCGTGGTGTCATTGTGATTGGGGACTTGGACTTGGTCCTTCCCGGCTTATAGAATATTGTGTATTAGGGCTGTTGATGAGATTATAACTGTGCAATTGGGCTAATAGCCATGTTTGGGGCCTTGTACCGATCTGTAGAGCATTAGGAGACCTGTAGAGCTAGGTGACCCTTATACCGTGTTGGAAACTTCCACTCAGCCGTAAAACTAGCTGGATAGCCTATTAAGAGCCAGTACTAGATGTGTACTGTGAGAGATAGATTACTTAGGGTGGAAGTTCCACGATTTAGCTGAGTGGGCCTGAAAGGCCAATCCTATATTAATTGGGACAGGGTCGAGGACCCGTTAGGAGGTATTATATACATATATATAAATATTGGATCGGGCTGCACGCCGTAGCAGTATACATATTGGATCGGGCTGCACGCCGCAGCAGTATACATATTGGATCGGGATGCACGCTGCAGCATGACACGGGATGGCATGATATTGCGCTTGGGCTGTAGGAGCCCCTTCGGAGTCTGTGCACACATTCTCAGTGAGCGGCAGTATAGCTATAAATGTGTGTATATATATATATATATATATATATATATATATATATATATATATATATATATATAAATATTGGATCGGACTGCACGCCGCAGTATCATAGCGCTTGGGCCTAGAGAGCCCCTCCGAAGTCTGTACACACCCCCAGTGAGCGCCGTCGATGTTAAATGGAGCGGGCTGCACGCCGCAGCGGTATATATATTAGAGCGGGCTGCACGCCGCAGCATTATACTTATTCATATTCATATATATATACTGAAATATTTATATGTTATAGACAGATGTATGTGTCTCCATATATTGAGATGGCTGTATACCGTAGTGGTACGAGCAAGAATATGGTCAGTGTGGGACCTAGATGAGATAGATGTGGACTATTGATCAGAGTACTCATTATAGCGATGACTAACCTGTGGGGGTTGCTTTAGAACTGTTTAGTGATAGTACAGGAGTTCTTATTTTCAGTTATTGTTTTTTATTGTTGCTCACTGAGTTGAAATATACTCTCCCCACTCCCTTGCACTTTTTGTGCAGATATACAGGTTCAGGAGGGCAGTTGAGCTATCGCAACTGCTTTATTATTCCCATTCTGTGGAGACCTCGAGGTAGCTGCCAACGTCCGCAGTACTTGACCTCTTTCTTTTTTTTTCATCATTCTGTTGTCTCCATTCTGGTTAGACTTGATTGTATAGTAGATCTCATTTGTAGAGGCTCAGACTTGTGACACCACGATATGTTGGGACCGTACTTCGTATGCTGTTACTATCACGCTTATCAAATGATATGGTCACTTGTTGTTTAAGTTTAATTTGATTAATAATTGGCTGGTTTAAGAGATAATACGGTCGGGCTTGCCTAGCATTGTGTTGGGCGCCATCACGACCGGGGTTTGGGTCGTGACATCTATCCTATGATGTGGAGCCTATTGCCATTTTGGGACGTCAGGTGAGAAAATTGAGGTCTAAGAAGATTTCATCAGTTAAGGTTCAGTAGAGAGGTCGACCCGTGGAGGAAGCCACTTGGGAGATCGAGCGGGAGATGCGGAGCAGATATCCTCACTTGTTTGAGACTTCAGGTATGTTTCTTGACCCGCTCGAGGACGAGCATTCGCTTAAGAGGGGGAGAATGTGACGACCCGGCCCGTCGTCACGGGAATTACCACCCCGTTATGTTTTAATTACATGTTTTATGATTTTATATTAGTGTTAGAGTCTATCGGGTGAGTTAGGAGTGAATTGGATTGAAAATGAGGCATATAGCCTTTTTGAAGGAAACTTGAATAAGGAAAGTCAACCCGGAGTTGACTATTTGGTTAGAGGGCTCGGAATCGGATTCTGATGATTCGGTTAGTTCCGGGAGGTGATTTGTGACTTAGGGGAGTGATCGGAATTGAATTTGGAGGCCCGGTGTAGAAATAGGCTTGAATTGGCTAAGGTTGAATTTTGGCGAAATCCGAACGGTAGGTGAGATTTTGATCCGGGAGTCGGAATGGAATTCAGACAGTTGCAGTAGCTCCGTTAGGTGATTTTGGATGTGCCTGCAAAATTTCAGGTCATTCGGACGTCGTTTGGTCGGGTTTTTGATGGAATGTGTAAATCGGAAGTTTTGAAGAAACTTAGGCTTAAATCCGTGTGTAATTGGTGATTTTTTGATGTTTAGGATGGTGTTTTTATGATTGGAACAAGTTCGTATCGTGTTTTGGGGTATGTTGGTAGTTTCCGTTTGGGTCCCGGGGGCCTCGGGGTGAATCCGGACCATCATCCGGCATTTGGAAGCAAGAAATGGTCTGCTGTAAATTGCAGATCACTGGGCGAAATTTTAGCCTTCGCGTTCGCGAGGGCTATGCCGCGTTCGCGTAGGCTGGGGCCGGGTGACCATCGCGTTCGCGATGGATGGTAATAAATTCGCGTATGAGGGAGTTGGAACGCATCGCGTTCGCGTGGGGTTAGGCCGCGATCGCGAAGAAGGATTTGGCAAAGCCACGCGTTCGCGTGGGAGACTACGCGTTCGCGTAGAGTAAAAGTCCGGAGGCTGGGAAGTTGACCTTTGCGGATGCGTGAAGGAGTGTCGTGTTCGCGATGAAGAAGAGGAAAAAGGCATTGCGTTCGCGTGAGAGGCGTCGCGAACGCGATGAAGAGATTTGACTGGCAGTGAGTTTAAGTTCAGAACAGAACCGGTCGCGGGTTTAATACCCAAAACCTCCATTTTTGAGTTCCAAGAGAAGAAATTGACGGGAGATTGCTGGGAAATCATCGGGGTTTCGTTGGAGGTAAGTTTTGTGGCTTAATTACATCATTTTAACATGAAATCCTTGGTTAAATCCCTTTAAATGGAAGATTAAAGGTGGGTTTGAGCCCTAGTCCTAAATTGAAGAAAAACACTGATTTGAGTGGGCAAATGGAGTCCGATTTTGGTAAATTTTATATGCCTAGACTCGTATCGAGATGAGGATTCCGAATATGTAATTTTTGTAATTTTTCGAGAAGTGTACCGAAAGTCGGGTTTTGACAACTTTGGGAATTTTGATGTAAATTGAGTTGTATTGATTGGGTGTCGTCCCATTGGCCTAATTTGTTGTGTTTCTACTGTATGTGATCAGATTCTACGCGTGCAGAGCTTGATTCTCGTGGCAAGGGCATTGCGGAGTAGTCGTCGCGCTGTATTAAGGTGAGTAATAGATGTGGGTGATGACCAGCGGGTTCGAAACCCCGGTATACCACTTTGTGATGTTGTATAGCGGCGAGACACGTACTCTCGTGCGAGTGCGGGGTCGATTGTGATTGGGGACTATGGCTTAGTCCGACTTGATGGCACTGTGTTATGACATTGGCTATTCTTGAGCCGTCGAACCTCCTTCTCGGATGGTTGTATACTATATATTGTGATATTGGCCACTCTTGAGCCGTGGAACCCCCTTCTCGGGTGGTTGAGTAAACTTGTGGGCCGTGAGGCGGTTATTGGATCCCGCGAGGATCGTTATCATTGTCTTATCATATTGACATGCTAGTTTACTACTAGTCCGCAGCTATTTCTGTTATCATGTTATTTCCAAATCTCTGGAACTTGATATTTCTGTTTTCAACCGAAAAATGATAAAAGATGTTTTCAAACTACTTTTGAGCCTGCGAGGCTGTGATTGCATATTAGCTGACTAGTAGTGGATCGGGCTGCGCGCCGCAGCAGTACATATATCGGATCGGACTGCACGCCGCAGTGATATTGTGCTTGGGCTGAAGGAGCCCTTCCGGAGTCTGAACCCCCACAGTGAGCACAGGTACCCAAATTGGATCGGCTACGCGCCGTAGCGGTCATATCATGCATTGCATTGCATTTAGCTACATCTGCTAGCTGTTATACTGTTTTGCTGGTACTTGATGGTATAGGTACAGTTGATGTTGATTCCGTGACAGGGTATTTGATTACAGCTTTACATAGTGCTTTATTGCGGATTTCTTATCTGCGCTGTCTTACCCCTGTTTATTACCAGTGAGTCTGGCAGTACTCATTTTACTCCCTGCACCTTGTGTGCAGATCCAGGTACCTCTCAGCAGTGATCCAGTAGCTGTGCGAGGCAACATTTGTGGGATATACGAGGTAGCTGCAGAGTCCGCAGGACCCGATATTCCTTCCTACTGTCTTTTGATTTTGTATTGACATTTCTTTCCGCACTTGGTATTCTTGTAAACCTTTATACACCTATGTTCAGTAGAGGCTCATGACTCTTGACCCTTTGGTCTATGGGAGTTGGTGTATTATTATGACTTGGTTCCCCGTTTTCGTTATATGTATCGCTGTTGCTTCGTGAATTAACATGCTTAAATGGGCTAAGAAGAGAGCTTCTAGCTCCGTTGTTGTTATTGATTGGTCAGGCTGGCTTAGCAATGTGCTGGGCGCCATCACGACCAGATTTGGGGTCGTGACAGATGCGTCTTCCTACAATCGTATTACATTACTCCCAATCTGTTATGACTACAATCGTACTAGTCAAATGGACTTACTTGTCGTAGGCCGATGAGTCCTAGTATGAACGTATGACATTACTCCCAATACGATATATAAACGGAATGTCCTATGACTACAATTGTAATACATTACTCCCAATCTTTTATGACTACAATCGTATTAGTCCAATGGACTTATATGGTTCTCGTAGGCCGATGCGTCCTACTACAATCGTATTACATTACTCCCAATCTGTTATGACTACAATCGTATTAGTCAAATGGACTTATGTGGTTGTCGTAGGTCGATGCGTCCTTGTATATGAATGAAATAATATTCATAGATGGTCAATTACTAAATAACAACCACGATACATAAACGGAAGGTCCTATGACTACAATAGTATTAGTCCAATGGACTTCTGTGGTTGTTGTAGGCCGACGCATCCTAGTATATGAAGGAAATCATATTCATTCACGGTCAATTACTAAATAACAACCACGATATATAAACGGAAGGTCCTATGACTACAATCGTATTAGTCAAATGGACTTATGTGGTTGACGTAGGCCGATGCATCCTACTACAATCATATTACATTACTCCCAATCTATTATAACTACAATCATATTAGTCAAATGGACTTATGTGATTGTCGTAGGCCAATGCGTCCTAGTATGAACGTATTGACATTACTCCCAATACGATATATAAGCGGAAGGTCCCATGACTACAATGGTATTACATTACTCCCAGTCTGTTGTGACTACAATCGTATTAGTCAAATGGACTTATGTTGTTGTCGTAGGCCGATGCGTCCTAGTATATGAATGAGAAGGTCCTATGACTACAATCGTATTACAATACTCCCAATCTGTTATGACTACAATCGTATTAGTCCAATGGACTTATGTGGTTGTCGTAGGCCGATGCATCCTAGCATACGAATGAAATCATATTCATAGATTTGGCAATTACTAAATAACAACCACGATATATAAACGGAAGGTCCTATTACTACAATCATATTAGTCAAATGGACTTATGTGGTTGTCGTAGGCCGATGCGTCCTCCTACAATCATATTAAATTACTCCCAATCTATTATGACTACAATCGTATTAGTCAAATGGACTTATGTAGTTGTCGTAGGCCGATGCGTCCTAGTATGAACGTGTGACATTACTCCCAATACGATATATAAACGGAAGGTCCTATGACTACAATCGTAATACATTACTCCCAATCTGTTATGACTACAATCGTATTAGTCCAATGGACTTATATGGTTCTCGTAGGCCGATGCGTCCTACTACAATCGTATTACATTACTCCCAATCTGTTATGACTACAATCGTATTAGTCAAATGGACTTATGTGGTTGTCGTAGGCCGATGCGTCCTAGTATATGAATGAAATAATATTCATAGATGGTCAATTACTAAATAACAACCACGGTATATAAACGGAAGGTCCTATGACTACAATAGTATTCGTCCAATGGACTTATGTGGTTGTTGTAGGCCGATGCGTCCTAGTATATGAATGAAATCATATTCATTCACGGTCAATTACTAAATAACAACCACGATATATAAACGGAAGGTCCTATGACTACAATCGTATTAGTCAAATGGACTTATGTGGCAGTCGTAGGCCGATGCATCCTACTACAATCGTATTACATTACTCCCAATCTGTTATAACTACAATCGTATTAGTCAAATGGACTTATGTGATTGTCGTAGGCCAATGCGTCCTAGTATGAACGTATTGACATTACTCCCAATACGATATATAAGCGGAAGGTCCTATGACTACAATCGTATTACATTACTCCCAACCTGTTATGACTACAATCGTATTAGTCAAACGGACTTATGAGGTTGTCGTAAGCCGATGCGTCCTACTACAATCGTATTACATTACTCCCAATCTGTTATTACTACAATCGTATTAGTCAAATGGACTTATGTGGTTGTCGTAGGCCGATGCGTCTTAGTATATGAATGAAATAATATTCATAGACGGTCAATTACTAAATAACAACCACGATATATAAACGGAAGGTCATGTTACGACAATCATATTAGTCAAATGGACTTATGTGGTTGTCGTAGGCCGATACATCCTACTACAATTGTATTACATTAGTCTCAATCTGTTATGACTACAATCGTATTAGTCAAATGGACTTATATGGTTGTCGTAGGCCGATGCGTCCTACTACAATCGTATTACATTACTTCCAATCTGTTATGACTACAATCGCATTAGTCAAATGGACTTATGTGGTTGTCGTAGGCCGATGCGTCCTAGTATATGAATGAAATCATATTCATTCATGGTCAATTACTAAATAACAACCACGATATATAAGCAGAAGGTCCTATTTCTACAATCGTATTAGTCAAATGGACTTATGTGGTTGTTGTAGGCCGGTGCGTCCTAGTAAATGAATGAAATCATTTTCATTCACGGTCAATTACTAAATAACAACCACGATATATAAACGAAAGGTCCTATGACTACAATCGTATTAGTCAAATGGACTTATGTGGCAGTCGTAGGCCGATGCATCCTACTACAATCGTATTACAGTACTCCCAATCTGTTATAACTACAATCGTATTAGTCAAATGGACTTATGTGATTGTCGTAGGCCAATGCGTCCTAGTATGAACGTATTGACATTACTCCCAATACGATATATAAGCGGAAGGTCCTATGACTACAATCGTATTACATTACTCCCAATCTGTGATGACTACAATCGTATTAGTCAAACGGACTGATGAGGTTGTCGTAAGCCGATTGGACTAATACGATTGTAGTCTTAGGACCTTCCGTTTATATATCGTCCTTGTTATTTAGAAATTCACCATCTATGAATATAATTTCATTCATATACTAGGACGCATCAGCCTACGACAACCACATAAGTCCATTGGACTAATACGATTGTAGTCATAGGACCTTCCGTTTATATATCGTGGTTGTTATTTAGTAATTGACCGTGAATGAATATGATTTCATTCATATACTATGACGCATCGGCCTACGACAACCACATAAGTCCATTTGATTAATACGATTGTAGTCATAACAGATTGGAAGTAATGTAATACGATTGTAGTAGGACACATCGGCCTACGACAACCACATAAGTCCGTTTGACTAACACGATTGTAGTCATAGGACCTTCCGTTTATATATCATGGTTGTTATTTAGTAATTGACCATCTAGGAATATTATTTCATTCATATACTAGGACGCATCGGCCTACGACAACCACATAAGTCCGATGGACTAAAACGATTGTAGTCATAATAGATTGGGAGTAATGTAATAAGTCCATTTGACTAATACGATTGTAGTAATAGGACCTTCCGCCTATATATCATGGTTGTTATTTAGTAATTGATCGTGAATGAATATGATTTCATTCTTATACTAGGACGCATCGGCCTACGACAACCACATAAGTCCATTTGACTAATACGATTGTAGTAATATGACCTTCCGTTTAAATATCGTGGTAGTTATTTAGTAATTGACCGTGAATGAATATGATTTCATTCATATACTAGCATGCATCGGCCTACGACAACCACATAAGTCCATTTGACTAATATGATTGTATTCATAACATACTGGGAGTAATGTAATACGATTGTAGTAGGACGCATCGGCCTACGACAACCACATAAGTCCATTTGACTAATACGATTGTAGTAATAGGACCTTGCGTTTATATATCGTGGTTGTTATTTAGTAATTGACCGTGAATGAATATGATTTCATTCATATACTAGGACGCATTGGCCTACGACAACCACATAAGTCCCTTTGACCAATACGATTGTAGTCATAACAGATTGGGAGTAATGTAATACGATTGTAGTAGGACACATCGGCATATGACAACCACATAAGTCAATTTGACTAATACGAGTAGTCATAGGACCTTCCGTCTTATATATCATGGTTGTTATTTAGTAATTGACCATCTATGAACATTATTTCATTTATATACTAGGACGCATCGCCTACGACAACCACATTTAGTTATAACAGATTGGGAGTAATGTTATAAGTCCTTTTGACTAATACGATTGTAGTAACCTTCCGTTTATATATCGTGGTTGTTATTTAGTAATTGACCATGAATGAATATGATTTCATTCATATACTACGACGCATCGGTCTATGACAACCACATAAGTCCATTTGACTAATACGATTGTAGTCATAACAGATTGGGAGTAATGCAATACGATTGTATTAGGACGCATCGGCCTACGACAACAACATACTAGGACGCGTCGGCCTACGACAACCACATAAGTCAATTTGACTAATACGATTGTAGTCATAACAGATTGGGAGTAATGTAATACGATTGTAGCAGGATGCATCAGCCTACGACAACCATATAAGTCCATTTGACTAATACGATTGTAGTAATAGGACCTTCCGTTTATATAACGTGGTTGTTATTTAGTAATTGACCATGTATGAATATTATTTCATTCATATACTAGGACGCATCGGCCTACCACAACCACATAAGTCCATTGGACTAATACGATTGTAGTCATAGGAACTCTCGTTTATATAACGTGGTTGTTATTTAGTAATCGACCGTGAATGAATATGATTTCATTCATATACTAGGACGCATCGGGCTACGACAACCACATAAGTCCATTTGACTAATACGTTTGTAGTCATAACAGATTGGGAGTAATGTAATACGATTGTAGTCATAGGACCTTCCGTTTATATATCATATTGGGAGTAATTTCATACGTTCATACTAGGACGCATCGGCCTACGAAAATCACATAAATCCATTTGACTAATACGATTGTAGTCATAACAGATTGGGAGTAATGTAATACGATTGTAGTAGGACGTCGGCCTATGACAACCACATAAGTCCATTTGACTAATACGATTGTAGTCATAACAGATTGGGAGAAATGTAATACGATTGTAGTAGGATGCATCGGCCTACGACAACCACATAAGTCCATTTGACTAATACGATTGTAGTAAAAGGACCTTCCCTTTATATATCGTGGTTGTTTTTTAGTAATTGACCGTGAATGAATATGATTTCACTCATATACTAGGACGTATCAGCCTACGTAAACCACATAAGTCCATTTGACTAATACGATTGTATTCATAATAGATTGGAAGTAATGTAATACGATTGTAGTCATAAGACCGTCCGTTTATATATCTTATTGGGAGTAATGTCAATACGTTCATACTAGGACGCATCGGACAACGACAATCACATAAATCCATTTGACTAATACGATTGTAGTCACAACAGATTGGGAGTAATGTATTACGATAGTAGTAGGACGCATCGGCCTACAACATTCATATAAGTCCATTTGACTAATACGATTGTAGTCATAACTGATTGGGAGTAATGTAATACGATTGTAGTAGGACGCATCGGCCTACGAATATCACATAAGTCCATTTGACTAATACGATTGTAGGCATAGGAACTTCCGTTTATATATCTTGGTTGTTATTTAGTAATTGACCGTGAATGAATATAATTTCATTCAATACTAGGACGCATCGGCCTACAGCAACCACATAAGTCCATTTGACTAATACGATTGTAGTCATAGGAACTTCCGTATATATATCGTGGTTGTTACTTAGTAATTGAGTGTCTATGAATATTATTTAATTCATATACTAAAAGGCATCGGCCTACAACAACCACATAAGTCCATTTGACTAATACGATTGTAGTCATAGGACCTTCCGTTTATATATCGTATTGGGTGTAATGTCATACGTTCATGCTATACGTATCGGCCTACCACAACCACATAAGTCCATTTGACAAATGCGATTGTAGTCATAACTGATTGGGAGTAATGTAATACGGTTGTAGTAGAACGCATTGGCCTACGACAACCACATACTAGGACGCATCAGCCTTCGACAACCACATAAGTCCATTTGACTAATACGATTGTAGTCATAAGAGATTGGGAGTAATGTAATACGATTGTAGTAGGACGCATCGGCCTATGACAACCACATACTAATACCATCTATGAATATACTAAGTCGCATCGGCCTACGACAACCACATAAGTCCATTTGACTAATACGATTGTAGTCATAACAGATTGGGAGTAATGTAATACGATTGTAGTAGGACGCATCGGCCTACGACAATCACATAAGTCCATTTGACTAACACGATTGTGGTAATAGGACCTTCCGTTTATATATCGTGGTTGTTATTTAGTAATTGACCATCTATGAATATTATTTCATTCATATACTAGGACGCATCGGCCTACCACAACCACATAAGTCCATTGGACTAATACGATTGTAGTCATAGGAACTTCCGTTTATATATCGTGGTTGTTATTTAGTAATCGACCGTGAATGAATATGATTTCATTCATATACTAGGACGCATCGGGCTACAACAACCACATAAGTCCATTTGACTAATACGTTTGTAGTCATAACAGATTGGGAGTAATGTAATACGATTGTAGTCATAGGACCTTCCGTTTATATATCGTATTGGGAGTAATGTCATACGTTCATACTAGGACGCATCGGCCTACGAAAATCACATAAGTCCATTTGACTAATACGATTGTAGTCATAACAAATTGGGAGTAATGTAATACAATTGTAGTAGGACGCATCGGCCTATGACAACCACATAAGTCCATTTGACTAATACGATTGAAGTCATAACAGATTAGGAGAAATGTAATACGATTGTAGTAGGATGCATCGGCCTACAACAACCACATAAGTCCATTTGACTAATACGATTGTAGTAAAAGGACCTTCCCTTTATATATCGTGGTTGTTTTTTAGTAATTGACCGTGAATGAATATGATTTCACTCATATACTAGGACGCATCAGCCTACGTAAACCACATAAGTCCATTTGATTAATACGATTGTATTCATAATAGATTGGAAGTAATGTAATACGATTGTAGTCATAAGACCGTCCGTTTATATATCGTATTGGGAGTAATAGCATACGTTTATACTAGGACGCATCGGACAACGACAATCACATAAGTCCATTTGAATAATACGATTGTAGTCACAACAGATTGGGAGTAATGTATTACGATAGTAGTAGGACGCATCGGCCTATGACAACCACATAAGTCCATTTGAATAATATGATTGTAGTCATAACAGATTGGGAGTAATGTAATACGATTGTAGTAGGACACATCGGCCTACGACATCCACATAAGTCCATTTGACTAATACGATTGTAGTCATAACTGATTGGGAGTAATGTAATACGATTGTAGTAGGACGCATCGGCCTACGACTATCACATAAGTCCATTTGACTAATATGATTGTAGGCATAGGAACTTCCGTTTATATATCGTGGTTGTTATTTAGTAATTGTGACGACCCAAAGGGTCATCACTTATTTTATTAATAATTTCGAGCTTCGAGGCCTTGAAAACCTCATCCTATGTTGCCTCGATTTACGTGCACGATCCGAGCATGTAGCCGGAAAGATTTTGTGATAGAAAATATGAATTCTATGAGAAATTTGGATAAAAATGATATTAATATTGATATGGTTGACTTCGGTCAACATTTTTGGTAAACGGATCCGGACCCGAGATTGGATGGTCCCGAGAGGTCCGTAGGAAAATATGGGACTTGGACATGTGTCCGGAGTCGAATTCTCGAGGCCTAGAGCCCAAGTTATGAATTTTTATGTGAAATTGTTTTTGATGCAATTATTAAAGGAAATAAATTAATAGACCTTGGTATCGGGCTCGTATTTTGGTTCCGACGCCCGGTACAAGTCTTAAATATTATATATGTGATTTCTGTAAAGTTTGGTGACATTTGGATGTCGTTTGAGATGTTTTGGACCTCGAGTTCCAAGTTAAGAAGTTTTGAAAATCAAAAGTATGAAAATCATGAGTTTGAGGCTCGATTTGATTAAAACGAAGTGATATTGGCGAAATGATCGCACGAACAAGTCCATAATGTGTTTTTGAGGTTGTGTACATGTTTGGTTTGGAGCCCGGGGGCTCGGGTAAAGATTTGATAGGCCGTTGGATGAAATTCTGAATTTTGAACTGCTGGTTTTTTCACCCAGTTGTTGGCTTCGCAATTGCGAAGAATTTCTCGCAATTGCGAAGGGGACAGTGTAAGGCAAGGCTCGCAAATGCGAACCTTGATCGCAAATGCGAAGCCAGCCTTGTTCGCAAATGCGAACAATTGTTCGCATTTGCGAAGGTCCCCATGCCTGCCTATGTTCGCAAATGCGAACAAAAGTTCGCAAATGCGAACATTCCCCATACTGCCTTGGTTCGCAAATGCGAACCATTGTTCGCAAATGCGAACACTGCCTTATACGGCATGTGTTCGCAAATGCGAACATTAGTTCGCAAATGCGAACATCCCTTGGACTGCCAGTGTTCGCAAATGCGAACAAATGTTCGCAAATGCGAACTTCCCACCCTTAGCTTATTTTTCAAACTCCAAAAATTGGTCGGGGTTCGCAATTGCGAACCCATGTTCGCAAATGCGAACACAGGAGACCTGAAAAACACGAATTTCAGTCATTTCTTCATTTTTCACAAAACCAAAACACCCATTTGCGACTCTTCAAGGATTTCTTCTTCATCAAAACGATTGTAAATCACTTTTTACTTAATTCTTTCAATTCCTAACATCATTAAACATGTTTTTCATTAGAAATCAAATGTGTTCATGGTAAAATTCTTGTTTTTGGTTAGAAAATAGGTTTTTCATAAATTGGGGAATTGGACCTCGAATTGAGGTCCGATTTTGAAACAAATTATATACATGAGCTCGTGGGGGGATGGGTAACCGGATTTTGGTCCTAACCCCGAATTCCGACCATGTGGGCCCGGGGTTGAAATTCACTATTCCGGGCAGAATGTTGTAAAAGTTGTATTTGGTCTTAAGAATTAGTTTGTTGAGTAGAATTGATGATATTAAATCAATTGTGTATAGATACGGTTGGATTGGAGCCAAATTGAAAGAAAAGACATTTCCACGGATTGAATTGTTCATAAGCATTCGAGGTAAGTGTTTGTTCTATCCTAGCTTGAGGGAATAGGATTATGTGTTATGTGTTATGTGATCGAGTGCGGTGTATGGGCTGTGGTGATGAGCATCCATACACTGGCGTCTAGTATGACCGTGAGTCGTTGGAAAATAATTATTTGAGATATATTACAGATGAATTGTTATTGTTCTCCCTTGTTGGGACTTGTTGTGAAGATTACTGTTGATTGCCCTTGATGGGACGGATTATGAATTACTGTTTCTTTCTTTACCCTTAACTGTGATTGTTATTTGGGTGAGGAAGAGTGATAATGCACGAAGGGTGATGCCGTGCCATGTTTTATTTATTTATGCACGAAGGTTAATGCCGTGCCATGTTTATTTATTGATTATGTACGAAGGATCATGCCGTGCCCTGTTATTGAACCATGTACGAAGGATCATGCCGTACTATGGATGTGAGGATGAGAGTAAAAGCACGAAGGGTGATGCCGTGTACTTTAATTGTTTATTTGGTGAGGATGAGAGTAAAAGCACGAAGGGTGATGCCGTGCAATTATTTGCTGTTCTTTGACTTGATATTACTTGTTTTTCCATTATATTTTATTTGGGTGATGCCGTGCAACTATTTGCCATTTCTTGATTTGATATTACTTGTATTTCCATTATACTTTGTTTTCCTTGTGAAATTATTAACTGTGGTTAATTGTTGAATTCTTTAAGATATTCCTTATTGTGTTAATACTTGATTATTTCTTGTTATTTTGTGGTACACCTATATATATTGAATTGCACAGGTTTATGTGGGTGTCTGGTCCTAGGCTTGTCACTACTTCGCCGGGATAGGCCGGGCACTTACCAGCACATGGGGTCGGTTGTGCTGATACTACACTTCTGTGCGTTTTTGCACAGGTCCAGGTTACGATCAGGAGCAGCAGCAGCAATAAATCGATTGCGTGGGAGTTGATCATATTTGAGACCGAGGTAGTTTGCAGACGTCCGCAGGCCCGGCGTCTCTCTCTTTATTTATGTTATTAGCTGTAGTCTCTTTGTTCCGAGACAAACAGAATTATGTTATATTTCCTTCGGACTTTTATGTGTAGTATTCCATAGTAGTTCGTGAGTTGGTGACTCCACGTCTTGGGTAGAGGATTTCAGTATGATTTTCACTTTATATGATTTTCACCGTGTGATTTGTTATTCCGCATTTATTTAATTAAAATTTTGTTAAAAACGGGATAGTATGAATACAATGGCTTGCCTAGCTACCACGAGTAGGCGCCATCACGATCCCGATGTTGGGGGAAAATCCGGGTCGTGACAAGTTGGTATCAGAGCTCTAGGTTACATAGGTCTCACCACTCACGAACAAGCTTAGTAGAGTTTGAGAGGTAGGTACGGAGACGTCCGTACTTGTCCTCCAGAGTCTATTGAGTTAGGAAAAAGTCTCTCATTTGTTCTTTCTTGTCGTGCGACTTGTTCCTCAATTACTGATTGAATTTCTATTATGTCCTTTCGCAGATGGTGAGGACACGCGCTTCTTCGTCCGCTGACCAGCAGCCCGAGCCCCAGGCAGCTCCCGTGAGGGGCAGGGGCCAAGGCCGTATCGGAGGCCGTGGTAGGGGTAGAGCTCAGCCCCAGGCAGCTACCCCAGAGGTGGAGCCTCATATTGAGATTGACGAGGAGGTTCCGGTTCCAGCAGCTCCAGTGGGCCCAGCTCAGGTCCCGGGAGAGGCTTTGATTACCCCGGATCTCCGGGATGCTTTGGTCAGAATAGCGGGATTTATGGATAGCATTGCCAGAGCGGGTCTATTATCAGTTGCCCCAGCTACTTCTCAGGCTGGAGGAGGGGCCCAGACTCCTATTGCTCATACTCCGGAGCCAGTAGCTCCTCAGCCTCAGGCACCAGTAATTCAGGCCAGCTGTGGCCACTCAGTCAGGTACCACAGCTCATGCCGGCGATGGAGCGGCCATGACTTCTGATTCGTTATGGAGGCTTGATCGGTTCTCCAAGCTATTGACCACTACATTCAGTGGAGCCGCATCAGAGGATCCTCAGGACTTTTTATTCAGTTGCCATGAGATTCTCAAGACTATGGGGATCGTGGAGACAAACGGAGTTGATTTCTGTACCTTCAGACTTGCAGGATCCGCCAAGACTTGGTGGAGAGATTATTGCCTGACTCGACCAGCAGGGTCCCCAGCTCTATCATGGGACCGGTTTGCGGAACTATTTATGGAGAAGTTTCTCCCTACTACTCAGCGGGATTTACTTCGGAGGCAGTTTGAGCGCCTCCATCAGGGCACTATGACAGTTACACAGTATGAGACGAGATTTATTGACTTGGCTCGTCATGCAGGTGGTGATACTTCCCACGGAGCGGGAGAGGGTTCGCAGGTTTATAGATGGGCTTAATCAGCCGATTAGACTCCAGATGGCTATGGGCGTGGGGAGTGACATATCATTTCGGGAGGCAGCCAATGCAGCACGCAGAGTTGAGATGGCTCTTGCTAGGGGAGGCGGTTATTCTTCAGATAAGAGGCCTCGTCATTCAGGCAGGTTTGGTGGTTCTTCCTCTGGTAGCAGAGAATCCTTTGATAGAGGCCAGTCCTCCGGGCCTTTTCATTCCGCCCTTCAGGCTTCACAGGGTGGACCAGGTGATCGTGGTTTTCGTGGGCATTATTCAGACCAACCTCCTATTAATGCTCAGCCTCTTCAGAGTGTTCGTGGAGGCCATTCAGGTCGTCAGGTCCAACAGCCCTATCAGTCTAAGAGTTTCTACGGTTGTGGTGACCCAGGTCATTTTATCAGGAATTGCCCTATAGCAGCGGGCAACTCTCAGCAGCGAGGTCCTCGTCCTATGATTGAGGCCCCAGCTGACCCTCAGCCTGCCCAGCCAGCCAGAGGCGGGGTAGAGATTATAGAGGTGGAGGTCGAGACCGTAGAGGGTGGAGACCGTCCAGCCAGAGGTAGAGGTCAGCCAGTTGATGGTCGTCCTAGAGACGCAGCTCAGAGGGGAGGTGCAGATCCCCGATTCTATGCTTTACCGGCCAGGCCAGAGGCAGAGGCATCAGATGCCGTGATTACAGGTACTATTCTTGTGTGTGGCAGAGGTGCTTCAGTATTATTTGACCCGGGATCTACATATTCCTATGTGTCTTCCTACTTCGCACCGTATTTGGCTGTGCCCAGCTATGCTCTGGATATTCCAATTTATGTGGCTACGCCGGTGGGTGACTCTATTGTAGTCGATCGGGTGCATCGTTCGTGCGTAGTTATATTTGGGGGTCTTGAGACCCGTGTTGATCTGTTGCTCTTGGATATGGTAGATTTTGATGTCATATTGGGGATGGACTGGTTGTCCCCATACCATGCTATTCTTGATTGTCATGCTAAGACTGTCACCTTAGCCTTGCCAGAATCACCCCGATTAGAGTGGAAGGGTACCTCAAGCCACTCCGTTCGCACCGTTATTTCTTATGTTAAGGCTCGACGTATGGTCGAGAAGGGGTGTCTAGCTTATTTGGCTTATGTTCGTGATTCCAGCGCGGAAGTTCCTTCCATTGAGTCGGTCCCTATTGCACGGGAGTTTCCGGAGGTTTTTCCTTCAGACCTGCCGGGCATGCCACCCGACAGGGGATATTGATTTCTGTATTGATTTGGCACCGGGCACTCAGCCCATCTCTATTCCACCCTATCGTATGGCCCCGCCGGAACTAAAAGAGTTGAAAGATCAGTTGCAGGACCTTCTTGAGAAGGGTTTTATCAGGCCCAGTGTTTCCCCCTGGGGAGCACCTGTATTATTTGTAAAGAAGAAGGATGGCTCGATGCGGATGTGTATTGATTACCGGCAGTTAAACAAGGTGACTATCAAAAATAAATATCCACTGCCGAGGATTGATGATTTGTTTGACCAGCTCCAGGGAGCGAGGGTATTTTCTAAGATAGACTTGAGGTCAGGCTACCATCAGCTGAAGATCAGGGCGGCTGACATTCCTAAGACGACCTTTCGCTCTAGATATGGGCATTATGAGTTCTTGGTCATGTCCTTCGGGTTGACCAATGCCCCAGCGGCATTCATGGAGTTGATGAATCGGGTATTCAGGCCTTACTTAGATCTGTTCGTGATAGTCTTCATAGATGACATCCCGGTATACTCCCGCAGCCAGGAAGAGCACGAGCAGCACCTCAGAGTGGTTCTTCAGACTCTGAAGGATAATCAGCTATATGCCAAATTTTCAAAATGTGAGTTCTGGCTTGAGTTCGGTAGCATTTCTGGGTCATATTGTATCTGTGGAAGGTATTCAGGTAGACCCAAAGAAGATTGAGGCGGTCCAGAATTGGCCTCGACCAGCTTCAGTGACTGAGATACGGAGTTTCTTGGGATTAGCAGGTTACTACCGTCGTTTTGTAGAGGGGTTTTCTTCTATTGCAGCCCCGATGACCAGGTTGACCCAGAAGGGTGTTCAGTTTCGGTGGTCGGAGGAGTGTGAGGCGAGCTTTCAGAAGCTCAAGACAGCCTTGACCACCGCACCAGTGTTGATACTACCTATAGGTGCAGGGCCTTATACAGTTTATTGTGACGCATCTCGTACAGGGCTTGGAGCGGTATTGATGCAGGATGGTAAGGTTATCGCTTATGCTTCGAGGCAGTTAAAGATACATGAGAAGAATTATCCAGTTCATGATCTTGAGTTAGCAGCAGTGGTTCATGCCTTAAAGATTTGGAGGCATTATCTATATGGTGTGACATGTGAGGTGTACACCGATCACAAAAGCCTACAGTACTTGTTCAAACAAAAGGAGTTGAATCTACGACAGCGGAGATGGTTAGAGTTGCTAAAAGACTATGATGTTACTATATTATATCACCCAGGTAAGGCCAATGTGGTGGCCGATGCATTGAGTAGAAAGTATGCCAGCATGGGTAGTCTTGCATATATTCCGGTCAATCGGAGACCATTAGCTCTAGATGTCCAGGCCTTAGCCAACCGGTTCGTGAGATTAGACATTTCTGAGCCTAGCAGAGTGTTAGCCTGCACGGTCGCTCGTTCTTCATTATTAGAGCGTATCCGTGAGAGGCAATTTGATGATCCTCATTTGCGTGAGTTGAGAGATACGGTACAGCGGGGAGGTGCCACACAGGTAAATCTAGATGATGATGGGGTATTGAAATTGCAGGGTCGAGTTTGTGTGCCCAATGTCGAAGGAATTCGAGAGTTGATCTTAGCAGAGGCCCACAGTTCGCGGTATTCTATTCACCCCGGCGCCGCGAAGATGTACCAGGACTTACGGCAACACTATTGGTGGCGCAGAATGAAGAAAGATATCGTTGCGTATGTCGCTCGGTGTCTAAATTGTCGGCAGGTGAAATATGAGCACCAGAGACCTGGTGGTGTATTCCAGAGGATTGAAATTCCCGAGTGGAAATGGGAGCGGATCACTATGGACTTTATTACTGGACTTCCTTTGACTCGGAGGAAATTTGATGCTATTTGGGTCATTGTTGATAGGCTGACCAAGTCAGCACACTTTATTCCGATATCTGTCTCCTACTCGTCGGAGAGGTTAGTGGAGATTTACATTAGGGAGATTGTTCGTCTTCATAGGGTGCCAGTATCTATTATTTCTGATCGGGGTACGCAGTTTACCTCGCGGTTCTGGAGAGCGGTTCGGCAGGAGTTAGGCACCCAGGTTCAGCTGAGTACAGCTTTTCATCCTCGGACAGATGGCCAGTCCGAGAGGACTATTCAGATTCTAGAGGACATGCTTCGAGACCAGATGGCCCCGTATGAGGCGTTGTATGGTAGGCGATGTCGATCACCAGTTGGATGGTTTGAACCGGGAGAGGCTCGGTTGTTAGGAACAGACTTAGTTCAGGAGGCCTTGGATAAGGTCAAGACTATTGAGGAGAGATTGCGTTCAGCTCAGTCTAGGCAAAAGACTTATGCGGATCGTAAGGTTCGAGATGTAGATTTCATGGTTGGTGAACGAGTATTGCTCCGGGTGTCGCCTATGAAGGGCGTGATGAGGTTTGGGAAGAAGGGCAAGCTCAGCCCTAGGTATATTGGCCCATTTGAGATTCTAGACAGAGTGGGAGGGGTGGCTTACGATTAGCTTTGCCGCCTAGCTTATCAGCCGTGCATCCAGTTTTTCACGTATCTATGCTTCGGAGATACCACGGTGATCCCACACATGTGTTAGACTTCAGTACTGTCCAATTGGACAATGATCTATCCTACGAGGAGGAGCCGGTGGCTATTCTAGACCGGCAGATTCGACAGTTGAGGTCGAAGAGTTATCCTTCTGTGCGTGTTCAGTGGAGAGGTCAGCCTCCTGAGGCATCGACCTGGGAGTCCGAGTCCGATATGCGGAGCCGCTACCCACACTTGTTTCCTGACTCCGGTACTTCTTTCTTTTGTCCGTTCGAGGACGAACGGTTGTTTTAGAGGTGGAGATTGTGACGACCCAAAGGGTCATCACTTATTTTATTAATAATTTCGAGCTTCTGAGGCCTTGAAAACCTCATCCTATGTTGCCTCGATTTACGTGCACGATCCGAGCATGTAGCCGGAAAGATTTTGTGATAGAAAATATCAATTCTATGAGAAATTTGGATAAAAATGATATTAATATTGATATGGTTGACTTCGGTCAACATTTTTGGTAAACGGATCCGGACCCGAGATTGGATGGTCCCGAGAGGTCCGTAGGAAAATATGGGACTTGGACATGTGTCCGGAGTCGAATTCGAGGCCTAGAGCCCAAGTTATGAATTTTTATGTGAAATTGTTTTTGATGCAATTATTAAAGGAAATAAATTAATAGACCTTGGTATCGGGCTCGTATTTTGGTTCCGACGCCCGGTACAAGTCTTAAATATTATATATGTGATTTCCGTAAAGTTTGGTGACATTTGGATGTCGTTTGAGATGTTTTGGACCTTGAGTTCCAAGTTAAGAAGTTTTGAAAATCAAAAGTATGAAAATCATGAGTTTGAGGCTCGATTTGATTAAAACGAAGTGATATTGGCGATATGATCGCACGAACAAGTCCATAATGTGTTTTTGAGGTTTTGTACATGTTTGGTTTGGAGCCCGGGGGCTCGGGTAAAGATTTGATAGGCCGTTGGATGAAATTCTGAATTTTGAACTGCTGGTTTTTTCACCCAGCTGTTGGCTTCGCAATTGCGAAGAATTTCTCGCAATTGCGAAGGGGACAGGTGTAAGGCAAGGCTCGCAAATGCGAACCTTGATCGCAAATGCGAAGCCAGCCTTGTTCGCAAATGCGAACAATTGTTCGCATTTGCGAAGGTCCCCAGTGCTGCCTATGTTCGCAAATGCGAACAAAAGTTCGCAAATGCGAACATTCCCCATACTGCCTTGGTTCGCAAATGCGAACCATTGTTCGCAAATGCGAACACTGCCTTATACAGCATGTGTTCGCAAATGCGAACATTGGTTCGCAAATGCGAACATCCCTTGGACTGCCAGTGTTCGCAAATGCGAACAAATGTTCGCAAATGCGAACTTCCCACCCTTAGCTTATTTTTCAAACTCCAGAAATTGGTCGGGGTTCGCAATTGCGAACCCATGTTCGCAAATGCGAACACAGAGACCTCGAAAAACACGAATTTCAGTCATTTCTTCATTTTTCACAAAACCAAAACACCCATTTGCGACTCTTCAAGGATTTCTTCTTCATCAAAACGATTGTAAGTCACTTTTTACTTAATTCTTTCAATTCCTAACATCATTAAACATGTTTTTCATTAGAAATCAAATGTTTTCATGGTAAAATTCTTGTTTTTGGTTAGAAAATAGGTTTTTCATAAATTGGGAAATTGGACCTCGAATTGAGGTCCGATTTTGAAACAAATTATATACATGAACTCGGGGGGGATGGGTAACCGGATTTTGGTCCTAACCCCGAATTCCGACCATGTGGGCCCGGGGTTGAAATTCACTATTCCGGGCAGAATGTTGTAAAAGTTGTATTTGGTCTTAAGAATTAGTTTGTTGAGTATAATTGATGATATTAAATCAATTGTGTATAGATACGGTTGGATTGGAGCCAAATTGAAAGAAAAGACATTTCCACGGATTGAATTGTTCATAAGCATTCGAGGTAAGTGTTTGTTCTATCCTAGCTTGAGGGAATAGGATTATGTGTTATGTGTTATGTGATCGAGTGCGGTGTATGGGCTGTGGTGATGAGCATCCATACACTGGCGTCTAGTATGACTGTGAGTCGTTGGAAAATAATTATTTGAGATATATTACAGATGAATTGTTATTGTTCTCCCTTGTTGGGACTTGTTGTGAAGATTACTGTTGATTGCCCTTGATGGGACGGATTATGAATTACTGTTTCTTTCTTTACCCTTAATTGTGATTGTTATTTGGGTGAGGAAGAGTGATAATGCACGAAGGGTGATGCCGTGCCATGTTTTATTTATTTATGCACGAAGGTTAATGCCGTGCCATGTTTATTTATTGATTATGTACGAAGGATCATGTCGTGCCCTGTTATTGAACCATGTACGAAGGATCATGCCGTACTATGGATGTGAGGATGAGAGTAAAAGCACGAAGGGTGATGCCGTGTACTTTAATTGTTTATTTGGTGAGGATGAGAGTAAAAGCACGAAGGGTGATGCCGTGCAATTATTTGCTGTTCTTTGACTTGATATTACTTGTTTTTCCATTATATTTTATTTGGGTGATGCCGTGCAACTATTTGCCATTTCTTGATTTGATATTACTTGTATTTCCATTATACTTTGTTTTCCTTGTGAAATTATTAACTGTGGTTAATTGTTGAATTCTTTAAGATATTCCTTATTGTGTTAATACTTGATTATTTCTTGTTATTTTGTGGTACACCTATATATATTGAATTGCACAGGTTTATGTGGGTGTCTGGTCCTAGGCTTGTCACTACTTCGCGGGATAGGCCAGGCACTTACCAACACATGGGGTCGGTTGTGCTGATATTACACTTCTGTGCGTTTTTGCACAGGTCCAGGTTACGATCAGGAGCAGCAGCAGCAATAAATCGATTGCGTGGGAGTTGATCATATTTGAGACCGAGGTAGTTTGCAGACGTCCGCAGGCCCGGCGTCTCTTTCTTTATTTATGTTATTAGCTGTAGTCTCTTTGTTCCGAGACAAACAGAATTATGTTATATTTCCTTCAGACTTTTATGTGTAGTATTCCATAGTAGTTCGTGAGTTGGTGACTCCCCGTCTTGGGTAGAGGATTTCAGTATGATTTTCACTTTGTAATTAGTTATTTCTATATGATAAAGTATTCCGCATTTATTTAATTAAAATTGTGTTAAAATCAGGATAGTATGAATACAGTGGCTTGCCTAGCTACCACAAGTAGGCGCCATCACGATCCCGATGTTGGGGGAAAATCCGGGTCGTGACAGTAATTGACCGTGAATGATTATAATTTCATTCAATACTAGGACGCATCGGCCTACAACAACCACATAAGTCCATTTGACTAATACGATTGTAGTCATAGGAACTTCCGTATAAATATCGTGGTTGTTACTTAGTAATTGAGTGTCTATGAATATTATTTAATTCATATACTAAAACGCATCGGCCTACGACAACCACATTAGTCCATTTGACTAATACGATTGTAGTCATAGGACCTTCCGTTTATATATCGTATTGGGTGTAATGTCATACGTTCATACTATACATATCGGCCTACCACAACCACATAAGTCCATTTGACAAATGCGATTGTAGTCATAACAGATTGGGAGTAATGTAATACGGTTGTAGTAGGACGCATTGGCCTACGACGACCACATACTAGGACGCATCAGCCTTCGACAACCACATAAGTCCATTTGACTAATACGATTGTAGTCATAAGAGATTGGGAGTAATGTAATACGATTGTAGTAGGACGCATCGGCCTATGACAACCACATACTAATACCATCTATGAATATACTAAGACGCATCGGCCTACGACAACCACATAAGTCCATTTGACTAATACGATGGTAGTCATAACAGATTCGGAATAATGTAATACGATTGTAGTAGGACGCATCGGCCTACGACAATCACATAAGTCCATTTGACTAATACGATTGTAGTAATAGGACCTTCCGTTTATATATCGTGGTTGTTATTTAGTTTGACCATCTATGAATATTATTTCATTCATATACTAGGATGCATCGGCCTACGACAACCACATAAGTCCATTTGACTAATACGATTGTAGTCATAGGAACTTCCATTTATATATCATGGTTGTTATTTAGTAATTGACCGTCTATAAATATTATTTCATTTATATACTAGGACGCATCGGCCTACGACAACCACATAAGTCCATTGGACTAATACGATTGTAGTCATAGGAACTTTCATTTATATATCGTGGTTGTTATTTAGTAATTGACCGTGAATGAATATGATTTCATTCATATACTAGGATGCATCGGCCTACGACAACCACATAAGTCCATTGCACTAATACGATTGTAGTCATAACAGATTGGGAGTAATGTAATACGATAGTAGTCATAGTACCTTCCGTTTATGTTCATACTAGGACGCATTGGGCTACGAAAATCACAATTGTCCATTTGACTAATACGATTGTAGTCATAACAGATTGGGAGTAATGTAATACGATTGTAGTAGAATGCATCGGCCTACGACAAGAACATAAGTCCATTTGACTAATACAATTGTAGTAATAGGACCTTCCGTTAATATATCGTGGTTGTTATTTAGTAATTGACCATATGTGAATATTATTTCATTCATATACTAGGACGCATCGGCCTACGACAACCACATAATCCATTTGAGTAATACGATTGTAGTCATAATAGATTGGGAGTAATGTAATACGATTGTAATAGGACGCATCGTCCTACGACAACCACATAAGTCCATTTGACTTATAGGATTGTAGTAATAGGACCTTCCATATATATATCGTATTGGGAGTAATGTAATAAGATTGTAGTAGGACGCATTTGTTATGACTACAATCGTATTAGTCAAATGGACTTACGTAGTCATAACAGATTGGGAGTAATGTAATACGATTGTAGTATGACGCATCGGCATACGACAACCACATAAGTCCATTTGACTAATACGATTGTAGTAATAGGACCTTCCGTTTATATATCGTGGTTGTTATTCAGTAATTGACCGTCTATGAATTTTATTTCGTTCATATACTAAGACGCATCGGCCTACGACAATCACAAAAGTCCATTTGACTAATACGATTGTAGTAATAGTACCTTCCGTTTATATATCGTGGTTGTTATTTAGTAATTGACCGTGAATGAATATGATTTCTTTCATATACTAGGACGCACCGGCCTACGACAACCATATAAGTCTTTTTGACTAATACGATTGTAGTCATAATAGTCAAATGGACTTACGTAGTCATAACAGATTGGGAGTAATGTAATACGATTGTAGTATGACGCATCGGCATACGACAACCACATAAGTCTATTTGACTAATACGAATGTAGTAATAGGACCTTCCGATTATATATCGTGGTTGTTATTTAGTAGTTGACCATCTATGAATATTATTTCATTCATATACTAGGATGCATCGGCCTACGACAACCACATAAGTACATTGAACTAATATGATTGTAGTCATAGGAACTTTCGTTTATATATCGTTGTTGTTATTTAGTAATTGACCGTGAATGAATATGGTTTCATTCATATACTAAGATGCATCGGCCTACGAAAACCACATAAGTCCGTTGAACTAATACGATTGTAGTCATAACAGATTGGGAGTAATGTAATACGATTGTAGTCATAGTAGGACCTTCCGTTTTTATATCGTATGGGAGTAATGTCATATGTTCATAATAGGACGCATCGGCCTACAACAATCACATAAGTCCATTTGACTAATACGAATGTAGTCATAACAGATTGTGAGTAATGTAATACGATTGTAGTAGGACGCATCGGCCTACGACAACCACATAAGTCCATTTGACTAATATGATTGTAGTAATAGGACCTTCTGTTTATATATCGTGGTTGTTGTTTAGTAATTGACCATCAATGAATATTATTTCATTCACATACTAGGACGCATCGACCGAGGACAACCACATAAGTCCATTTGACTAATACGATTGTAGTCATAACAGATTTAGAGTAATGTAATACGATTTTAGTAGGACGCATCGTCCTACGACAACCACATAAGTCCATTTGATCATAAGTCCATTTGACTAATACGATTGTAGTCATAACAGATTGGGAGTAATGTAATACGATTGTAGTAGGACGTATCGGCCTACGACAACCGCATAAGTCCATTTGACTAATACGATTGTAGTCATAGGAACTTCCGTGTATATATCGTCGTTGTTATTTAGTCAAATGGACTAATACGATTGTAGTCATGACAGATTGGGAGTAATGTAACACGATTGTAGTAGGACGCATCGGCTTACGACAACCACATAAGTCCATTTGACTAATACGATTGTAGCCATAGGAACTTCCGTATATATATCGTGGTTGTTACTTAGTAATTGACTGTCTATGAATATTATTTAATTCATATACTAAAACGCATCGGCTTACGACAACCACATAAGTCCATTTGACTAATACGATTGTAGTCATAGGACCTTCCGTTTATATATCGTATTGGGTGTAATGTCATACGTTCATACTATACGTATCGGCCTACCACAACCACATAAGTCCATTTGACAAATGCGATTGTAGTCATAACAGATTGGGAGTAATGTAATACGGTTGTAGTAGGACGTATTGGCCTACGACAACCACATACTAGGACGCATTAGCCTTCGACAACCACATAAGTCCATTTGACTAATACGATTGTAGTCATAAGAGGTTTGGAGTAATGTAATACGATTGTAGTAGGATGCATCGGCCGATGACAACCACATACTAATACCATCTATGAATATACTAAGACACATCGGCCTACGACAACCACATAAGTCCATTTGACTAATACGATTGTAGTCATAACAGATTGGGAGTAATGTAATACGATTGTAGTAGGACGCATCGGCCTACGACAATGATAACAACTAGGTCGGGAATCCAAACTAGAGTAAGAATTTGAGAAGTAAATGCGGAAGCAATAACAACAGGAATTGAACAACTAGAATTAAAGAGACGAAAATAAATGATATGGGAAAGATTCAAGGAAAGATTTCAGAGAACTTTCAAGAACGCAAGTTCTATAGCCTTGACAAGATCAAAGTAACAACGTCTTGATTTATGAAAGAAATCAAACGCCTTTATTTAAACAGCAAATCAAAACAATAGATTCGGATCTTGACCACTTTACGAGTAACTTGAGACAACAATTAATACTAGTATTAATCGCCTTCTAAGAATACCACAAAGGAATCAAAGATATCACAAAAGAGAAGTAATCTTACTATCTTGAACTATGAACTAGTAAAGGTTGAAAGATAAATCTCAAAGCACAAGTAACAAAGGTTCAAAAGAACTCTCAAAGTATGATATACTCAATCAATAATAATGTGTCTTATGAAGGAGAAGAACACCCTATTTATAGGAGTATAAAGGCATAAAAATAACATTAAAAACTAGGTGGGGTGGATCTAGTGGAAATCACAATTATTACAATGAGGTAGGTGGTTTCTAAAGTCTAAGAAAAGTCTTTGGTTAGGTGAGGGGCGGCCAAGACCCTATGGGCAGATTTGGGCCTTAAAACAACTAGTTTGGGCCATATGTTTGGATTCCAATTGGGCTCCTTTTGTAGTACCTCCTTTAGGACTTCTTTTAAGCTCATTTTGAGCCATTTTGGTGTACTCCAAGGGCTGATTTGGGTGACCATATCTTCCTCTTCTTGGACTTCAATTTGATCTATCAAATAATTGTAAAACTTTAACAATTCTTCTCCTCTAGGCTGGAGCTCTTTCTCGACAATTAAAGGATTCTCTATGTGCACTTGAAGTCCAATGATCGTGTTTTGAAATTCTTTAGCTGGACATATTGTTAAAGGTCCTCTTTGAGATTGCAACGCTTTTCATCCTTGTACTTGAATAGAATTGAGCTTCCTAGGATGCTATCATTTCCCTCTTCTTGAAAAGAATTCGTCCTCAAATTCGATCCTACGTCAAACAAAGACAAGTCAGCAACATTTATGTAGTATTTACTTGAAACTCACCAGGAAGGTCCAGCTTGTATGCATTGTCTCCAATCTTTTCAAGGAATTGAAAAGGGTCATCTCCTCTAGGATGCAACTTTGACTTTCTTTTGGAAGGAAATCTCTCCTTTCTAAAGTCAACCCAAACTAAATCTCCAAGGTTAAAATTAACTTGTTTTCGATCCTTGTTCTTCCTTAAGGCGGTTTGCTCATTTTTCTTCTCAATTGCAAGTCTTGTTTGCTCATGAATTTTTTTCATCATCTCAGCCTTTATCCTTCTTGAAAGTGCATCATCAACAACATTCTCTCTCCCTTGGTTGTAAGAAATTACATAAGGAAAAGTTTCAGTGAATTCAACCCACTTAGCATGCCTTCTACTGAGCTTACCTTGACCTTTCAAGTATTTCAAGGATTTCTCTTCTTGAAAGAGTACTTGATCACAAATGTTACAACCATCATGCTTATCCACTTTACTAATAACAAATACTTTTACAAGCTCACAAAAAACATGACTTGAAGAACGACTCCACATCATACCACAACAATCACATTCTAGTAATTTATCATATGAAAACTCATTAACCACTTGAATAAGAGAAGAAGAAATATTTAACTCATTCGCAAGCCTCTTCTCATTAATTTCATGCCTCTTATCATAAAGTTGGATTACGTGATCATTTATTTGATACATAATATCAAAAAGAAGCAAATTACTCTTGCACTTTAACTTAGATATTACAGTTAATGACTTGATGTGCATCAAGCTATCATCATCCACAAAAATTATAAAGTCACCAACATAAGATATAAGAGTATAATTCATTACCTCGAAAAATACTTTAGGTGTTCTAGAAAGACCAAGAATGCAAATAAACCAATTGTATATACCATACTTGGACTTATTTACCAATGGAATATCATCACCTTGTATTCTTTTATGCAATGGCTGTAACTTAGTAATGCTTTTAGGAAACTCCATGTCATAACCTTGTAAATAAGAATCAAAATATTTAAAAGGTTCAATAACAAAGACTTTAACCAAGCTTTTATCTTTCACGATCCAACAAGAATTGATATTGCCGAATTTATGTTGCAATCCAATTGGATCTTTTGCCACCATATCTTGCACCTCACTACCCCTTTCAAAAGGTATTTCAACACGTGGCTGCACAAAATCAAAAGAACTAAAACAGGAAAGAGTTAATGGATTAGGAAGTAAAGAAACTTTTTTCTTGCTACTTTCTTTGGCTTTTATCACAAGACTACTGTTTTCCTCGCCCTTAGCCTCTTTTCTCTCACTAAAGAGTTCTTTTCCTTCACTCAATCCGTCATGTTTTTCTCTCTCTACCTCATAGACTATGTTTATCTCATTGTCTTCTCTCTTTTCTTTCTTCTCAAGATCACTAGACATCCCACTCTTTTCACTCAACACAACCTCTCCTTTTTCTTCTCTTGGAATGTCAACATGCACTCCCTTACGACTCTCATTCTTTTCTCTCTCGTATTTTTCCATATTCTCTTTAACAATCTTTTTATCTTTACAAATTTGTGAGGGAGTCAAAGGACCAAGAATGCATTTCTTCCCATTAAACTCAAAAGAGTATCTATTTTGTTGGATACTATATGAAGCATTTCTGTAGATATACCATGGCCTTCCCAAGAAGATATGAAAATTATTCATGGGAATGACATCACACCAAATCACATCCTCATACCTTCCAATAGAGAATGACAATAACACTCTTTTATCTACCTTTACTCCTTTCAACATGTAGGGTTCAAAATGTTCAACACAAGACAAGTTCAATTTCTCAACCATATAAGTGCTAATTAAGTTATAGCCAAAAGCTTTGTCAATTCTAAGGGTATAACTTAAGACATCACACACCACTTTAGCTCTTGTTTGAAAAATAACTTTACCATTGTCTTCCTTCCATTCGATATACTGTAAGTTCGAGTTTTCAAATTGTTGAACCATCGCTTTCCTCCTTCCATTGTAGTTAACTGTTTGAGACATCTTGTCATAGATTAAAGAAACTATGTCTCTCCAATTTGGCGTTTTCCTCAATTGTTCTCACACACACCTTTCCTTTCTTTCTTGTTTTTTTTTCGAAATAACCTTTGAACAAAATACTTTGTAGATTTATAGTTAAACCCAACTTGTATGTAGTTCTCAGTAGTAAAAAATCAGATTTTTCTTTTTTTTGGGAACAAATAAAAGAAGAAAGAACCAAATCCTAGAACTTTTAGGCTCGGTTGAAACAAGACACGAACGAAAAGGAAAGAATATAAATGTGTAGAATACAAAGAGTAAGAAAACCAAGGATCCCTCTTCTTGTTTCCTTTGTTAATTTTTGAAAACGCTTAGATACAAAAGATATATCCTGGAGAGCAAGCAATTGTATTTTTTCTTGTTTTAAATTGGATTTCGTTTTTTTTTTGTTTTTTTTGTTTTCTTTTTTTGTTTTTTTTTTCAAAATATCCCAAGAATTATCAAGCATGAAATCTTGATAGAACCGCTCTGATGCCACTTGATAACAACTAGGTCGGGAATCCAAACTAGAGTAAGAATTTGAGAAGTAAATGCGGAAGCAATAACAATAGGAATTGAACAACTAGAATTAAAGAGACGAAAATAAAGGATATGAGAAAGATTCAAGGAAAGAATTCCGAGAACTTTCAAGAACGCAAGTTCTATAGCCTTGACAAGATCAAAGTAACAACGTCTTGATTTATGAAAGAAATCAAACGCCTTTACTTAAAAAGCAAATCAAAACAATAGATTTGGATCTTGACCACTTTACGAGTAACTTGAGACAACAATTAATACTAGTATTAATCGCCTTCTAAGAATACCACAAAGGAATCAAAGATATCACAAAAGAGAAGTAATCTTACTACCTTGAACTATGAACTAGTAAAGGTTGAAGATAAATCTCAAAGCACAAGTAACAAAGGTTCAAAAGAACTCTCAAAGTATGATATACTCAATCAATAATAATGTGTCTTATGAAGGACAAGAACACCCTATTTATAGGAGTACAAAGGCATAAAAATAACATTAAAAACTAGGTGGGGTGGATCTAGTGGAAATCACAATTATTACAATGAGGTAGGTGGTTTCTAAAGTCTAAGAAAAGTCTTTGGTTAGGTGAGGGGCGGCCAAGACCCTTTGGGGCAGATTTGGGCCTTAAAACAACTAGTTTGGGCCATTTGTTTGGATTCCAAATTGGGTTCCTTTTGTAGTACCTCCTTTAGGACTTCTTTTAAGCTCATTTTGAGCCATTTTGGTGTACTCCAAGGGCTGATTTGGGTGACCATATCTTCCTCTTCTTGGACTTCAATTTGATCTATCAAATAATTGTAAAACTTCAACAATTCTTCTCCTCTGGGCTGGAGCTCTTTCTCGACAATTACAGTGTTCTCTATGTGCACTTGAAGTCCAATGATCGTGTTTGGAAATTCTTTAGCTGGACATATTGTTAAAGGTCCTCTTTGAGATTGCAACACTTCATCCTTGTACTTGAATAGAATTGAGCTTCGTAGGATGCTATAAGACAACCACATAAGTCCATTTGACTAATACGATTGTAGTAATAGGACCTTCCGTTTATATATCGTGGTTGTTATTTAGTTTGACCATCTATGAATATTATTTCATTCATATACTAGGATGCATCGGTCTACGACAACCACATAAGTCCATTTGACTAATACGATTGTAGTCATAGGAACTTCCATTTATATATCGTGGTTGTTATTTAGTAATTGACCGTCTATAAATATTATTTCATTCATATACTAGGACGCATCGGCCTACGACAACCACATAAGTCCATTGGACTAATACGATTGTAGTCATAGAACCTTTCATTTATATATCGTGGCTGTTATTTAGTAATTGACCGTGAATGAATATGATTTCATTCATATACTAGGACGCATCGGCCTACGACAACCACATAAGTCCATTGGACTAATACGATTGTAGTCATAACAGATTGGGAGTAATGTAATACGATAGTAGTCATATGACCTTCCGTTTATATATCGTATTGGGAGTAATGTGATACGTTCATACTAGGACGCATTGGGCTACGACAATCACAATTGTCCATTTGACTAATACGACTGTAGTCATAACAGTTTGGGAGTAATGTAATACGATTGTAGTAGAACGCATCGGCCTACGACAAGAACATAAGTCTATTTGACTAATACAATTGTAGTAATAGGACCTTCCGTTTATATATCGTGGTTGTTATTTAGTAATTGACCATATATGAATATTATTTCATTCATATACTAGGACGCATCGGCCTACGACAACCACATAATCCATTGGAGTAATACGATTGTAGTCATAACAGATTGGGAGTAATGTAATACGATTGTAATAGGACGCATCGTCCTACGGCAACCACCTAAGTCCATTTGACTTATAGGATTGTAGTAATAGGACCTTCCATATATATATATATCGTATTGGGAGTAATGTAATAAGATTGTAGTAGGATGCATCTGTTATGACTACAATCGTATTAGTCAAATGGACTTATGTAGTCATAACAGATTGGGAGTAATGTAATACGATTGTATATGACGCATCGGCCTACGACAAACACATAAGTCCATTTGACTAATACGATTGTAGTAATAGGACCTTCCGTGTATATATCGTGGTTGTTATTCAGTAATTGACCGTCTATGAATATTATTTCGTTCATATATTAAGACGCATCGGCCTACGATAATCACAAAAGTCCATTTGACTAATACGATTGTAGTAATAGGACCTTCCGTTTATATATCATGGTTGTTATTTAGTAATTGACCGTGAATGAATATGATTTTATTCATATACTAGGACGCACCGGCCTACGATAACCATATAAGTCTGATTGACTAATACGATTGTAGTCATAATAGATTGGGAGTAACGTAATACGATTCTAGTAGGACACATCGGCCTACGACAACCACATAAGTCTATTTGACTAATACGATTGTACTAATAGGACCTTCCGATTATATATCGTGGTTGTTATTTAGTAATTGACCATCTATGAATATTATTTCATTCATATACTAGGACGCATCGGCCTACGACAACCACATAAGTACATTGGACTAATATGATTGTAGTCATAGGAACTTTCGTTTATAGTTATTTAGTAATTGACCGTCTATAAATATTATTTCACTCATATACTAGGACGCATCGGCCTACGACAACCACATAAGTCCATTGGACTAATACGATTGTAGTCATAGGAACTTTCATTTATATATCGTGGTTGTTATTTAGTAATTGACCGTGAATGAATATGATTTCATTCATATACTAGGACGCATCGGTCTACGACAACCACATAAGTCCATTGGACTAATACGATTGTACTTATAACAGATTGGGAGTAATGTAATTCGATAGTAGTCATAGGACCTTCCGTTTATATATCGTATTGGGAGTAATGTGATACGTTCATACTAGGACGCATTGGGCTACGACAATCACAATTGTCCATTTGACTAATACGACTGTAGTCATAACAGATTGGGAGTAATGTAATACGATTGTAGTAGAACGCATCGACCTACGACAAGAACATAAGTCCATTTGATTAATACAATTGTAGTAATAGGACCTTCCGTTTATATATCGTGGCTGTTATATAGTAATTGACCATATATGAATATTATTTCATTCATATACTAGGACGCATCGGCCTACGACAACCACATAATCCATTTGAGTAATACGATTGTAGTCATAACAGATTGGGAGTAATGTAATGCGATTGTAATAGGACGCATCGTCCTACGACAACCACCTAAGTCCATTTGACTAATAGGATTGTAGTAATAAGACCTTCCATATATATATATATATATCGTATTGGGAGTAATGTAATAAGATTGTAGTAGGACGCATCTATTATGACCACAATCGTATTAGTCAAATGGACTTATGTACTCATAACAGATTGGGAGTAATGTAATACGATTGTAGTATGACGCATCGGCCTACGACAACCACATAAGTCCATTTGACTAATACGATTGTAGTAATAGGACCTTCCGTTTATATATCGTGGTTGTTATTCAGTAATTGACCGTCTATAATATTATTTCGTTCATATACTAAGACGCATCGGCCTACGACAATCACAAAAGTCCATTTGACTAATACGATTATAGTAATAGGACCTTCCGTTTATATATCGTGGTTGTTATTTAGTAATTGACCGTGAATGAATATGATTTCATTCATATACTAGGACGCACCGACCTACGATAACCATATAAGTCTGTTTGACTAATACGATTGTAGTCATAATAGATTGGGAGTAACGTAATACGATTGTAGTAGGACACATCGGCCTACGACAACCACATAAGTCTATTTGACTAATACGATTGTAGTAATAGGACCTTCCGATTATATATCATGGTTGTTATTTAGTAATTGACCATCTATGAATATTATTTCATTCATATACTAGGACGCATCGGCCTACGACAACCACATAAGTACATTGGACTAATATGATTGTAGTCATAGGAACTTTCGTTTATATATCGTTGTTGTTATTTAGTAATTGACCGTCTATAAATATTATTTCATTCATATACTAGGACGCATCGGCCTACGACAACCACATAAGTCAATTGGACTAATACGATTGTAGTCATAGAAACTTTCATTTATATATCGTGGTTGTTATTTAGGAATTGACCGTGAATGAATATGATTTCATTCATATACTAGGACGCATCGGCCTACGACAACCACATAAGTCCATTGGACTAACACGATTGTAGTCATAACAGATTGGGAGTAATGTAATATGATAGTAGTCATATGACCTTCCGTTTATATATCGTATTGGGAGTAATGTGATACGTTCATACTAGGACGCATTGGGCTACGACAATCACAGTTGTCCATTTGACTAATACGACTGTAGTCATAACAGATTGGGAGTAATGTAATACGATTGTAGTAGAACGCATCGGCCTACGACAAGAACATAAGTCCATTTGACTAATACAATTGTAGTAATAGGACCTTCCGTTTATATATCGTGGTTGTTATTTAGTAATTGACCATATATGAATATTATATCATTCATATACTAGGACGCATCGGCCTACGACAACCACATAATCCATTTGAGTAATAAGATTGTAGTCATAACAGATTGGAAGTAATGTAATACGATTGTAATAGGACGCATCGTCCTACGACAACCACCTAAGTCCATTTGACTTATAGGATTGTAGTAATAGGACCTTCCATATATATATATATATCGTGTTGGGAGTAATGTAATAAGATTGTAGTAGGACGCGTCTGTTATGACTACAATCGTATTAGTCAAATGGACTTATGTAGTCATAACAGATTGGGTGTAATGTAATACGATTGTAGTATGACGCATCGGCCTACGACAACCACATAAGTCCATTTGACTAATACGATTGTAGTAATAGGACCTTCCGTTTATATATCGCGGTTGTTATTCAGTAATTGACCGTCTATGAATATTATTTCGTTCATATACTAAGACGCATCGGCCTACGACAATCACAAAAGTCCATTTGACTAATACGATTGTAGTAATAGGACCTTCCGTTTATATATCGTGGTTGTTATTTAGTAATTGACCGTGAATGAATATGATTTCATTCATATACTAGGACGCATCGGCCTACGACAACCATATAAGTCTGTTTGACTAATACGGTTGTAGTCATTATAGATTGGGAGTAACGTAATACGATTGTAGTAGGACACATCGGCCTACGACAACCACATAAGTCTATTTGACTAATACGATTGTAGTAATAGGACCTTCCGATTATATATCGCGGTTGTTATTTAGTAATTGACCATCTATGAATATTATTTCATTCATATACTAGGACGCATCGGCCTACGACAACCACATAAGTACATTGGACTAATATGATTGTAGTCATAGGAACTTTCGTTTATATATCGTTGTTGTTATTTAGTAATTGACCTTCTATAAATATTATTTCACTCATATACTAGGACGCATCGGCCTACGACAACCACATAAGTCCATTGGACTAATACGATTGTAGTCAAAGGAACTTTCATTTATATATCGTGGTTGTTAGTTAGTAATTGACCGTGAATGAATATGATTTCATTCATATACTAGGACGCATCGGCCTACGACAACCACATAAGTCCATTGGACTAATACGATTGTAGTCATAACAGATTGGGAGTAATGTAATACGATAGTAGTCATAGGACCTTCCGTTTATATATCATATTGGGAGTAATGTGATACGTTCATACTAGGACGCATTGGGCTACGACAATCACAATTGTCCATTTGACTAATACGACTGTAGTCATAACAGATTGGGAGTAATGTAATACGATTGTAGTAGAACGCATCGGCCTACGACAAGAACATAAGTCCATTTGACTAATACAATTGTAGTAATAGGACCTTCCGTTTATATATCGTGGCTGTTATATAGTAATTGACCATATATGAATATTATTTCATTCATATACTAGGACGCATCGGCCTACGACAACCACATAATCCATTGGAGTAATACGATTGTAGTCATAACAGATTGGGAGTAATGTAATACGATTGTAATAGGACGCATCGTCCTACGACAACCACCTAAGTCCATTTGACTTATAGGATTGTAGTAATAGGACATTCCATATATATATATATCGTATTGGGAGTAATGTAATAAGATTGTAGTAGGACGTATCTGTTATGACCACAATCGTATTAGTCAAATGGACTATGTAGTCATAACAGATTGGGAGTAATGTAATACGATTGTATATGACGCATCGGCCTACGACAACCACATAAGTCCATTTGACTAATACGATTGTAGTAATAGGACCTTCCGTTTATATATCGTGGTTGTTATTCAGTAATTGACCGTCTATGAATAATATTTCGTTCATATACTAAGACGCATCGGCCTACGACAATCACAAAAGTCCATTTGACTAATACGATTGTAGTAATAGGACCTTCCGTTTATATATCGTGGTTGTTATTTAGTAATTGACCGTGAATGAATATGATTTCATTCATATACTAGGACGCACCGGCCTACTATAACCATATAAGTCTGATTGACTAATACGATTGTAGTCATAATAGATTGGGAGTAACGTAACACGATTCTAGTAGGACACATCGGCCTACGACAACCACATAAGTCTATTTGACTAATACGATTGTACTAATAGGACCTTCCGATTATATGTCGTGGTTGTTATTTAGTAATTGACCATCTATGAATATTATTTCATTCATATACTAGGACGCATCGGCCTACGACAACCACATAAGTACATTGGACTAATATGATTGTAGTCATAGGAACTGTCGTTTATATATCGTTGTTGTTATTTAGTAATTGACCGTCTATAAATATTATTTCACTCATATACTAGGACGCATCGGCCTACGACAACCACATAAGTCCATTGGACTAACACGATTGTAGTCATACTAACTTTCATTTATATATCGTGGTTGTTATTTAGTAATTGACCGTGAATGAATATGATTTCATTCATATACTAGGACGCATCGGCCTACGACAACCACATAAGTCCATTGGACTAATACGATTGTAGTCATAACAGATTGGGAGTAATGTAATACGATAGTAGTCATAGGACCTTCCGTTTATATATCGTATTGGGAGTAATGTGATACGTTCATACTAGGACGCATTGGGCTACGACAATCACAATTGTCCATTTGACTAATACGACTGTAGTCATAACAGATTGGGAGTAATGTAATACGATTGTAGTACAACGCATCGGCCTACGACAAGAACATAAGTCCATTTGACTAACTCAATTGTAGTAATAGGACCTTCCGTTTATATATCGTGGCTGTTATATAGTAATAGACCATATATGAATATTATTTCATTCATATACTAGGACGCATCGGCCTACGACAACCACATAATCCATTTGAGTAATACGATTGTTGTCATAACAGATTGGGAGTAATGTAATACGATTGTAATAGGACGCATCGTCCTACGACAACCACCTAAGTCCATTTGACTTATAGGATTGTAGTAATAGGACATTCCATATATATATATCGTATTGGGAGTAATGTAATAAGATTGTAGTAGGACGCATCTATTATGACCACAATCGTATTAGTCAAATGGACTTATGTAGTCATAACAGATTGGGAGTAATGTAATACGATTGTAGTATGACGCATCGGCCTATGACAACCACATAAGTCCATTTGACTAATACGATTGTAGTAATAGGACCTTCCGTTTATATATCGTGGTTGTTATTCAGTAATTGACCGTCTATGAATATTATTTCGTTCATATACTAAGACGCATCGGCCTACGACAATCACAAAAGTCCATTTGACTAATACGTTTGTAGTAATAGGACCTTCCGTTTATATATCGTGGTTGTTATTGAGTAATTGACCGTGAATGAATATGATTTCATTCATATACTAGGACGCACCGGCCTACAATAACCATATAAGTCTGTTTGACTAATACGATTGTAGTCATAATAAATTGGGAGTAACGTAATACGATTGTAGTAGGACACATCGGCCTACGACAACCACATAAGTCTATTTGACTAATACGATTGTTGTAATAGGACCTTCCGATTATATATCATGGTTGTTATTTAGTAATTGACCATCTATGAATATTATTTCATTCATATACTAGGACGTATCGGCCTACGACAACCACATAAGCACATTGGACTAATATGATTGTAGTCATAGGAACTTTCGTTTATATATCGTTGTTGTTATTTAGTAATTGACCGTCTATAAATATTATTTCATTCATATACTAGGACGCATCGGCCTACGACAACCACATAAGTCCATTGGACTAATACGATTGTAGTCATAGAAACTTTCATTTATATATCGTGGTTGTTATTTAGTAATTGACCGTGAATGAATATGATTTCATTCATATACTAGGACGCATCGGCCTACGACAACCACATAAGTCCATTGAACTAATACGATTGTAGTCATAACAGATTGGGAGTAATGTAATACGATAGTAGTCATAGGACCTTCCGTTTATATATCGTATTAGGAGTAATGTGATACGTTCATACTAGGACGCATTGGGCTACGACAATCACGATTGTCCATTTGACTAATACGACTGTAGTCATAACAGATTGGGAGTAATGTAATACGATTGTAGTAGAACGCATACTTATGTAGTCATAACAGATTGGGAGTAATGTAATACGATTGTAGTATGACGCATCGGCCTACGACAACCACATAAGTCCATTTGACTAATACGATTGTAGTAATAGGACCTTCCGTTTATATATCATGGTTGTTATTCAGTAATTGACCGTCTATGAATATTATTTCGTTCATATACTAAGACGCATCGGCCTACGACAATCACAAAAGTCCATTTGACTAATACGATTGTAGTAATAGGACCTTCCGTTTATATATCGTGGTTGTTATTTAGTAATTGACCGTTAATGAATATGATTTCATTCATATACTAGGACGCACCGGCCTACGACAACCATATAAGTCTGTTTGACTAATACGATTGTAGTCATTATAGATTGGGAGTAACGTAATACGATTGTAGAAGGACACATCAGCCTACGACAACCACATAAGTCTATTTGACTAATACGGTTGTAGTAATAGGACCTTCCGATTATATATCGCGGTTGTTATTTAGTAATTGACCATCTATGAATATTATTTCATTAATATACTAGGATGCATCGGCCTACGACAACCACATAAGTACGATGGACTAATATGATTGTAGTCATAGGAACTTTCGTTTATATATCGTTGTTGTTATTTAGTAATTGACCGTGAATGAATATGATTTCATTCATATACTAAGATGCATCGGCCTACGAAAACTACATAAGTCCATTGGACTAATACGATTGTAGTCATAACAGATTGGGAGTAATGTAATATGATTGTAGTCATAGGACCTTCCGTTTATATATCGTATGGGAGTAATGTCATATGTTCATACTAGGACGCATCGGCCTACAACAATCACATAAGTCCATTTGACTAATACGAATGTAGTCATAACAGATTGTGAGTAATGTAATATGATTGTAGTAGGACGCATCGGCCTACGACAACCACATAAGTCCATTTGACTAATATGATTGTAGTAATAGGACATTCTGTTTATATATCGTGGTTGTTGTTTAGTAATTGACCATCAATGAATATTATTTCAATCATATACTAGGATGCATCGGCCGAGGGCAACCACATAAGTCCATTTGACTAATACGATTGTAGTCATAACAGATTTAGAGTAATGTAATACGATTTTAGTAGGACGCATCGGCCTACGACAACCACATAAGTCCATTTGATCATAAGTCCATTTGACTAATACGATTGTAGTCGTAACAGATTGGGAGTAATGTAATACGATTGTAGTAGGACGCATCGGCCTACGACAACCACATACTAGGACGCATTGGCCAACGACAGTCACATAAGTCCATTTGACTAATATGATTGTAGTCATAACAGATTAGGAGTAATGTAATACGATTATAGTAAGACGAATCGGCCTACGACAACCACATAAGTCCATTTGACTAATACGATTGTAATTATAACAGATTAGGAGTAATGTTATACGATTGTAGTAGGACGCATTGGCCTACAACAACCACATAAGTCCATTTGACTAATACGATTGTAGTCATTGGACCTTCCGTTTATATATCCTGGTTGTTATTTAGTAAATGACCGTGAATGAATATGATTTCATTCATATACTAGGATGCATTGGCCTACGACAACCACATAAGTCCATTTGACTAATACGATTGTAGTCATAACATATTGGGAGTAATATAAAATGATTGTAGTCATTGGGCCTTCCGTTTATATATCGTGGTTGTTATTTAGTAATTGACCGTGAATGAATATGATTTCATTCATATACTAGGAAGCATCGACCTACGACAACCAGATAATCCATTTGACTAATACGATTGTAGTAATAGGACCTTCCGTTTATATATCGTATTGGGAGTAATGTCATACATTCATACTAGGACGCATCGGCCTACGACAACCACATAAGTCCATTTGACTAATACGATTGTAGTCATAACAGATTGGGAGTAACGTAATACGATTGTAGGGACGCATCGGCCTACGACAACCACATAAGTCCATTTGACTAATACGATTGTAGTCATAACAGATTGGGAGTAATGTAATACGATTGTAGTAGGACGCATCGGCCTACGACAACCACACAATCGTATTACATTACTCCAATCGTATTAGTCAAAATACGATCGCATCAGCCTACAATCGCATCGGCCTATGACAACCACATAAGTCCATTGAACTAATACGATTGTAGTCATAGGAACTTCCGTTTATATATCTTTTTGGGAGTAATGTCATACATTCATACTAGGACGCATCGGCCTACGACAACCACATAAGTCCATTTGACTAAAACGATTGTAGTCATAACAGATTGGTTGTAATGTAATACGATTGTAGTAGGACGCATCGGCCCACGACAAACACATAAGTCTATTTGACTAATACGATTGTAGTCATAGGACCTTCCGTTTATATATCATGGTTGTTATTTAGTAATGGACCATCTACGAATATTGTTTCATTCATATACTAGGACGCGTCGGCCTACGATAACCACATAAGTCCATTTGACTAATACGATTGAAGTCATAACATATTGGGAGTAATGTAATACGATATTAGTAGGACGCATCGGCTTACGACAACCACATAAATCCATTTGACTAATACGATTGTAGTCATAACAGATTGGGAGTAATGTAATACGACTGTAGTAGGACACATCGGCCTACGACAACCACATAAGTTCATTTACCTAATACGATTGTAGTCATAACAGATTGGGAGTAATGTTATACGATTGTAGTCATAGGACCTTCCGTTTATATATTGTATTGGCAGTAATGTCATACAGTCATAATAGGACGCATCGGCCTATGACAACCATATAAGTCCAATTGACTAATACGATTGTAGTCATAACAGATTGGGAGTAATGTAATACGATTTTAGTAGGACGCAGGCCTACGACAATCACATAAGTCTATTTGACTAATACGATTGTAGTCATAGGACCTTCTGTTTATATATCGTGGTTGTTATTTTGTAATTGACCGTGAATGAATATGATTTCATTCATATACTAGGACGCATCGGCCTACGACAACCACATTAGTCTATTTGTGATAGCATCCTAGGCAGCTCAATTCTATTCAAGTACAAGGATGAAGCGTTGCAATCTCAAAGAGGACCTTTAACAAGATGTCAAGCTAAAGAATTTCAAAACACAATCATTGGACTTCAAGTGCACATAAAGAAGCCTTTAATTGTCGAGAAAGAGCTCCAGCCCAGAGGAGAAGAATTGTTGAAGTTTTACAATTATTTGGTAGCTAAAATTGAAGTCCAAGAGGAGGAAGATTTGGTCACCCAAATCAGCCCTTGGTGTACACCAAAATGGCTCAAAATGAGCTTAAAAGAAGTCCAAAAGGAGGTACTACAAAAGGAGCCTAATTGGAGTCCAAACAAATGGCCCAAACTAGTTGTTTTAAGTCCCAAATCTGCCCCAAAGGGTCTTGGCCGCCCCTCACCTAACCAAAGACTTTTCTTAGACTTTAGCAACTACCTACCTTATTGTAATAATTATGTTTACTATTACAATCACCCCACCTAGTTTTTTAATGTTATTTTTATGCCTTTGTACTCCTATAAATAGGATGTTCTTCTCATTCATAAGAAAGATTATTATTGATTGAGTATATCACTTTGAGAGTTCTTTTGAACCTTTGTTACTTGTGCTTTGAGATTTGTCTTTCAACCTTTACTAGTTCATAGTTCAAGGTAGTAAGATTACTTCTCTTTTGTGATATCTTTGATTCCTTTGTGGTATTCTTAGAAGGCGATTAATACTAGTATTAATTGTTGTCTCAAGTTACTCGTAAAGTGGTCAAGATCCGAATCTATTGTTTTGATTTGCTTTTTAAGTTAAGGCGTTTGATTTCTTTCATAAATCAAGACGTTGTTACTTTGATCTTGTCAAGGCTATAGAACTTGCGTTCTTGAAAGTTCTCGGAATTCTTTCCTTGAATCTTTCCCATATCCTTTATTTTCGTCTCTTTAATTCTAGTTGTTCAATTCATGTTGTTATTGCTTCCGCATTTACTTCTCAAATTCTTGCTCTAGTTTGGATTCCCGACCTAGTTGTTATCAAGTGGTATCAGAGCGGTTGTATCAAGATTTTTTTCTTGATAATTCTTGGGATATTTTGAAAAACAAAAACAAAAAAAAACAAAAAAAAAACGAAATCCAATTTAAAACAAGAAGAAATACAATTGCTTGCTCTCCATGATATATCTTTTGTATCTAAGTGTTTCCAAAAATTAACAAAGGAAATAAGAAGAGGGGATCCTTGATTTTCTTACTCTTTGTATTCTACATATTTATATTCTTTCCTTTTCGTTCGTGTCTTGTTTCAACCGAGCCTAAATGTTCTAGGATTTGGTTCTTTCTTCTTTTAATTGTTCCAAAACAAAAGAAAAATCTGAGTTTTACTTCTGAGAACTACATACAAGTTAGGTTTAACTATAAATCTATAAAGTACTTTGTTCAAAGGTTATTTCGAGAGAAAAAAAAGAATCTAATTTGTGTGATACAATTTTTAAAGATGTCACATACAGGTAGTGATAATGAACGAATGGTTCTCCAAGAAGCTGAAATCAAAGCAAGGAATGCTTTTACTTTGCAAGCCATGCATCAACAACTTGAAAAGTCGAACTTACAGTATATCGAATGGAAGGAAGACAATGATAAAGTTATTTTTCAAACAAGAGCTAAAGTGATGTGTGATGTCTTAAGTTATACCCTTAGAATAAACAAAGCTTTTGGCTATAACTTAATTAGCACTTATATGGTTGAGAAGTTGAACTTGTCTTGTGTTGAACATTTTGAACCCTACATGTTGAAAGGAGTAAAGGTGGATAAAAGAGTGTTATTGCCATTCTCTATTGGAAGGTATGAGGATGTGATTTGGTGTGATGTCATTCCCATGAATAAATTTCATATCTTGTTGGGAAGGCCATGGTATATCTATAGAGATGCTTCATATAGTATCCAAAAGAATAGATACTCTTTTGAGTTTAATGGGAAGAAATGCATTCTTGGTCCTTTGACTCCCTCACAAATTTGTAAAGATGAAAAGATTGTTAAAGAGAATATGGAAAAATACGAGAGAGAAAAGAATGAGAGTCGTAAGGGAGTGCATGTTGACATTCCAAGAGAGGAAAAAGGAGAGGTTGTCTTGAGTGAAAAGAGTGGGATGTCTAGTGAAGAAAAGTGTGATCTTGAGAAGAAAGAAAAGAGAGAAGGCAATGAGATAAACATAGTCTATGAGGTAGAGAGAGAAAAACATGAGGGAGAAGGAAAAGAACTCTTTAGTGAGAGAAAAGAGGCTAAGGGTGAGGAAAACATTAGTCTTGTGATAAAAGCCAAAGAAAGTAGCAAGAAAAAAGTTTCTTTACTTCCTAACCCATTAACTCTTTCCTGTTTTAGTTCTTTTGGTTTTGTGCAGCCACGTGTTGAAATACATTTTGAAAGGGGTAGTGAGGTGCAAGATATGGTGGCAAAAGATCAAATTGGATTGCAACATGAATTCGGCAATATCAATTCTTGTTGGATCGTGGAAGGATCGAATTCGAGGACGAATTCTTTTCAAGAAGAGGGGAATGATAGCATCCTAGGCAGCTCAATTCTATTCAAGTACAAGGATCAAGCGTTGCAATCTCAAAGAGGACCTTTAACAAGATGTCAAGCTAAAGAATTTCAAAACACAATTATTGGACTTCAAGTGCACATAAAGAAGCCATTAATTGTCGAGAAAGAGCTCCAGCCCAAAGGAGAAGAATTGTTGAAGTTTTACAATTATTTGGTAGCTCAAATTGAAGTCCAAGAGGAGGAAGATTTGGTCACCCAAATCAGCCCTTGGAGTACACCAAAAAGGCTCAAAATGAGCTTAAAAGAAGTCCAAAAGGAGGTACTACAAAATGAGCCCAATTGGAGTCCAAACAAATGGCCCAAACTAATTGTTTTAAGACCCAAATCTGCCCCAAAGGGTCTTGGCCGCCCCTCACCTAACCAAAGACTTTTCTTAGACTTTAGAAACCACCTACCTCATTGTAATAATTGTGATTTCCACTAGATCCACCCCACCTAGTTTTTAATGTTATTTTTATGCCTTTGTACTCCTATAAATAGGGTGTTCTTCTCCTTCATAAGACACATTATTATTGATTGAGTATATCATACTTTGAGAGTTCTTTTGAACCTTTGTTACTTGTGCTTTGAGATTTATCTTTCAACCTTTACTAGTTCATAGTTCAAGGTAGTAATATTATTTCTCTTTTGTGATATCTTTGATTCCTTTGTGATAACAACTAGGTCGGGAATCCAAACTAGAGTAAGAATTTGAGAAGTAAATGCGGAAGCAATAACAACAGGAATTGAACAACTAGAATTAAAGAGATGAAAATAAAGGATATGGGAAAGATTCAAGGAAAGAATTCCGAGAACTTTCAAGAACGCAAGTTCTATAGCCTTGACAAGATCAAAGTAACAACGTCTTGATTTATGAAAGAAATCAAACGCCTTTACTTAAAAAGCAAATCAAAACAATAGATTCGGATCTTGACCACTTTACGAGTAACTTGAGACAACAATTAATACTAGTATTAATCGCCTTCTAAGAATACCACAAAGGAATCAAAGATATCACAAAAGAGAAGTAATCTTACTACCTTGAACTATGAACTAGTAAAGGTTGAAAGATAAATCTCAAAGCACAAGTAACAAAGGTTCAAAAGAACTCTCAAAGTATGATATACTCACTCAATAATAATGTGTCTTATGAAGGAGAAGAACACCCTATTTATAGGAGTACAAAGGCATAAAAATAACATTAAAAACTAGATGGGGTGGTTGTAGTGGAAAACACAATTATTACAATGAGGTAGGTGGTTGCTAAAGTCTAAGAAAAGTCTTTGGTAGGTGAGGGGCGGCCAAGACTCTTTGGGGCAGATTTGGGCCTTAAAACAACTAGTTTTGGGCCATTTGTTTGGACTCCAATTGGGCTGCTCTTGTAATACCTCTTTCTGGAACTCTTTTAAGCTCATTTTGAGCCCATTTGGTGACTCCATGGACAGATTTGGGTAACCAAATCTTCCTCCTCTTGGACTTCAATTTGAGCAACCAAATAGTTGAAAACTTCGACAACTCTTCTCCTTTGGGCATGAGCTCTTCCTCCATAGTTAGAAGCTTCTTTATTTGCCATTGAAGTCCAGCAACCTTAGTTTGCAATTCCTTAGCTTGAGATCTTGTAAATGGCCTTCTTGGAGCTTCCAAAACTCTATCATTATCAGTGATGCTATCATTCCCCTCTTCTTGAAAAGAATTCGTCCCCGAATTCGATCCTACGTCAAACAAAGATAAGTCAGCAACATTGAATGTAGCACTTACTTGAAACTCACCAGGAAGGTCCAACTTGTAAGCATTGTTTCCAATCCTTTCAAGGACTTGAAAGGGGCCATCTCCTCTAGGATGCAACCTTGACTTCCTTTTGGAAGGAAATCTCTCCTTTCTAAAGTGAACCCAAACTAAATCTCCAGGTTTAAAAATAACTTGTTTTCGACCTTTATTCTTTCTCAAGGCGGTTTGCTCATTTTTCTTCTCAATTGCAAGCCTTGTTTGCTCATGAATTTTTTCATCATCTCAGCCTTCGTCCTACCATCAAGACTAGCAATATCATTAGTAGGTAATGGTAATAAATCAAGTGGAGTAAAGGGATTAAAGCCATAAACAACTTCAAAAGGAGACATACCTGTAGAAGAATGGATTGTTCTATTGTAAGCAAATTCAATCATAGGTAAGTGATCTTCCCATAAAGTTAATTTACCTTTCAAAACAGCCCTCAACATGTTTCCTAAGGTTCTATTAACTACTTCAGTTTGTCCATCAGTTTGTGGGTGACAAGAAGTGGAAAACAACAATTTAGTGCCTAACTTCCCCCAAAATACACGCCAGAAGTGACTCAAAACTTTGCATCCCTATCACTAACAATAGTTCTAGGTATACCATGCAATTTCACAATCTCTTTTACAAAAAGATTAGCAACATGTGAGGCATCATTAGTCTTTAAACAAGGAATAAAACGAGCCATCTTGGAGAACCTATCTACCACAACAAATATACTATCCTTACCATACCTTGTTCTAGGCAAACCTAACACAAAATCCATAGATATATCAATCCAAGGTGAAGTAGGAACAGGTAATGGCGTGTAAAGACCATGTGGTAACACTTTAGATTTAGCTTGTTTACATTCCAAACACTGTGTGCACATTCTTTCAACATCTTTTCTCATTCCAGGCCAAAAGAAATTTTCAGCAAGTATGTCTAATGTCTTTGGGACCCCAAAGTGTCCCATAAGCCCTCCACAATGTGCTTCCCTTACAAATACTTCACGTAAAGAGCAATTAGGGATACACAACTTATTTTCCTTAAAGAGTAACCCATCTTGTAGGTTAAACCTATCAAGAGGACCCAACTTACAATCTGCAAAAGTTTTGCCAAAATCAACATCATTAGCATAAAGTTCCTTGATTTGATCAAAACCCATCAATTTAGAAGTGAGGGTAGAAACTAAGACATACCTCCTTGAAAGTGCATCAGCAACAACATTCTCTTTCCCTTGTTTGTAAGAAATTACATAAGGAAAAGTTTCAATAAATTCAACCCACTTAGCATGCCTTCTACTAAGCTTACCTTGACTTTTCAAGTATTTCAAGGATTCATGGTCAGTTTTAATGACAAACTCCCTTGGCCACAAGTAATGTTGCCATGTGGCTAAAGCCCTTACCAAAGCATAAAGCTCTTTGTCATAAGTTGAATAGTTCAATGTGGCTCCATTCAACTTCTCACTAAAGTAGGCAATAGGTTTAGAATCTTGCATCAAAACAGCACCTATTCCCTTGCCAGAAGCATCACATTCAATTTCAAAAGATTTAGAAAAATCAGGCAATTGTAATAACGGAGCAGAACATAACTTTTCTTTCAACAAGTTAAAAGCATCATCTTGTTCTTTTCCCCATTTAAAAATCCTATCCTTTTTGATAACTTCAGTTAAAGGAGAAGCAATGGTACTAAAGTCTCTCACAAACCTCCTATAAAAACTAGCAAGTCCATGAAAACTCCTAACTTCAGTTACACTCTTAGGTTTAGGCCATTCTTTAATTGCTTTGATTTTCTCTTCATCAACCTCAACACCCTTAGAGCTAACCATAAAACCCAAGAAAATCACACGATCCACATAAAAAGTACACTTTTTAAGATTAGCAAATAACAAGTGCTTTCTAAGAACTTCAAAAACTTGTCTTAGGTGTTCTACATGCTCTTATAAAGTATTAGAAAAGACCAAGATATCATCGAAGTACACCACAACAAATTTTCCATGAAAATCCTTAAAAACATGATTCATTAATCTCATGAAAGTGCTAGGTGCATCAGTCAAGCCGAAAGGCATAACTAACCACTCATAAAGCCCATATTTGGTCTTAAAAGCAGTTTTCCATTCATCTCCTGGATTCATTCCAATCTGATGGTAACCACTTTTTAGATCAATTTTAGAAAAGATTTTGGATCCATGTAATTGATCCAACATGTCATCAAGACGAGGAATAGGGTGGCGATACTTTACCGTAATCTTGTTGATTGCTCTACAATCCACGCACATCCTCCAAGTTCCATCCTTTTTGGGTACCAATAGGACCGGAACAGGAGCAAGGGCTCATGCTCTCTCTCACAAAGCCTTTCTCAAGAAACTCTTCAACTTGCCTTTGAAGTTCCTTTGTCTCTTCTGGATTACTCCTATAGGTTGGCCTATTTGGGATTTGTGATCCAGGTACAAAATCAATTTGATGCTCAATGCCACGTAAAGGTGGCAATCCACTAGGAATATCTTCTGGAAAGACATCTTCAAAATCCCGCAAAAGAGAAGAAATACTACTTGGCAAAGAAGAAGTTAGTAACTCAGAGTTAATCAAAGCCTCTTTGTAAGTAAGTAGTATTATGGGCAGCCCCTCTTTTCTTGCATTTAAACACTCTTTGGCTTTTATATAGAAACTCTCTCTTTTTCTTTCCTTAGCCTCTTTCCTCTCACCAAGATTGTCTATTTTTTTATTCGAACCCTCTTTTATCTCTTCTCTCAAATTGCTGCCCTCTCTCTCTTTCTTTTCTTTTTCCTCAAGCTCACTTTTTATCCCTCCCTTGACTTTCCCATTGTTTCCTTCAATCTCTTCTGATCTTCAAACACTTGAGAAGGAGATAAAGGTGCAAGAGTAAATTTCCTGCCATTTAGTTCAAGCGAATATCTATTCTTTCTCCCATTATGAAAAACATTCCTGTCATACTGCCAAGGACGACCCAGTAGCCAGAAAAAAACCCTATTTCTCTGCCTTCTCTCTAGGACTAGAGAGAGAAAGGGGTGATTTCAATGTTCAAGGCATAAATCCTTCATCTTTCAAGTTTTCTTGTCAATTTGTAGACCAAAACATTGTTATTTCCTATTGCCAACAATCCCCAGTAGTTTCCATCCACAAATTTTTCATTTTTTGTCCAGTTTAATTTGACGAACTACTGTTCATCGGCTCAACAGCGATTTACTGTTCCATTGGATTACTGTAGAGATTTTGTGTCTCTGTAGCAACTCGAGCCTACTGTAGCGTCGTGTTTGTTCACTTTTTGATTCATCGCCTAAACCTCACTGCTCATCGACGTTGAATTTCTTCATTTGAGCTTCTAATTCGAGCAGCTCAGCTAGGTGAAGAACTACTGCTCCATTGAGTTTCATGGAGTTTTGCTGCTGAAGTTCTGTGAACTACTGTCATCAGCTCAACACTGCTCCATTGGAGACCTTGATTTACGGTAGTTTGTCACTTGAAAGCACATATTGTAGCAAAGAGGAGCTGCTAGCACATTTTGGCCCTGTTTCATCAGCTCTGGATAAAACCTGGGAGCCTAGGGAGAGACGAGCTTCACTGTAATGGCCTCGTCGGCCACTGCCCAGCCTCCTCCTGAGGTTGGGCAGTCGTCTCTCAATCATACAACAGCCCTACAAACATCTGCTAATCATCAAACAAACCAAACTTACGCTAACCTACTCCAGCCGTCAGCACTAAACAATCCAATGCAAGTACAAAGGTTTATCTTGAAGCCAGTTGAGATCTTACATGGTGAGCCAATGATTCGATGGAAGAAGGCAGAAGTTAAGCAATCAATAATACAACAAGGCCTGAACCTAGCAGTGCTTGGCAAATTCTCATACGGCAAACCTGCGATACAAGAGCTGAGGAAGGTTATACCAATCCAATGTGAACTAAAGGGTGCTTGTTCTGTTGGTTTGATCGAAGAATCACATGTCCTGATCAAGCTATCGTTGATGGAGGATTATATTCACCTGTTATCAAAACCAGCATTTTATTTGAAGGCGCAAGGTGATTACTGGCAGATGCGATGCACGAAGTGGAGTCCATGGTGGACTCCGGATGTTGAGACACCAATTGCAATCGCATGGATCTCGTTTCAGGACCTACCACCTAATTTCTTTGGTAAGGAGTTTGTATTTTCATTGGCAAGTGCAGTAGGTAGGCCGTTACATGTTGATTTGGCTACTCAAAATGGTACACGACCTAGTTGTGCGAAAGTGAAGGTGGAGGTGAATTTACTTGCTACATTGCCACAAAGGATTAAGATTATTGAAGAAGCTGATGAATCAGGTCCAGAGGAGTCGAAATGGATCAAAATTAGGTACGACTATATGCCTAAATATTGTAAGACCTGTAAAAAGCAAGGCCATAATGAACGAGAATGCTGGATAATTCACCCAGAATTACATAAGAATGCTACTGGAGCAGGCAAGGAACAAGCGAAGGAACAAGCAATCATTCTGAGTACTGATGTTGTTGGCACAGCAGCAAACTTTACCAAGGTATTATCAAGTGGAAAAGTACTTGGGAAGCCAGTCACTAATCATGCTAAACAGGAGTGGATGAAGGCCAGAAAGAATAAGTATCATAGAGATGAACGAGGTTACATAATTGAGGAGAATAAGGAAAATGAAGATCACAAGGGTAAAGGAAAGCTTAAAGAAGGTGCTGTGATTTCAAATAACAGATTTGGAGCATTAGAGATGGAAGAAGAAGTGCAACCAATTATGCAAATTATAGATGGAACAGAAGATAGAGGAGACAAGGCAATAGGACAAGACCAAAATAATAAGGAGAATAACAAAGTAAAGCAGTGGGAAAGTAAGGGGAATTGCTCTCCTAATCCTACTTCATTTGGGATTGGAGAAGGTCATACAGGAAATTTTGATCAAAAGGATGGTGGAAAAGGATCTGTTGGCAAGGAGGAAATTGCAGCTAGGAAAATAAAAAGGGAAGCAGTGGAGAAAAGCAATATGGTAAGGGAATCAGGTGGTGAATCTATTGATGATGTTGCAGTCAGAAGGGAACAAACCATAGACTGGGTGCATAGGAGATTTGGGACAAGTAAAGAGGAGCTTCAATTATGTAATGTGGCTACAAATCGATCCTGTCAAGAAATACCATCACAAACTCATGAGAACTCTGGACAAAAGGAAGATTTTCATGAGGTCAACTCTGTTAAGACCTTATGGAGTGAAGAGATTGAGATTATAGATAAGCAGACGGCAAAAGAGCAAGTGTTTGGAGGCAAGGAAAAGAAAAACAATGCTAGACATGCTGCCAGGGGAGATGCTACAATAAACGATAGCACTGGTAAAGCTAATGATGAAGATAATGCAAACTGCATGATGAATCAACATGAAATATCACTAGGGAGAGTTCAAGGAGTAAGCAAGGAAGATCTACAACAAGATGGAACAGCTTTACAAGTGAAGTCTACACAACAAGCCAATGGAACAGTAAAATCTAGTGTACTTGGGAAGATTTTGGCATCTGTATATGGAAAAGAGATTGATGGGGATGTTTCTACAGATGTATTAAAAGAATCAGAGGTTATACACAAACAACTAGAGCAAGACACAGGAGTTGGTCGTAAAGAAATAGTAAATGCTGCATGTAATACTACAGTGAACCCCGACCTAGGATCTGTGTATGCGCTGCAATTTAAACTTATGCAAGAGAATTTAGAGACCATGGGAAATACCTCAGGATTGCAACATGGTACTGAGGTCACAGAACATGCAATTGTTGCCAAGGATACTGGAGAGATTGAACCTATTCCTGTGGCATGTGCCTCAAGCACAGGATTGCCAATGCAGATCCATCTTAATATGCCATTAAGGACTCCAAATCAAGTGTTGCATGATATTATTACTCATAAGGAGCTACCAGTTGATATACAACAGACCATATTGAAACAACAAGCACAGATAGAAGATGAGGAAGAAAATGAATCTCTAGCTGAAAATTTCAAAGCTATTGCAAGGGAGGGGGATTTATCTCCTAAGTCAGCAGTTGGAAGTGGGAAGAAAAGCACAAAAAAACAACATAAAGAGCTGCAACCACCTGTTAGAATTTTGCTCGGAAGGGCAGCCTCTAATGTGTCAAGATGAAGGTCAAGACTCTCATTTGGAACATAAGGTCTGTAAAAACTCAGCAGGCCTTTCAAAGGGTTATTAATATGCAGAAGGAGCATCGTTTCTTTATTGTTGCATTGATGGAACCAATGCAAAAGTTGAAATTTCTCCAGAAGTATAGAAGAAGGCTAGGTATGGAAGCTGCAATCTCAAATGTGAATGGTAAGATTTGGTTGTTCTTTGATGCTGTGGTAGAATGGGATCTATTAATAGACACTGAACAACAAATTACACTAAGAGTATATCATCGGGAACTTGGTAAATTCGTAATGATGACATTTGTATATGCCAAGTGTTGTGCAATTGAAAGATTAGAATTATGGGATAATTTATACTATTTGGCAAGTGATATGGATTTGCCTTGGCTAGTTGGTGGTGACTTTAATGTTGTGATGGGAGAGGAAGAGAAGATAGGTGGTCTGCCAGTATATCCTCCTGAATATGAGGATTTTGCCTTCTGTGCTAATTCATGTGGGCTTTTTGATCTTGGTTACAAAGGGAGCCCTTTTACATGGTGGAATGGTAGGCCAAATGCAGAGTGCATTTTTAAAAGGCTTGATCGAATTCTGGTGAACATGCCATTTCAGAACTTATTCCCAACGATTGAAGTGGAACATCTTATTAGAACAGGCTCTGATCATGCTCCTCTGTTGATGAGCTGTGGTGAAGAAGCAATGAGCTTTATAAAGCCATTTAAATTTCTGCACTTCTGGACACAACATGAAGAGTTCTTAGGGGTGGTGAAGCAGAACTGGGCTGCTGACTTCACTGGAGATCCTTTCTTGATGTTCAAGCAGAAGTTGAAAAGAGTCAAAATTGCTTTGTCAAAGTGGAGTAAACTCACTTATGGGGATATTTTCAAAGAGTTGGCTATCAGAGAAGACGTGGTGAGAATCAAGGAGCAGCTATTTGAGGAGGAACCATCGATTGAAAACAGAATAGTCCTACAACAAGCTCAGGCAGAGTTGAAGAAGTATTTGACCCTTGAAGAACAATATTGGAAACAAAAGGCAGGTATGAATTGGTTTGAAGAAGGAGATAGAAATACAAGGTTCTTTCATAACTGTGTAAATGGAAAAAGACAAAAGTTGAAATTGAAAAGGATCATGGATAGTGATGGTGCATGGATAGAAGATCAAGATAAGCTATCACAGTCTGCTGTAGAATTTTACCTAAAGCAATTCACAAGTGAGGGTGATGCCGAGAACTTTGAAATGCTGAACAATGTGCCTACCATGGTGACAGCAGAACACAACATGGAGTTATGTAGAATTCCAACTCAGAAGGAGGTTAAAGATGCTGTTTTTGCACTAAGTGGTGAGAGTGCAAGCGGGCCAGATGGTTTCTCGGGCTTATTCTTTCAAGCATGCTGGGAGATTGTGGGGCAGAATATCCATGAGTTGGTTGTGTTGTTCTTTGAGGGTAGACCTTTGCCCAAATCAATAACACACACAAACTTAGTGTTGCTACCTAAGAAGCCTCAAGTGCAAACATTTTCTGATCTTAGACCCATCAGCTTGAGTAATTTTATCAACAAAATCTTCTCCAGAGTAGTACATGATAGGCTTGAAAAGATACTGCCGTTATTAGTTTCATTGAACCAGTCTGGCTTTGTCAAAGGAAGGAGCATTTTTGAAAACATCTTACTGACTCAGGAGATTGTGACTGACATCAGAATAAGAGGAAAGCCAGCAAATGTAGTGATCAAGTTAGATATGGCCAAGGCATATGATAGGGTGTCTTGGAAGTTTTTGATGCATGTACTAAGGAAGATGGGATTTGCAGAGTGTTTTATACACATGGTGTGGAATTTGATATCAAATAATTGGTACTCAGTGATGGTGAATGGCCAGGCTACATGTTTCTTTCACTCGACAAGAGGGGTGAAGCAGGGAGACCCTCTATCCCCAGCATTGTTTGTTCTATCAGCAGAGGTGCTATCTAGATCACTGAATAAGTTATTTGAAGACAGGCAGTTTAGAGGATTTGGAATGCCAAAGTGGTCTGATCCATTGAACCACCTTGCTTATGCAGATGACACTATAATATTTGCCTCAACTGATCCTTATTCCTTGCAGAAAATTATGGAAGTCTTGGCATTATATGAGAAAACATCAGGACAGTTGATAAACAAGGCAAAGAGCTCTTACTATGTACATTCAAATATTGCAGCAGGATTGAAAGCTACAGTAGCTAATATAACTGGTTTCTCTAAAGGCACATTCCCATTTACATACCTAGGATGTCCAATCTTTTACACAAGGAGGAGGAAGAACTACTATAATGATCTGATTCAGAAGGTGAAGGCAAAGTTGCACTCATGGAAAGGGAAGTTACTGTCATATGGAGGAAAGGCTACATTGATATCAAGTGTATTACAAAGCATGCCAACTCACATCTTGTCTGTCCTAGATCCACCAAACAATGTCATTGAGCATCTCCATAAGACATTTGCAAGATTTTTTTGGAGTAACAAGGAAGAAGGAAGAAGTAGGCACTGGACAAAGTGGCAGAACTTATGTCTGCCAAAGGACGAAGGTGGTGTAGGTTTCAGATCTCTCTTTGATGTGTCTAAAGCCATGTTTGCAAAGCTATGGTGGAGATTCAGGACAACAAAATCACTATGGTCCAACTACATGTGGAACAAATATTGCAAGAAAGAGGCACCTACTGTGGTTCAATATAGGAAGAATGGTTCTCATGTTTGGAGAAAAATATTGAAAGCTAGAGATGAAGTCGAGCATGAAATATTTTGGGAGATGAACAGGGGAGCTACTAATATATGGCATGAAAATTGGACTGGATTGGGGCCTTTGTATCATGTAGTCCCTTCAGATTTTCACATCAATGAGGAGCTTCAGGAGGTGGCAGACTTAAGAGAAGAAGGGCAATGGAATGATGCACTGTTGAATCAAACTTTTCCAGCAGATATTGTAAATCACATCCGAGAAGAAGTACAGTTTATGCCTACTGATGAGTACTGGGACACTCCAAGGTGGATGCCTTCAACATCAGGGAAAATTTACAGTGAGTAGTGCTTGGAAAATACTGAGACATAGAGAACCAGTTAGTTCGGAATATGCAAGGCTATGGACAAAAGGACTGCCCTTCAAAATCTCATTCTTTTGCTGGAGAGTTTGGAAAGGAAAGGTTCCAACAGATGATATATGGAGAAATGGAGGATATATGGTGGTTTCTAAATGCTGGTGCTGTCTTTCACCTAGAGAAGACTCTTTTCAGCATCTTTTCTTGCATAGTGATACTGCACAAAAAGTGTGGAGTACATTTAGCCAGGCTGCAGGTTTAATGATCAACATGATACAAGTGCATCAAATTATAAGGGAGTGGTGGAATGCTAAATGTTGTCCCAAGCTGAAACCTTTGTTTCAGGCAGTCCCTCCAGTTATTCTATGGGAGATATGGAAGAGGAGAAATACAATGAAACATGGAGGCTCAGTGTCTTGTAGCAGGGTTATTCATGAAGTAAATAGGACACTGCATTATTTGGCTAAGGTAAGATATCCATGGCTCACTGGGATTCCAATGTTGTGGCCAGATATGATCAAATTCTTCGAGCAATACAAGCCGGTTATAGTGACAAGAAGAGTAACATGGCAGACTCCATATGATAGATGGTTCAAATGCAACACCGATGGTGCATCGAGGGGGAATCCAGGCCTTAGCTCTTTTGGTTTTTGTGTGAGGGATCACAATGGAGATATGATTTTTGCTAGTGCAAGGGAGATAGGTGAAACAACAAACATAGTAGCAGAGGCAAAGGCAATAGTACATGGGCTGTCATACTGTGTGGAGAAGGAGTTACACCCATTGATCCTGGAAACTGACTCGTTGGTGATGAAAAAAGTGATTGAAGATGAATGGGAGGTACCATGGAGTATAGCAGCAGATGTGAAAAAGATCAAGGACTTCAAGAGGACATACAATGTCATATTTCAACATGTACTAAGGGAGGGAAACACAGTAGCAGACTATTTAGCTAACTTGGTTTTTTCTTTTGCAGGTACAGTTAACTTTCATTCATTTCAAGAATTACCAGCTAAAGGAAAAGCATTGATCAACATGGACAAAGCTCAAATTCCTAATTTAAGAGTTCGGATTGCCAAAAGAAAAGCACCAGACTAATGGAGAGGCAACCATCGTCAGCACTGTGCTCATTAACTTACTGGAGGTTGTTAAATCACTGCTCAGTGGTATCAGCATGTATTCATGCTCAATCTGAGAGTGTTTTGATAATTTTCAGGAAGGGAGTGTGCACAGTAAAGGTTTCACTAGATGAGCAGATCAATTGTGAAAGCAATACATGCAGGAACATCATGAGCATTATTTGCAGGATCATTTGTTTTGGCATGGGAATGGAGATAGTATTAGCTATTCTAATTATCAGTAACATCAATTGGCTTCTGTTGATTTCACTGATTCATCGAAAAGGATTAAGTTTGAAGGTTTTGCAGCACACCATAAAAATCATAACAATTCCTTGGAACTCACGATCATTCACAGACATGGTATGGTTTCTGAGCAGTTTTGGACACTTTGACATGAGTTGCATTGGAAGATCAATTGTGCTATTGCTAGGCATGGTATGCACTCGAACTACATTGTCTCATCGAACAAGGACATATATGAAAATGGAAGTTACAACAGCCATTTGGAATTCGCGATTACATACTGTTATGTTATGGCTGCTTTATATGTTTGGAATATGTTGGATATTGCTGTGTCATTTTCCAGTGGTATTAGTATGTTTTCATACTCAGTCTGGAGATGATATAGTAGTAGACAATATATATGTGCTATGGTTATTGCAGGAAATCGAGGCAAGAGGTGAAAAGCACACAGGCAGCATCATCATCAGCATCATTGGCTGGGCTTTCTGCATTGCAATGACAAAGATGTCACTGTTAGATAGCTCAAGGGACACGCTCACTTGGTTTGATTCAATTACACTAGTTCATCGAATATCAACAATCATGGCATACAACATGGAAGCTACAACAGATACTTGGAGTTCACGATCGACTAGTGTCAAGATATGGCTTATTTATGTGTTTGGAATATATTGGATATTATTATGTCATTTTTCAGTGGTATTAGTGTGGTTCCACACTCATTCTGGAGGTGACATAGTAGTATACAATGTACAAGGGCAACATATACTAAAGGTGATTGAGACAATATCTTTTCATTGCAGTGAATTATCGGATGGGAAGTCAATTCTTGTTCCTATACTGTGGTACTCTTGGATCGACTTGATCATTGCCTACACTCCGCATACCTTGGCACCCGGTGAGAGCTTGAGTGGTGCTACATGGTACTTGAAATGGGCAGGAGAAGTCAATCATAGCTGCAGGACATGGAAATATTCATTTAGACTTCATGTTATAGATGATATTAGTTTTCTGATTAGATTCTATGTTTACATAGATTTATTTCACAGTCTACTGGTAGTAGCAGGACAAATTGTATCCTTTTGGACCCGGATTGGGATTTTTATTCGTTTATTTATATATTAGCCACTAGGTACAATGCCTAGTGGTATATTTTGCAAAAAAAAAAAAAAAAAAAAAAAAAAAGGACGACCCAGTAATATATGACAAGCTTGCATAGGCACTATGTCACAAAGAATATCATCCTCATATCTACCAACGTTAAATGAAATCATACACTGTTTATTTACCTTTAGTTCACCACTATCATTTAACCATTGGAGTCTATAGGGAGTAGGGTGTTTCATGCATGCAAGTCCCAGCTTTTCCACAAAGTATGAACTAACCACATTAGCACAACTACCACTATCAATGATCATAGAGCAAGTTTTTCCTTTTATCCCACACCTAGTATGGAATATATTCTCTCTTTGTGCTTCACTATTGCTTCCTAAATTGATAGTCATAATCCTCCTAACTACCCCAACCATTCCATCATTAGGTAGTTCTAAATCACCTTCATCACTCATATCTCCCTCTTCATCTCCCTCACTCTTTTCACTCTCATATCCTCCATCTTCTTTTAGAATGATGTTCCTTCTACTTGGACATTCATGCATCATATGTCCCCTTCCTTTACATTTATGACACCG
>JASVEL010007812.1:0-77821 GCA_032618575.1 Nicotiana noctiflora | reverse complement strand
TGCTTGGCCAAATAGGCTATAAGTGCGGATTTGATTGAACTCAATCACTTTTGCTTAAGCACTATATTTGTATTAGAAAATTTATTAAATATATATAAATATTTAATTGCGAATCCACTAAATATTTAATTGAAAAATTTAGAACCCATATACTTCACGTTGCACCTCTAATGGTAAGTACATATCATATTTAAAAAGGTTCCTTAAAAATCATTGTTTTTAATCAACTTTTAAATATCTCGATTATTTTTCTGAATATTTGTTTATTTTCGACCAACGCGAGTAATGGATAATTTGAGTTGTGACTGGAAAATCTTTAAAATGTTAATCCAGTTCTTAAAATCTGGATTTGTATGGTCTAGAGATGATCTTAATTTGGCCTTTATTAATCTTGATTTGATACATTTGGGGAGAAGATAAATCACATTTTCACTCCTAGAGTACAGTAAAATTTACTCTCTAACGATGTAATACATATCAAAATTACTTGTAAGATACACGCAAACAAGTGTCTACATAAAATACGAGTTGGTAATCTGAAAAAGGAAGAAAATAACTTATTAAAATCAGTCAAATCATGGTTTTCTTTTTCTTTAAAAAAAAAAAAAAAGAGAGAGGAGGTGTGGAATATTTATCTAGATTGAGTTAATCCCAAAGCTGCAGTTCTCTTGAAAAACAATGTACCTGAATGTTTGTTAAAATGTGATTGAAATATATCTATAAAGTAATCAAAGAGTAACGACTAATCATTCTTATTCGTTGATTGTGTCCGACCGGATTCTTTATTCACTATACCTTTACCACTTCATAAGTATATTAATTCATTTATATTGCGGCTTTCTTTTCTTTAGAATTTACATAGTCTTATCCAGGTACTAGTAACCCCGCTGGCATCAACTTCGCTTTCTTGTAATAATTGTTCTCTATTAATGTAACAAAGCTTTCATTCAATTCTCTCGTTGCAAACTGTAATCTTGATATTGCCTTTCCTGCATGCCACTGACAATCCGGTGCCAAAATAATCACGCCGCAAGACATCTCAAGAAAGCGCCACGTCCCACTTGGTATCATATTTTTATTCTACATAGTATCCCATATTAAATACTCCATATTTAAAATTTCGCACAAACTAGGAATTGATAATGCAGAATTGACACCAGATATCAAACAGAGTTTTTTTCCTTTTTCCCTAACTGCAAGAAGTCGATTCAATTTATTCCTCTCTGTTAAGAGGGTATGAAAAGAATGGAATAGGTATAACTTAAGTCGACGTTATTAGCACCATAACCATTATTAAAGAATGGAATCCGTAAACAGAGTATAGGCAGCCAACTAGAGAACAAGAACCAACGCAAACCAAACAAAAAAGTCATATAAAGTCTTTGAGTTCAGCAAAAAAAATCCCAAATCAAACATAACATGAAATAGGAAGGAACAGCAAACCAAAATAAATCAATCAATCAATGATGCCTCTATAAGCCAATTAGTTGAAGTCGACTATATGAATCGCTTATATGTGCCGCTTAGGTTTTGTCATTCCAGTACTGAATAATACCGTTCTAAGACAAATTATAGGTTCTCTAGACAAATTATAGGTTCTAATCTCACACTGACCATTACGCGAACATACTACTTTCTAAGCAGGATGAAAGGACTTCTGATAAACATCGAGCCTAAAGTAAAAGAACAAATGAACCAAAAGCAGGAAAGGACAAATGACAGAACAAAACCAAATAACCAGAAAATGATCACAGGTAAATCACAGTACAATAGTACAAACGTGGTGTTTAGGTATCATATAAGCTGGAAAATAACACACCCCAAAATGCAGCACACGCGAGCATGCGTAAGAAGCAGGAACCTAATCCTCCAAGAAAAAAAGACAAATCAAAACTCACATCGACTGCCTCAAACAATGCAATATTATTTCACATGAAACATGATGTAATGAACAGACAAGCAAAAGCTATTTGCATGTGTACCTGATTTTTCCAAAATGCGCGAGTGCATCAACTACCATTTCAAGTTAAAGAAACCCTTCTGCCGGAGAAAGGCCTTAGGGACCATAGTTCCTTGCATGAAACAGGCTCAATAAATGGGGAAAAAGCATTTTCAAGAAAAATTTCATTTATTAGCTAATAGCAGCATGCAGACAAATAATAAGAGAAAGAGCATTTCAAAAATTTATGGCAAAATAAATTGTCTCAATGTGTACTTTCAGGAGAATGATGTATCCGACTTAAATTTACTGACCCAAACTCAATTGACTCTGGCATCACTGCCTCAAACGCCTCAGAAGACACATAGGGCAATAGCAAAGGATCACAGACTAAATCCTTTTCCTTCTTAAAATCATCAGAAAAATCCCCTACGGAATCATTGCTCCTAATCAAATCTTTAGACATCTCAGTTTGAGACTCAGAAGATCCTTCCACCTCTTCAGCAGACAGGGGATTACCCTCCTCGGCTACACCCGGAACTATTTCCCTTTCCATCCCAACTCTTTCCACCATGGAAAGAGGAAATTCAGATATCTCCTCTCCGTCAACGGTCATTGGCTCTGATGTCTCAGGACAGCTTGATTTTGAAGAACCTACAACCCCTGGATCACCATCTTCTTCTAGCATGTTCCCAGCCATGGCAGGCTCCGTAGTTTCACCGCATTCTGAACTGAAATTCTCGAACTTATGTCCTGGATAAGCCTCTCCGTCCTGACCAGGAAATGACCACTTCTTGCAATTCATGATTTTAACTTCTCTTCTCTCCTGGTAAAGGGACAGGGCTTTCTGCAATTGGATATCATGCAATAGACAAATTTAATGGTGCAACTTTATGCTTATAAGAGAAATTTGATTCATATTTACCTCAACAAAAAAAGAGAAATAAATTTATTTAAGTCCATTTCACAGCTAAGAAGAGCCGGACAACTTTACCAATACACAACTAAGAAGACATGACTGAGATAGTATGCCAAAGATATAGTTGATCGAAATACTTCTTTTTCAAAGGACATGTGCATGTGTACCATAGGATAAAGTACCTGAAAAACAGAATCAGTCATAACAGCAAAAGCTGGACCACTTGAAAATTTACTTGGTATCGTTGTGGAGGCTGCTGCATGCCCCTGCCACGGGAAAAAGAAAGCTTATTATGATTTCAAAAATGAGAACAATGAATAAGCAGAGAAATAACTTTGCCTATCCTTACCTCCAAGAACAAAATTTTGGAATAATCAACATAAGATGTCATTTTCTTATCGGCATCGATTAAACTTATGCATTGATCAAACAACTCAGGCTCTGTAAGCTCTGCAGATATATCAAGCTTTGAGAGGTAAACATGACAAAGAAGAGAATCATCTTTCTCCGATGGCTTCACCTCAATAGATTGCTCTTTAGGAGTAGTCTTAAAATTTTCAGATGTACTCTCTCCAAGAGCACCCCTGGACTGACTGATGTCATTGCTTTGATCATCTGCATCAGTCTGCTTTTGCTCACTCTGAACTGGTTGGGCTGACTCCTCTTCCTGAACTGAATAGTCCTCCTTCTGTGAACCAGATGGCAGCTCCCCACTGCTTCTCGTTAGTGGCCCCTTCCACGCATCACTTGTCTCCCAACTCATACCACTATTTGACAGTGTCCTAGGCTGGTCCCACTCTGGTCTACCATTAAGGTGAGTTTCTTCACCAGAAACAGCATTGTTAGCATTCCATCCATGCATTGGAGGACCGCATGAACCATCAACTGGAGTTCGCCAACCCATCGGTCGAACATGACCAGGAAAATGGTCAGCATCTGGTATATGGTAAGTAATTCCAGGGTGACTCAAGTCTATTGAAGGTCTCACACCAAATACTGGTGGTGTAGGGAACTGCGGTATCATTGGATGAAAACCAAAAGGAGGGGGACCATGTTGGAAAGGCATGAACCCATTTGCAACAGGTAACGGCCAGTTTGGAACCCTCTTCCAACCAGGTCCTTGCATTCTTCCAATATTAGGATCATTAATTCTTCTGTGGTGGTTGTTTGACTTCCCTCTACCATCATCCTCTGAAAAGCCAAAAATCAAAGGGCTGTCACCCCCGAACCTAAAGGGGGGAGGAACAGGTAACACAGACTTTGAATTGACAGAGAAGTGACTCCTAGTATAAGGTGAAGAAACAGAGACATTATCTCCGTCTATAAAGGACAAGTAATCACCTGCAAGTGCTTTCCCAGCCAAGTCACGGCTTCCTCTGCCTTCCTTTATATCGCGGGAGCCACCACTCCTCTGTGTTGATTCCTCAGCTTCAAGGGTCATCCAGACTTTTGATCTACTTGAGTGTCTCCTATCATAGCTTGCTGATGAAGGGGATTTATCCACCTGCTGTAAAGGAGAACTGCATTGATCTGATTTGAAACGCCTTTCAGCTGAAGACTCTCCGAGAATATTGTCTTCCCTCTGCATCAGTTTCTCCGTTTTCCGAGAAGAAGAATTTTTCTCCACTGCTCCAGTAGAACCAGCATAATCTCTAGTGACACCATGTCGAACCCTTTCTTCATAAGGATAATCCTTGTGCTTAGATCCATCTTGCTTTGAGAACCTGGTAGTTGGAAGAACGACCGAAAATGTCAGAATTTGTGCACAGAATGATAAAGCAAGGGAACACATAGTTATACACATGAAATTAATGACCAGTGAATAAGCAATTTGGCAGAAAAGCACAAAATGCTCATTAGATAATACTTAAGTGACTGGCTTATGATCAGAAGAGATTAATCAAAGGAAGATGTTTTGATTCTCTGATATAATAGACAGCAGTGTGCCAATCAGACGGTCATTCGAGCCAAGGAACCATAGGCACAAAGAATCACCTGCCCGGAACTTCTAACTAAACGTGACATAAAACTGCCAATAAGTTATTCACCTTTTCGGGGAAAAAGGCCAAGAAGCTATTCATGGTTTGCAGCCAAAACTAATGAGAGAAACTATAAAGGCACTGTCTCAGTTATCCCACTGATCAGCCAAAAACCTCCCAGAACAAATTTCTTGCTATATAAAGGGCTAATGACTTTTCTGGTATTCCTACATCGCAAAGAGGTCCATCCAACATCTCAATTATCCCACTAACCAGGCAGAAATTCCAGGATATACCAACTTTAGTGCCACTACATATTCCCTTTACTCCAGGGACTGTCGCTATCATTTGAAATAGCCATTTTGTTACCAAAAAAATGAGAGAAGTTTGATTAATGTGGTACAGAATACAAGTTCCCCTAAAAAACAGAGAAAATAATAGAAGGGTCCAAAAATATCTAGAATGATCTTCCATGTACCACAACCAAGGATTTCAGTATCCGCTCTAATAAAGAACACAACTATGCCCATGCACATCTATCATTCTTTTCATTTTCACAGTATCATGTGAGGAAACTGGTAAACTTGCCTGTAATAATCCCTTGTAGCATGAGACCCAGAACTAGGTGAAGTCCAGTGTCTGTTGTTGCTCGGAACAAGTTCTATTTCAGCATTCCTGGGGATAGATCTTCCGCTCTCAGTGACCAAGTCTACCATAGCACTGCTCATGGATCTCTTCTCTGCATCAGATCGTAGTTCTTTAATACTTCGAGATCTAATATGATCAATGTCCTCTTTAGCACCGGTTCTTCTTCTTCCACTGTCATCTTTAAACCTTGTTAGATCATCATAACCAGGGCTGCCTTCATGCTTACTTGACTTTCTAGGCTGCAAATCAGCAGCATAACACTCATCCCTCGGATGCTTAGCACCAGACCTGTCACCTAAACGGTCTCTTGGAGCACGTTCATCCTTGTACTTGGCATACCTGAGTCTCTTGTCTTTGTCATTTTCATCTGCTTGCTTTTCATCCCTGCGTCTACTATCTCTTTCGCTGGCGTCTCTGTACTTGCTATTCCTCTGCCTATCATCTCTTTCAACATCTTCATGATATATATCTTCATTGTGACAGCCATATTTATCTCCATCTTTTCGATACCTATCATCCCTATGCCTATCATCTTTATCGCTATCTTCACGATACTTGTCATCCCTATCTCTCCTCTCTCTTTCATCATCTTCGTGATGCTTATCATTCTTGCGCCTACTATCTCCGTCACCATCATTGAAATACTTCTCATGCATGTGCCTGTTATCTATTTCACCATCCTCCTGGTACTTACCATCTCTACGTCGACCATCTCTATCACTATATTCCCGACTTTTTTCATCATGCTGTCTTCTATACTTGTCCACATCCTCTAAATACATAGCATCCCTATCCTTGTCATCTTTACCACCATGCTGATGCTCATCTCCATATCCATCTTTATGTTTTCCATCTCTCCGTCTTTCATCTTTACTACGGACCCACCTGGATGACAACTGTCTACTATCACTTTCAATTAAAAGATCTACATATTTGTCTCGATCACCAGAGCCTTCTGTTCTCTTCCGTGACCATCTCTCACTTTCCTTCTCCAATTCAGGATTATATAACTCATTTTGTGTAGACCACTCTACAGAATCCAACAAAACTGAAAAGATTTTAAAGGTAACACTCAGTAATTTCTCATTAAAGGAAAAAAAAAAAGACTAACCAGCACATAACAATTTGACCAATGATGATAACAATGCACAGTAGACACTTTACATACATGTAAGGCGATATCGAAATACACGCATTACATAATGCACATATACTGATAGAGTTATTATTGAGTCCAAGTCAAAGTAACATCAAAACTGTTACATGCAGTTGTAACACAAGCTAAAGTTGGTGGCCTTTAGCTTCATACCAGATCATTGGAACTTATGCATCGTGGTCATGTTCGTAAAGTTCAGATCATTATTCATTTATCTTTGTTTCTTTGCCGTGTATCTTTTGTTCTCTTTTGTTACATAGGATCTAAAAGTTGATTTTTCATCTATATGAAACTCTTGTGTTTGTTATCTTTCATTATTTTCCTTTGTGAACTTTCTACAAAGTATAATAATAAACGTAGCAATCCATCAAAAACGCAATAATTCTGGCATTTTCCACATAGTATTCCTAAGCACCAGTGACTATATGCTCAAAGCCAGGAGGTTTCTAGGTTCGGTTTTCCCACCACTGCTGGTAACTACATACTAGCTCCTCCTAATTCAAATATGACTAAAACAAACTATCCTCTAGTCTAGGAAAAGCATTAAAAGTTCAACCTTTCATAATTAGGTATGCAGAATTCAACAAGAAATGCAATGCTTACCACTTAAGTATCGTAGGATTTCAATCGAATTGTTGTTCGTACTACCAAAATATTACTGCTAACTGAAACCTAGGAGAACTTTTACTCAAAGGCAAAGGGGGCTTTGGGGTACCAAAACCTTGCCAAGCGTCACATAATGCTACCGAAAATACCAATCACAAAAAACACACAGATAAGTCACCTTACCAGCATTTTCTTTACCTCTTTTGCCCTGCTTCTCATCCACCGAATCCCATGATTGCCTCTTCAAACTGTTTTGACTCTTCTTCACTTTTTCTGATAATCCTACCTCCTTTTCCTTTACTTCCCCTGAATCCTTACCCTCTTTCCGGGCCAAATCCTTCTCGGATTTCCTCTTTGCTACCCTTCCTCTCTTACTGTCCTCTTTCTCCATCAATGAGGCAACAACATTCTCCTCTTTCTTCTCTCTACTACTCTCCTGCCTTTTACTACTTTTACTCTTAGAATCAGCCAGATTCTTCGTTTCTTTTTCTTTTAATCCCTTCTCAGCATCAATTTTCAAACTTTCTCCCTTCATTTCTTCGCTTTCACCATTTCTATAGCTAACCAGATCTTTACCAGAAGTTTTACGCTTCTCAACGGAAGTTGCTGTACTCTCCTCCTTACTACTCCTCTCCTGCATCTTCATATCCTCGTCAAAATCCGAACAGTCTCTACTCTCCTTAGCACTGTGTTTACTCTGCTTGTGCGATTTCTGCTTCGAACTTTGAGGCATAACTCTAAAATTCCCAAAAATATAGCATTTTGCTTAATTCAAAAACCCTAAAAGTATTACAGCACCACTTCAATACGCATATTCGAAGCGTAGGTGTCAAATTCCTTAAGCCTTATTCTTTTATTCAAAACCGAAGAAGTATTACAGCACCACTACACACATAAAATTCATTAACGCGCCGCCCGCCGCAAGACATCCAATTCGCAGCAGACTACCGCTGCCGATGACGGTAAAATCTCCGGAAATTTCACAAATTTGCAGAAACGTTTGACCTCTTTATCGCATACGTATAAATTTCTAGCCGCAACTGTAAAATTCCAAAAATTAAGCTTTTTTTAAACCAAAATCCTAAAAGTACCGCCACAACACACTTATATCGATTCCACTAGAATCACGAGCCGTTAATAGAGAACCAATACCAATTCGACAAACGCCGACGATGCCGGTTGACTCGCCGGAAATCCGACGAACTTGCAGAAATTTGACCTTCACTCAAATCGTCCGATAACCGTGTACGACATATAGAAAACCGTATAGGATACGTATACAGTAGAGAAAGTTTATGCAGAGAAAATGTGAGCGAGAGAGATTGGAGGCGACGGTTTGTTTGCTGGGAAAGTAAAATGTGATTTTTTATGGAGTGTGTAATGACGGAAATATCCTGAAGGGAAGTTTTATATCTACAGTTGATTTTCTATTGACACGTGATGACCTGTTTATATCTACAGCAGAATCTGTATTTGATTTTGTTTTGCAGGAATTGTTGGTAATTTCATTATAGTTTTGCTTTCTCTATCTAGGCAACAAATTGGACTTACTATTGCTTTTTTAAGGTACCAAACCAAAATAACGCCATAGATTCCCAACTTTTTTTTAAAAAAAATCTGATTCGGATGAAATTTGATTTTGAAGGTGAAAATTTGGTTGGACATAATTTTTAAAAATATATTTTTAATTTTTGAAAAAAAAAATATGAAATGTGATTTATACACATAAGCTCTAAAACTATCAAAATACCCAATAATACCAAACAAACAAACTTACTAGTCTTGTATATGCTGAACCTTCATCAATGTCTTTCATTACCATTATCACAAAACTATAGGTCTCAACATAGATAAGTTTGGCACGAAATTATTATTTATATAATGAACTACATAATACACTATCCTAAAATTATAGTTCATTACTCAAATGGTCACTCAACTATCACGAATTATCTCTTCAAGTCACTTTTCTTTCGTTTGTAACAACAAAGCATTGACCTATGCACATTGTACTTAGAAGGTCACTCAACTAGATTTTCTAAATTTTAGATTCCCAAATATCTATTTTACTCTCTAAACTATAAACATTTGTCCTCTTTTTATTTTTTAATCATTTTAATATTATAATTGTTTTCCTTTTTAATTTATATTATGAACTTACCTATATAATAAATAAATATTATTTATAAATTAAAAAAATAAAAAATTATTTTAGCATATATAATGTTGGAATAACAAAATAATGAGTATGGTAAGAAATTAATTAGAATAATTTGTTAGTAATAATAAATTTAGTATTAACAACAAGAATTAAAAAAATTATTTACACATCAGAATGAAAGAGACAAAGGTTGTAAATATATACATGTTTGTAATATAAAAATAATATTTAGATAAAGGTATTTTTATAATATACATTATATATCCTTAAAATTATGCTCAATTGTATTATATATATATTTCATGCACGACTTAACATAGCATATTTTAACTTATACAGATATGCCCCCTACTTTCTGGTGGCATAATTTTGTGTCATCGGAAAGTTAGTAGAAACATAATAATATAATTGAACATAATTTTCAAGAATATATAATGTATATTATAACAAAATAATTATTCTTATATTACGCGCATGTAATATATATTTTATAACCTGTGTTTTCTTCATTCTGAATACTGTAAATAAATTTTTGATTTCTGGTCGTTAATACTAAAATTATTATTACGAATAAATTATTCTAATTGTTTTTTACTATACTCATTATTTTATTATTCCAGCATTATAGATATTTTAATACTTTTATTTTATTAATATATAAATAATATTTATTTATTATATAGGTAAGTCCATAATATAAATTAAAATAGGAAAATCATAATATTAAAAAGTTTTAAAATATAAAAAGAAGGTAAATGTTATAACCTAAAAGGTAAAATAGATATTTGGCAATCCAAAATTTGGAAAATTTAGTTGGGTGACCTTCTGAGTGCAAATAGATACAGTTTAAATTTTGTTGTTACAAACAAAAGAAAATGACTTTAGGAGATAATTTGGGATAATTGATGACCATTTGAGTAATTGACTCCCTAAAATCATAGCCGGTTAATCTAATATTAATTGCTAATAACACAATTATCAAATTGCAATAATATTACAATATCCATCAAAAAAATGATAGTAGTAATTAGCTGGTGGATTAGTTAGGTCATAATAGATGGTGGGCTTGTAAAAAATAAAAGTTTGAGGTAATTTTTGAAATCGTTAAAAAATCCAACAGTAATATTTTTGGCCAAAAATCTAGGGCTAGTTAATCAGCCAAAACATGGATAAAATCTACAAACGAACATATTTTACCAAAACAAAATTTGGAAAAAAACTTGGCAAAAGCTATGACAAAACGGGGGCTTTACGTGAAAAAAAAAGGAACTTTTATACCTATAGCCAGGGGCGAAGCTACCTTTAACAAAGGGTGGTCAACTGAAATATTATAAAAATTTATACTATGTATATAAGTAAAATATTGATTTTAGATATATTAAATGTATATTGAACACCCTTTGTCGAGAATATTTTTTTTATTTCTTTTAAATTTGAATACCCTTGAAAATATTTCTGGCTTCGCCACTGCCTGTAGCGCATGCCTGGCTTGGCTAAACATATGAGGCTAACGGGCATCTAGTCAAGTTTGACGGGATATGGCATATACTTGTCCATCATTACAACACCCTTCTCTCCATTTTCTTTCTTCTTTAGATTAATTTTAGATTAGTTATGTCGCATGCGTCACAAAACTCAATTCAATTTAATGCATTCCAAAAAATGCTATATTCGTTACTGTGGAAATTGTATTGGTAAAAATCTGATTACCTCTATTAGGGCGGCCACCATCGTATTTTTGCCAGTGAGTAAGGAATCAAGTCAAAACGCATCCATTCTTTAAGATATTCAACATAACCGCAAGAGCATGGCATCTCACAGCTAAAAAAACCCACTGCCCCACGCCAAAGTCGCGACATAGGCAAGAGGGTTTTTCGACTATATATATATGCTCAAGCAAGCTCGAAAGGGACAATCTTTTTGGGCTTCGGCCTTTTCGAAAGCAAAGAAGATGCATAAGACTCTACCTCAAATAAAAGGGAACAGGATCCTCTGCATCTATGGGGAAAACCCCATCCTGGTATCCCGAGTGGGCCGAAGTATTTTGTAATTGTTCTTCCTTATCTACAAAGAAATAAGACAATGTTCAAATTTAAATAAGATCTTCCGGTATCTTGTTCATCTAATATGCACCCGCTATCATTTAATCTATTGATCTGGTTTTGATTAAGTTTGACTACGATTTATCCCTTCCATATTTGAATGATTTGCTTAAAAAGAGTTAAAAATATTTTGAGACAATTAATTTGGCGTCATCTGTAGGGAATTCCCAGTGAAAATTCCTAGTCTTCCCCATATCAAAGCTAAGAAACATGAGACGAAAACCCCACATACACCAGATGTAGAGACAGTTCGCCGGGGGAAAAGAAACCAAACAGATTCGCCAGATCCAGAATTCCCTACTATATCGGCTTCGAATGTCCCAAACAAGGAGGAATGTGTTGCGATCCTGTCTCTCCCACTCTCTCAAAACCACTGGGGAGAGGCTAGGAACAATTCATCTAGGACGCATAATCAAAATCACTTGGGCACGACCAAAATCCTCCCGGTCGGAGGCATCCCAAGTGTAATGGCCAGCCGAACGGAAAACTACAAATACGTGTAATGCGAGCCTGTGCAAAAATATCGACACCTCGCATCCGCGACATTGAAACACCCGACGCAAGCAATGCTAACCAAACTGGGACTTCCGTGAGAAAAATATTCGTCATCAAAGTAAAGAAAGATTCGACCTTGCTTGAATCACAATGAGTCGTTATTTCGATAAGTTCGAAACAACACCCTTAAGGCCGAGGGCCTTTGCCATCAAAGTAAAAGAAAGATTGGACCTTGCTCGAATCACAATGGATCATTATTTTGATAAGTTCAGAATAACACCCTTAATGCAGAGGGCCTTTGCCATCCACATAAAAGAAAGATTCAACCTTACTCGAATCACAACGGGTCGTTATTTCGATAAGTTTGAAATAACACCCATAAGGCCGAGGCCCTTTGCCATCAAAGTAAAATAAAGATTCGACCTTGCTCGAATCACGATGGGTTGTTATTTTGATAAGTTTGAAATAACACCCTTAAGGCCGAGGACCTAAGCCATCAAAGTAAAAGAAAGATTCGACCTTGCTCAAATAACGATGGGTTGTTATTTTGATAAGTTCTAAATAACACCCTTAAGTTCGCCATCCACGAAAAAGAAAGATTCGACCTTACTCAAATCACGACGGGTCGTTATTTTGATAAGTTCGAAATAACACCCTTAAGGCCGAGGGCCTTCGCCATCAAAATAAAAGAAAGATTCAGCCTTGCTCGAATCACGACGGGTCGTTATTTTGATAAGTTCGAAATAACACCCTTATGGTCGAGGGCCTTCGCCATCAAAGTAAAAGAAATATTCGACCTTGCTCGAATCATGATGGGTCGTTATTTCGATAAATTTAAAGTAACACTCTTAAGGCCGAGGGCCTTCACCATCAAAGTAAAAGAAAGATTCGACCTTGCTCGAATCACGATGGGTCGTTATTTCAATAAGTTCGAAATAACACCTTTAAGGCCGAGGTCCTTCACCATCAAAGTAAAAGAAAGATTCAACCTTGCTCGAATCACGATGGATCGCTATTTCGATAAGTTTAAAATAACACCCTCAAGGCCAAGGGCTTTCGCCATCAGAGGAAAAGAAAAGGCCGGGACTCATCGGCCGAGTTCCTATCTCACACCAAGGCCGCAAATAGTTGACAGTGAAAATTGAGATACAAAGCAAATAACAGAATTCTTTGTTATTAAGAAATCATGAGTGCGGACTATCGCCGCCTATAACAGGGCCCGGTCTACAAATAAAAAAAAAGAAGAGAAAGAAAAAACAACAAATAGACACCAGCCTACCAATGGAATGAGATAAAAACAAAATATAAACATCTTTTTTACTCGGCGTCATTACCGACGTCTTCATCATCACCATCCGTGCCCCCATTGGCTTCGGTTGTTGCTGCGTCATACCCACAATTGATGTGAGCTTCGTGAGCCCTCGCTCGCACTTCATTGTATGCAGCCTTAGTCATCGCACCCGCTTCTAACAAATTCTTATAAATATCACGCTGAGCTTCGCCGTAGACCCAAAGCTCATGAAGCGTATGAGGAACGGCAGTACGAGATGACTCAGATTGAGCCCTCAATCGCCTATTTACTTCCTCCAGGGTTGTAATTCGATCCGCCAGTACCGATTTCTCCTGATCAACTGTGCCAATTTGCTCCTCGAGCCTCACCTCCCTAAGGGTTGTTGTTTCCCTCTTCGATTCCTGCTCGGACCGGAGGACACAGATAGTTTCCTATAGAGCCGCCGCTTCGCCAAATCCTCGGACCGGGCCCTCTAAATACATTCCAGGTCAACAACCTTACTCTCCAATGTGGTCAGCTTCCCTCTTCACTCCGCGTTCATCGCCTCGACATGGAACGACTTCTGGTCCACCTTCGATTGTAGGGACCTCAGCTTGCTCTACAAATACTCACACTTTGCGGCGACAACCTTGCTCACCTCGAGCTCTTCATCTTTAAGGCGGATTTGCTCCTTAAGCTTACTCTAACTACGGATCATCTACATTCTCGATCCTTCTTCTCCAACTCCTCAACTATAGCCCGATTACGAGGGTCCGTTCTTATCCGTTTGTGTAATTCACGACACCTATTGCGATAGCGATGATACTTCTCCAACATCTATAGGAAAATACTCGATTGCACGTTGGCCCTACGGATTCTCTCCACCTCCACCATATACGTCTGAAAACAAAGAGGCAGTTAAACCAGTATTCACAAACAAAAAGAAAAACCTGAAATAAGAACAAAATATCATACCCTCAAGCCCATGACAGCCACTTCATTCCTTAGCTAGGCACCAAGGATGCTACGTAGGGACTCGTCCTCAGCTTCCGAGCATAGCATAATAAATTGCGGCACTAAATTACCCCCTCCCACTAAAAGATTCACATTTGAAGGAATTTGGAGAACTTGAGCTGACCCCCCGGCGTGAACCACCGAATGGGTGAGACCCTTCTCGAACATCGTGACGTTTCAGGTCTAACTCTGATTCATACTCATCAATCACCACCATTTCCCCCCTTTATGCTGAGGAAGGAGGAATGTAACTTGTAGTAGACGAAGAAGGTACCTTAGAGGTCACTATGGCAGCACTAGAGCTCTGGCCCTCTGCTCCGACAGGGCGCTGATCATCAATAACGGAGGCAACTTCTAGCTGAACCATTACTGCGATCGAAGTCTTTAGGCCATGATCATCGGTGATGGCATTAACAACTCGCTCTACCTTAACAGAAGATTCGACAGCTATACATTCCCCTGATATCGTTGGGGGCGATTCATCCTGATTGATCACGGTTGAAGGCTCCATCTCGAATGCCACCCTCTGTCTCTTCCATGGTCCTTCCTCCTCCCCAGTCGATGGATACTCAGTCTTAGGACATGCGACATTAGGTGGCCCTCATCCCGAGAAATAACCCTTACCAGGGTAACCAAAACTACAGATTCCAAAGTTACCCTCGATGAGGGACGAGTAGCAGGTACCGCAACAAAACGAGCAGACGCTCCCGGCTAGAAAAATGCTAACTGAGGGGCCCTGACTCTCCGTACTCTCCCTCACAATGACAAATAGCTTAAAATAGGTAAGACATAGAAGAAAAAAAGGGAAAAACAACAACAATTTGGATAAAGATAAACAATAAATAATGACGTTATCTCACCTATAAGAGGCCTATGTCCAAACCTCTCGTAAAAGGTCGACCAAGTACGAACCCCCACTGTGTGGGGAAGAACGACCTTTACCCATTCACGAATCCCTTCAAGAGTCGGCGGGGGCAACTTCTCAGCTGTGGAATAACAAAGCAAGTTGGTACCCGCAACGCAAAGGAAGAGGAAGGAAAAAGAAGAATCGAACACTACATTAATCAAAGACGCAGACTTACGAGAAAAATTCCATCTCTTAGGGAATCCAGTCGTGTCCGCCACGATGTGATCTTTCCGTACATAGAAAAAGTTCTCATAAAAGCGACTATTGTTTCTATCATCCATCTTTACCACTAGACCTTTCGATACCCGAGGATGCGCATGAATCATCATGCCTCGAATTAACTGGGGAGCGAACAGGCTAAGCAGGTGGCCTAGAGTAACCTCGCGACCGGCGAGCTCCGCGTATTTGAGGAACATAAGGAACAACTTGTATAAGTAAGGGGAAAGCTCAGCGGGGCACACCTCATAGTAGTGGCAAAAATCTACCACCAGTATAGGAAATGGGAGCGTGTATCCTACGATACAGGGGTAGGTGTAAAACATACAATATCCAGTACGGACGAATTGAACCCGTTCATACCTCTCTGCCGATTGCATCTCGACGAAATTGGGAATTCCCCATCGTTCCCTCAAATCCGTGATCTCTACATCCCCTATGAGGGGGGATATCCATCGACTCCCTTCTACCATTGATGTTGAAGTCGATCACATCCTTCCCTGAGCGGGGAAAAATTTCATCCACTGAGGGAACCTCTTCGTCCTCCACCAAATCTACTTCTCTGGCAGCCGGAGCAGTGTTTTCAGTTGCTGAAAGGGCGATAAGAAGATTGTCATAGGAAGAAGTACCAGCCATTTTTAACCAAAAGGGGAAAAGAACTTGTTAGGAGAAGTGCAAAGAATAAGGATTGCAACTAGCAAGACAGTAAGAAAGAAATCGAGATGTTTAAAAAGGAGATATCAAGGAAATTTCCTCGAAGTAAACACTGAAGTGTGAGAAGCAAATAGCAAGATTCCCCTATTTATAAGAAGGCCCAAATACCCGGAGCTCGAAACCCCAGAGTTGCTATTGAACCTAATAGGATGCGAAACATTCTAGTTACTCGGAAACGGGTGTCATAACGATAACATGCATGAAGCAAAGCCTCATTTACCTACCGACGTTTCAATTTTGAAAGCATCGCGACAATATATGAGCATCGGGAAAAACATTCGCACATCATCCGAAGTAATAAAGCCGTTATTTCTACAAATTCAAAATAACACCTTAAGGCCTATATCCTTCGCCATCCAAGGAACAGAAAAGTTCGACCCCCGCTTAAACTTAGACGTGTTATTTCTTTGAGTCCATAAAGCGTGATTAAGGGGTAAAATGGGGGTTCAGGATCCTCGCGGCTACGTCACATGTGTCATCACTCTGTCGGGCCCGATGAGGTACCACCCCAACAAATGGAGGGACTAACTGTAATGGTAAAAAAATGATTATCTCAATTTAGGGCGGCCACGACCATATTTTCGCCAGTGAGTAAGGAATCAAGTCAAAACTCATCATTTGATGACCCAAAAGGTCATCACTTGTGTTGCAATCAAATTCTACATTATGAGGCCTTAAAAACTCCCTTAGAACCACCTCGATTTGTGTGCGCAGTCCGAGCGCATAGCCGGAAAGCTTAAATGTGAAAATTTATGAAAAAATAATAAGTTTTGACTATAAAATAAATAAATTTAACTTCGGTCAATATTTTAAGTATAGATCTGGACCCGTGATTTGACAGTCCCGGAGGGTCCATAGAAAAATATGGGACTTGGTCGTATGCCCAAAATTAAATTCTAAGGTCCCAAGCCCGAGAAATAAATTTTTAAGTGAAATTATTTTCTGAAATTATTTAACGAAATTTGAAATGAAATTTGCTTAGAACATGATGGTATCGGGCCCGTATTTTGGTGTCGGAGCACAGAATAGGTCTTAAAAATAATTTAAAATGTTTCTGTGAAATTTGGTAAAAAAAAATGGATGTCATTTGTCGTGATTCAGACTTAAATTGCAAAATTGATGTTTAAAAAAGTTTTTAGAAAAATTCACTGATCTCGAGATTTAATTTGATGTCCATGATGTTATTTTGATGATTTGGTTACATGAATAAGTCCGTAGAATGTTTTTGAGGTTTTGTGTACACTTGGTTTGGAGTTCCAAGAACTCGGGTGAGTTTCGAGTAGGTTCTGGGGTGTCTTAGTCTTAAAAACAGAGTTGTTGCAGGCTAAGAGAGGTGGAGGACCTATGAACAGGCTAGTGCGGTCCGCACGATATGGACTGCTACCGCGAAGAGGCCTGTGCGGCCGCACTAGTTTTGGTGCGGTCCACGGTGAAGAACAATTCACTCGTCCGACTTTGAAAGTCTATATCTTTTTATCTACAAGGAATTTTGAGATGATTCAAAAATAAAAGTTATAGCCCTTCATGTCTAGTTTCCATAAAGATAAAAAAATCACAATTTGGACATCTGTAAAGAAAGTTATGGCTGAAATGCTAAGACTAGTATCTGCATAACATAGGAAGTCTGTGCGACCGCAGTTGATTTTGTGCGGTCCGCACATGGAATCTGAGGGCAGTATATTTAGACAGGATTTTCAGTTATTTTTCATTTTTGAAGACCCCAAAAATGTAAGAGGCGATATTTCAAACAACCTTTCTTCTCCAAATCATTAACATCTTTTAACTTGATTTCAACTTCAAATCAATGATTTTCATGGGGAAAATTGGGTGTTTTGGGTAGAACCTAGGTTTTTGAAAAATTGGGGATTTGGACCTTGATTTGAGGTCCGATTTTAAAACAAAGTACATATTTGAGCTTGTGGGGGAATGGATAATCGGGTTTTAGTTTGAACCTCAAGTTTTGACCACAAGGGCCCTGGGGGCAGTTTTGACCTTTTGGGTAAAACTTTGGAAAACTCATTTTCATGCATTCAAATTGATTCATTTAGCGTTTATTAATATAAGTAAGTAACTTGTTGCTAGATACGAGCGAATTGGCGGAATAATCAAGGGGTGAAGCTATAATAGAAACTTAAGTTGTGTTCGATGCATCGAGGTAAGTGTTTGATCTAACCTTAGCTTGAGGGATTAGGAGTTGTGTCCTATTTGCTATTTGTTTCTTGTTGAGTACGACGTATTGGCATAATGACGAGTATCTATACTTTGGTGTCAAGCATAACCGTGAGTCTTATATTGTGATTTTTCATGATTTTGTTGTTGTGACGACCCGACAGGTCGTTTGGGTTCTAGTGCTCCGTTCAGCATTCATTTCAGGTATCATGACTTGTACGCGTGGTCGGAATTGAATTTCGAGAAGTCCAGAGTTGATTTGGGAAGAGAATTCTCATTTCGAAAGCTTAAAGTTGAAAGAATAAATTATGATTTGAATCTTTAGTAAACGACCTCAAAATCGGGATTTGAAGGTTCTTGTATGTTTGTATGATAATTTTGGACTTGGACGTATATCGCGGTGCGGGTTATGGATAATCCGGGAGCATTTCAGCGTCTATTGTGGAAGTAGCATTCTAGAAGAAATTTTATAAGTTTTGCTTAAAGTGAGTTTCAGTTATATCAATGTCCGTTTGGGATTCTAAGACTGGGATTAGCTCCGTATGGCGATTCTGGGGTTGGAAGCGCGATCGAAATTGAATTTCGATGTCCGTAGAACATTTTGAAGCCATTTGGCTAAAGATAGAAGTTGAAGGTTTTCGGAGAGTTTGACCGGGGGGTTGACTTTTTGCAATCGAATTCCGGAAGTTGGAGTAGGTCCGTAATGTCAATTATGATTTGTATGCAAAATTTGAGGCCAATCAGACGTGATTTGATAGGTTTAATCATCGAAAATAAACGTTGAAAAGTTCAAAGTTCAAAATTTGAGGTCAATTATGATTCACGAATTTAGCGTTGTTTTTATGATTTGAAGCCCCGAGCAAGTCCGTAATGTGTTTTGGGATTGGTTGGTATGATTGGTTGGAGTCCCGGGGGGCCTCAGGTGGATTCCGGGTGGTTATCGGATCGAAATTTGGAAATCTGGAAGGCTGAGTGTGCTGCTTCTGTCAAAACTGCAGATGCGGTTCTTGGACCGCAGAAGCGGGACTGCAGATGCGGTCTATAGCTCGTAGAAGCGAAAATGGGGGGGGGGGGAGGGGAGGCCCACGTAACCGCAGAAGCGGCCCAGGGACCGCAGAAGCAGTTCCGCTTATACGGCCCCCAGACCGCAAAAACGGTCAATGCTCTTTAGCCCAAGCCGCAGAAGCGGCCAAGAATCTGCAAAAGCGAAACCGCATAAGTGGTAAAAATTCCGCATAAGCGGAAACAACTGAAGGCGGGAGCATGATTTAAGTCGTGATTTGGTTCATTTCTCTCATATTTTCATGGCTTGGGGCGATTTTGGAGAGCTTTAAGGAGGGCATTTTTGTCGTCAATGTTAAGGTAAGTTATCCCCATTACTCTTGATTCAAATACATCAATTACATATGGATTTAAGCATGGAAATTAGTGTAAAGGTTGGGGTTTTGGTTGGAAACCTAGAAAAATTATAATCTTGGATTTTAGCCGCGATTTTGAGTATGGAATTAGGAGAAAATCATATATTTGGGTTCCTAAGGTCATGAGTAACCCTTATCTATGAGAAATGTTGGATTCCGGGCACGTGGGCCCTAGGGCATTTTGGTCATTCAACTAAACGTAGTTGGGAACTTGTATAATATGAATCGTTAGCAAGTATTTGAGTATATTCTCATTAGTTTATCGTTAATTGGCTAGTTTTGGCGCATTGTGCGTTGATTCAAGCCTTCGAAATGATGTAGAACGTCGATTTCGAGTTTTCGGAGCGAGGTGAGTCTCCTTTCTAATCTTGTGAGGGGGAATTTACTCCATAGGATGAGTAAAATGGTTATGTGCTCCTATTTGTGGGGGCTACACACGCACGAGGTGACGAGAGTGCGTGCGTAGCTACTATTATGCTATTATCCGGGTAGTTAGGACTCAAAAGTACGTATACGTGGATTAATTGTGAACCCATTGGTAGCTTGAATTGCTTAACTCGCATCGAATTAGTAAGTAAATTTCTAAAAGAATTAAACTTCATTTCTTAAATCGTTAAGAGAGAATTGGTTTTATTTGAATAAATATTTCCCGATAAGTTCTTATGTGACAGATCGAGCATGTACTTTATGTGTGCCTACGTCGCATGGATGATTCGCGAGTAGAATATGTGTTTAATTATGGAATGGGCCGAACGCCTCGATGATAATAGATGCATCTATGGTTCGTGCCTAGTGGTAAAAAAGTATAGCACATAGGTAGTATAGCACATGCCTAGAGGTAAAAAAGTTGTTTTTCCCGCATTACTTTGATTCTTCAAGTTGAATTATACTTTATGTTGGTTCTAGACTCCTTTTAACTCAAAAAAAAAAATGAAAATAAGGACATCTAGTTCAAATTGCTCATAGATAAATACTCCACATAGTATACTACCACAGTGACAAGGGAGAAATTTAAAAATAGTCAAATTTATAACTGGTCGTTCAAAAATAGCTCAGTTTCAAAAGTAATTGAAATTTAGTCACTTTTCATATAAAAATAAATCTGAGCGAAAACACTGTTCAAAACCTGTAAAATACACGAGTATATTATGTTGGAGTTCCAGCATAAGTACACTAGAACTCCAGCATAATATACTGGAATTCTAGCAAGTATACCGGTCCAGCATAATATGCTAGAGTTCATACACAGGTGCTGAAACTTTAGTATATTATGCTGGACCGGTATCTGTTGCGGCAACATAACTACTATTTTTCATTGACTTGGTAAATGCTAGCTATTTTTGAATGACCAGTCCGAAAACTGGTTATACCGTGCTATTTTTACCGTGATGAGGGTTGTAAGAGGTCTCGTGATTAAGCCCTGAAAATAGAATCGTTAGGAAGCATTTACCCCGAACAAAACCATCACCATTTCCATCTTCAACTTCAACTACCCTAACTGCAAATTTCAAATCTATATCAGATACTAAGAGGCAGAGGACTCTGTAATGGAGAACAAGGCCTCCAGGAGGAATGACAGAAGTCAGTCTCAAATGAATCATATTCATCTACGGCTGCTAAAGGTAGTCAAGGAAATCCTTATACCATCAGGAAGAAATGCGTTTCATATGTTCAATTCTGTAATCATAGATTAATTATTTAATTCAAGTTTCCTTCATGTGTGGACTTGATTCCTCTTCTTCGTCCAGGCACAAGCAAATATTAGTGCGAGTGCCTTGTAGAATCATATGACCAACTTATCTGAAAACTTATACCATCAGGAAAATTTCTGCGAACTCTATAATCAGGCGGTAGAGAATCCTTTATAAAAGCCTATCAATGCAACAAGATAGTTGAGCAAGCCATGTTTTCCCATTTCATTCATAACAAATTATTAACAATCATTAATCAAAAACATTTGTTGCTGAAAAGGGTCACTTGTTTCAAGAAGTACAACAGTTAAAACATAAACGCAAATAGGTAGTCACCAAGTCACTGAACATAAGCCAGGAGTAGTGAACTGTGTCGTCTCATTGAAGGTAATTTGCCTGAATTCAGATACAGCCACCCAACTGCAAACAAAAATAATTAGACAGTTGAATTTACTGAATTGAAAGGCAAAAGAAAAATGGCAAATACTACAATTCAGACAAAGGTGATTATGTTTATCCAATCATGCCTGTTTTTCCGGTCATGTTTGAAAGTGCATTTTGTTTCTCACTCCAAATTTGGGATTTTTAACACCTAAAAATTACTCTATTTTTTATTCAACACCTAAAAATTACTCAATAAAGAGTTTTGTATTAAACGTAAATTGCCAATATATGAATGTCAGAAAGTTCAAAACTATTTATTAACAGTTGAAATGTACCAAAATGGAATCAATTTCCTCCTGAGACACGGGTGTTCTTTTGGGTTGGTCAGAAGCCTTCCCTGCAACAGATATGCTAGATGGGGACCTTGAGAAAAATGTTCGAGGAGCTTCTTCAGCAGCTGAAGTTTTCTGATGTTGGGAATTCTGGGATGTGGAACCTGCAGAACAAAAAGAACCTTCACGTTTACAAAAAGAAAGTGTACAAGCAATCAAGCATATTATCCAGATAAAAGCTAAAAGCATTATATAACCCATTCTCTATCGTTAACAAACAAGATCCACAACTGGCACCTACTTTTCCTGTTCCTGTGATGATAGAAAATAATTCCAAGAGGGTAAAAAACAAGTTCATTATGCATCATTTTATTGAAAAAGCTAAAATAAGATATTAGTTACAAGCAAGCATGAGCAATGAAGAGCAAAGGACTTAGGCAGCATGAAAAAGAATAAAAACAGTTGCTACCCCAGGATTAAAACAATCGAACAGAAAGAGGAACAAAGGGATATGATTGAACACTACCACAATGGGTTGTAGCAGTCAGTTACACCATTAGACTTCTAGACAGGCAGCTAGCAGTGGTGCATTTGTAATTTTGCTACAACAGGATAAAGAAGAGTCTGATTTGTATTAACCAACTTTTCAGGCTACATATTCATGAGATGCTGGAGGATTAGGTAAATACTACTCCTATCAATTTTAAACCCACAATGGACCTTAGCCAGATTGGATTGTGCAGACATCACCAGTCCAATTGTCACTGTGGTAAGAATATTTGTGTTAGCATCAAATGTTACCTTCTAAAGATGCCCTTACATATACGAGTTCCACTGTTGGTTTCAGCATAATAATTGATTAGTTATTGACTTAGTAACTTCAAGGATTACATTAACGTTTCACTTTCACTTTTCAATCTCTATTTTTGCCATGGTATGACCTTGAAATATACTTATTGACCTATTAGCAAGATAATGCACAGCCAGCAGTGACAGGGCAAAATAGCAGCAATAATACAACAACAACAACAACAACAACAACCCAGTGAAATTCCACAAGTGCGGTTTGGAAAGGGTAGTGTGTACGCAAAGCATACACCTATAGAACGGGTGTTTCCGAAAGACTCTCGTCTCAAGAACGTAAAACAAATGGAGAAATATAGAAACAATAGTAACAACAATGTAAGCAAATAATACAACGAATAATGACAGAGATCCAAGGAAATGAAACAACAAGAATAGTGCCACTCTCACGGCTAATACTGACATATAGTATATAAACAAGATAGGGCAAAAATATGGGTGTGCATCCGAATCAGTTTATCGATAAATCGAATCGATTATTTGTTATCGGTTTATCGATTTATCAATTTCGATTTCGAAATTTTCCTTATCGAGTTATTGATTTCGATTTCGATTTTTCCCTCTTCGGTTATCGATTTATGGATAAACCGATAAGATATACTAAAGACAATTTTTTTTTACCCTGATTCTATAATACCCTTTCCTTTACCCTAAATCCCTAATCCTATTATTTCCTCTACCACATTTAAGGAATGATCATATTTATAACTCAAGAGAATGAAATTCAAATTAATGAAAACAGAATTAGCCGTGATGATGTATTTTGTTTTTTTTTTTTTGTTATTTACCGTTGGAGTGTTGGTGACATACATTTGATCACTTACTTTAGTTTCATTGCATGTACTTGTTGACACAATTTTTATGTTATAAACCATGTTCGTCTTATTTTAGCTTCTTTTTGTCCATATTAGTTAGGCGTGTTTATAGCGATATACTTTCTGTGAAATCCCGCAAATTTTCTTTTTGGTGTAATCGATAACCGAATCAAAAAGCCCTAAAAATCGATAAATCGAAATCGAAAAAATCGAAACCTTATTGAAGCGATAACGATAAGCATATGTACAAATCGATAAGTAATTATAGATAAGAGTGAAAATCGAATCGATAAATCGAATGCACACCCCTAAGCAAAAATAGCAGCAACAATCTAGATTTTAAAACCAGGATCATTGAGGGCCACTAGAGTGCGAAAGATATACATGAGAAAGATAACCCATTCAGAAAGAATAATACATAATATAGGCTCCAAAGATTTGCTTACAGTGGTATGCATGCAACCTGTGACGGTGGATTAGGCGCAAGTCATGGGTTCGAACCCAATCGCAGACAAAAGCCGGGTATTTATGTGGAGAAGGATAGAGGGGCGGACCGATTATCCACCAAGTTTCGAACCATGCTCTACTCCTGGATTTCTTGGTTTTCAAAGGAAAAAACAAATACATATCAGAATTTTTTTTGGGGGTAGAGTTGGTGTCCGGGACATCTTGCGCGCACCCCAAGTAATTCACAAGGCACCAGCACAGGTACCATGTACCTCTGTCATCTAAGACTTAAAAACAAATAGGAAGAAATTACCTAGCATTTTTTGGTCTATATTAGGAGTTGTATTGTCAAATCGTAGCGCAAATGCATATTTGATGAGGCAAAATACAACCCTGATCTTTTGTTTAGTGCATGAGGAGAAGCATCAATGTCCAAAGGAGGATATTGAGCTTCAGCCAGACAACCACACATACCATTACATAATACATGTAACATTTTGGTGAGAGCAAATAGCAAACTTGATCTTCTCTGCTCATTTTACTGGGAGAAGTCCTCAATGTGCAGAGGAGGCAATTAAACTTAGACCAATGATCAGCATTCCGGTACAAGAAACAATGGTGATTATTTGTGGTGCAAGCGCACAAACTAAAACTACCAGCAACCTGTGAATTCACCATAGGACGTGAAATTGTTTACTACAACTTACCTGGACTACACGCAAATTGATGAGTTTTGACAATCCTGCCTAAATTGGTGAATGATGTTATCTAAGGTGTGGCAAGTAAAGCACCACCAGAGCTGCAGTTGATTAAGAGCCTCCAAGGCACTGATAGATATAGCACAACAGGGCAGGTTTGTAGGAGGATATGCTGATAGTTAAAGGCCAGTGTAAGTTAGTACCCCTACAAGTTTCACCCAACTTACTAACAGCCATTAATCTCCATCAGCATTCAAGGGCCATATCTCAGCTACAACTAAGACGAAACTATGAATACGAAGTGAAAAGTACTAAGTGATACAGAACACTGATGAGCAAAGACTAGATCAATGAGACTTCCCATAATAAAAGCATCACCGTAATGAATCTTATTAATTGTTTCCAACATGACAGCCTTTGTACTCGACAACATAGCACTAAAAAGTGTACCTTTCGCAGCTTTCGAGAAAACAACTTTTCTATCAAGTTCAAGAAAACACTTTTAGGCATTTCTGATTGCTCAGTGTAATTCAATGACTAAACCACTCTTTGTGTGAAGTTTATGTGGCCCCAAACCAAAGTGAAGTTGTAGATCATTTATTGCATTTTAATATTTTCAATTCTATCTAGCATCTTCATCAACCTCTCCTCTAGTCCCTAGATTTTGGCAACCACATTGTCCTTCAGTTTTTAAATTTTGTTTTAGTGGCATCAAACCTTCCTGCCAAAAGTTCCATAAGTTGTCTCATTCCACCAGAATAAGCAGGTGGTTGTTGGCTCCTGTTTTTTCAAACATAGGTCCTCCTCTCCTTCTCTTATTTTTGGGCCATGAGGTTTTGCAATTTTTGACCAGAAATGTTTGTTAATTATCTTGATATAATGGGTCATAGATTTTGGATTTGGATTCACCCAACTTCCCTGGCCAACCGAATTTTATGGTTAACGGAAACCGCAAACTTCCCGCATTAGGTTCAAACCTACACATCCTGATATAAGCATTGATAACGTTACAAACATCTAGATGCATCCTTGAACAGATGGCATATAACAGAGCCACTCTGTCCAAGTATGATTTTGAGATATTAGTATTTGGAATCAGCCTGCTACTTCTTAAACTGAGGGAAGGTATTCCCATGTACATATATCCTTTCCTTTTACGCATACCTTGTCTCCAGATGTCTCGTAACCCCAATTTGCTCCAAATGAGCATAGCCTATGTTCTATTTCGTTTAAGTCGGGTTGTTAGTGAAATCCAAAGTTTGACTATCATCTGCTGGTTGCGAGACACGGCGTAGCTTATTGATGGCTTAGGTAAAGTAGTCAATTCTTCTTCCTCTAACAGTAGAGCAATTAGAGTTTATGTCCAGATTTTTGTAAAAAAAGAACTCACATAATTTCTAGGCAATATGATCTGACTGATTTAGCAAGCTCACCCCAATAATAGGAATTTATAACTTGAGCAACAAATTCATCTTCTTTCACATCTGCTCGTAAGAAAGTGAATGAAAGAGAAAGAAAGATGCTTCTTATTTTTAAAACTACTCGCAATTGATCTTAATTTCCAGTTTATTTTTTTCATTTTGGACAACGATGGTGTTCATGCCAGCTTGCAAGCACCTCGACTATTCTACCAGGTCTGCTACCTCCCACCAGCACAACACCGAGTATCTTTGTCCATCAAGGCTTAGGCAGAGGGGGAAAGAGTAACGTAGTATTGTGTTTTTTCGTTTTGATTTCAACCTGAGACCTCAAGGTTCTAGTTTGAATAACAATAATACAGTTCTTAGTATTTTTCTAGAATTATAGACAAATTCTAGCTTCGAAGCAAACTAAATTAGGGATCCTAAACAAACATCCCGAATCCCCCTCCTTCCTAGCCAACAATTTCTTTCAAAGTTATATCATTTAATTGAAACAGAAAACAACCATGAGTAAACAAAAGAAATCAATTAATCAATTTTGCTTCAATCCCAAACTAGTTGAGATCTGATACGATAAATCTATACGATACTGCTCTAAAACGTACGCCGAAACTGAATACCGGAAGTGAAGAATCCATCTAAATATTCACAAATACAGAGAAAAAAATACACGGGCGAACAAGTAGAAATAGAGGATATATGGTTGATGAAATACCAGAAGGCTTAGAGTGCCTCTGTGGAAATTTGATGCGTGGGATTCTCTTCATTGCTTGCGCTCCGCTCATTTTGCTCTCTTCTTCGATTCGTCTCTTCTATCTCTTCGAGGGTATAAGCGAAAGGTATAAAGACAAAAGCTGTTGAAAATTGAAATGACTTCCTAGCTGCGGAAATTGAGAAAAGTATAAGTCGCAGTACACTCACGCGATTTATAAGTCCTAAATACATTCTTGCGATGTATTAGTCAGCCGGAATTTCTGTACGAACGTATAAATCGAATTGGATAATGCAATATATAAGTTCCAACTAGTAGTCCTAGCCGCACGATGCGCGGTCGATATTAAAATATATGAATTTAAATTATGATCGGGGTTATTTGAACATATTAGATCGTATTATTTTATAAATTTTAAATGTCATCATATTTATCAATACGATATATCCAATAATAAAATCTCTATTAAATTAAATGTACTTATATACAACAACAATAATAATATACCCAGTATTATCCCACATCGTAAAATTCGGAGAAGGTAGTGTGTACGCAAACTTTACCCCTACCTTGTGAGGATATTATATTACTTATATTTAGTATTATTATATTGTTAATAGATTATTAGCATATTACGTTTTTAATATTTTTATCTACTACTATCTTTTTGTAATATAATAAAAGATATATATTTTATTAATCTAGAAATATATTTTTATTTAAATTTTATTCTTTTTTTCTCAGCAATATTATTCGCATTTTAATGACTAAAATATTATTAAATTAAAGGGACTAATATAGACACTTGTTTGCTCTATATTTTTCTTTATTTTATATAATATTTATATTATTATATTGTTAATAGAAATGTTATTAGCATATAACTTTGTATAATATTTTTTTTACTACTTTATTTTTGTAATATAATAAAAGATATATTTTATTACTCGTGAAATATTATTTTATTTCAAATTTTATTTTGTTTCTCGTGAAGTGGTAACTTTTTTCTTATTTTTATTTTTTATTGATATTTAAATTCAAAAAATAACTAACTATTAACTAAAAAACTAATTATGCCAAGTGGCTTTTTTAGGGCTGTCACTTGACTTAAGAAGAGGGCATTTTCTTCTCCTTTTAATAATATATAGATTTGTGAATCCAATTTATTGCAATTCGCATTATGGAACTGCTTCTATAAGTGTAAGTTTTCTGATAGACCTTCGGTTCAACTAAATATAATTAGTAAATAAATGAGGAAAACATTATGAAAAAAGAGACGGAGGCAACAACGAGATAGTAACATACTAGAACAGAAGCAACATATAATAATAGGGATACTAGGATAGCTAGAACAAGAGTAATACCAAAACTATTAGTATGGAAAGGCCTCACACTATATTACCAACTAACCTTCTGCCTTAATCCTCGACTGATATAGAAAATCCAACTCATCCAGCTCAAAGTTAGTATAATTAGCAAATGATAGTTAGGAGGCAAAGTTCCAAAAATTAGTTAGTCAGATAGATGCCACGTCAGCATAAGTTAGTTGGAGTTAGTTATGCGAGTTGTTGGGAGAACAAATTCTATTAGACACATTGTATTCATTTTATTTCATATAAGTACATTGTAAAATACAGAAATGAATAAGAAGTCTATTATAATTTTTCAAAATACTCTATCCTCTCATAATTCACTCGAATCCACAGCTCTTCTCATCGCCATTGCTGAAACTTCTCTATTAAGTTCACGAGTCAATTGCATGATCCTCGAGTTCTTCAGAGAATTCCTGCAATTAACCTATTAGTGGTATCAGAGCGATCTGTTCCTTGGCAATAATGATGAAAGGAATAGCAAGAGTAACTGAAAATTCACTATCATAAGTAGGTGAATTACGTGAATTGATGTAAAAGATGATTTCAGAGATCAGGACTTTAGCAGGGGAGGTTTCTAATCTCAAAAGGTTATATTAAATTGTACTTGAATTGCAAGATCAAGTTACAGCTACTACTGGCCAACGTAGGGATAAAACTCAGTTAGAACATGAAGAATAATCATCTAATGAAAGTCCCCATAGAGAAAGGAATGTTGGTCATCATAATGGTCGAAATTCCATTTTTTCACGATAGTCTAGGATGGAGTATCTGAGGTTTGCTGGGGAAGACTTGAGATTTTGGCTACACAAGATCGAACAGTCCTTTTCCATGGAGAAAGTAGCTGTTGAAGAGAAGGTGGAAGTGGCAGCAATGCAGTTAGAATGTGAGGTCATCCAATGGCACTTGTCATTCATGAGGTACATACAATATCTCCATCCTGCTATATGAAATGATTATGTTATGGGAATGGTGGAAAGATTTGGAACTGATTTTGATGATCATATGTGGAAGAAATCAAAATGATCAAGCAAACTAAAAGTGTAAAGGAATACCAAGCCATATTTAAAAGGAATCCTACTAGAGTGAATCAGTCACAAGAAAATATGATTAGTTACTTTGTTGTTGGGGTAAAATATGAGTCAAACATAGCAGTAAAACTAATAAATTCCACTAATTTGTCTCAAGATTACAAGAATGCTAGGCTACAAGAAGCCTATCTTGCTGCTATCAGGTATCCTTTTATTGATCAAGGTGTCCAATAGTCAAATGCCAAGAGGTATGGGAATCCAACTACTTACAATAAACCTGTTCTACCAACCCCTAATTCAAGTAACTAGACAGCTCGTAAAGGGTACAATAGAAGAACCTTGAGTGTAGAAGAGATGAATGAGAAGGGGCTAAAGGTTTATGCTACTTATGCAATGAGAAGTATGTACAGAGTCGCAAGTGCAAAAACCTTAAGCAATTGTATCTATTGGAACAAGAAGAACAAGAAAAAGGTTATCTACTTAAAAAGATACAGAAGAAAAGGTGGAGGAACAAGGTCTAGAGTTGGATCAACTGAAATAATTCATGTTTAGAATAATTCCACGGGGTTTAGAACCTTAAGAGTGATTGGTTATCGTTATAAAAAAATCTATAGATATTGTTGGATACAGAAAGCTCCCATAATTTCATTGATCCTGATGTAGTGGCCAAACTTAGGTATCATCGTACCAATAACACCCAGTTAGTGGTTGCACCTACTGGTAACATATTGACGGTTGACAAGATGTGCAAAATTTCTTGGTTGTTGTAAGGGGATGAGTTCTCTGTTGAATTCTTGTTATTGCCTCTAGGGTCATGTGATGTGGTATTAGATATTCGGTGGCTATAAACTCTAGGGGATATAAAGATGAATTTCATAACTCTTACTATGGAGTTCTACTACCAAAGAAGAAAGCATGTTCTGAGGGAGCAGACAAATAGGTCATATGAAGTTGGGAGATTTACTAAAGCTACATGTAATCATTATGAGCTTTGTATGATTCAAGTAATACCTACTTTTACCAACTGAGTTCAAGGAATTATTTGTGGAACCTACACAATTACCACCCTCTAGGGGAATATGCGACCACATAATCGCATTGAAATCAGGAACCGAACCTATAAATAATATACCCTACAAGTATCCCTTAGTGAAAATGCTACGATAGAATTACCGGTACAACAAATGTTAGATCAGGGGATTATACAACCTAGCAACAGTCCTTTGGTTGCGCCTATTGTCTTAGTCGGGAAGAAGGACGGGTCCTAGAGATTGTGTGTTGACTATAGAGACCTAAACAAACATACTATAAAGAATAAGTTTCATATACATATGATGGAAGATATGTTAGATAAATTGGGAGGGTCTAATATCTTCTCAAAAATAGATCTAAGATCTGGATATCACCAATTGAGAATGGAAAACGAGGATGTCTTTAAGATTATATTTAGGACTCACTTAGGGCATTATAAGTACCTTGTGATGCCCTTTAGTATGTCAAATACACCAACAATATTTCAAGGTTTGATGAACTCTGTTTTTTAGGCTTTTCTAAGAAAGTATGTACTAGTTATCTTGATTATATACTCATCTATAGTAGGAGCATGAAAGATCACTTGGGGCATCTCAAATTTGTATTTCTTGAAATGCAGAAACACCATATGTTTGCTAAGGAAAGTAAGTATTTATTTGGAGTTAAAAGAATTGCGTATCTAGGCCATTTCATTACTGAAGAAGGAGTATCAACGGATCCTCATAAAATATAAGTTGTCAAAAATTAGACCATACAAACCAACATTAAACAACTAAGAGGATTTCTTGGCTTAAATAGATACTATAAAAGATTCATACAATATTTTGGGATCATTTGCAAACCATTAACAGACCTCTTGAAGAAAGATAACTTCAAATGGTCACCCAAAGCTAGTGCTACTTTTGAAGAATTGAAGGAAACTTGGGCAAAAGCCCCATGTATTAGCATTGCCTGATATTAGCTAAACTTTTGTTGTTGAAACTGATGCCAGTGAGTATGAGATATGTGTTATCCTCATGCAACAAGGATATCTTATATCCTTTATTAGTAAGGCAATATATACCGGGCATATGGCACTCTTAGTGTATGACAAGGAGTTATTAGCCATAGTTCGTGCAATCACTAAATGGTCTCAGTATTTGCTTGGCCAAAGATTCATCATCAGAACTGACCAAAGAGCTTTGAAGTTTTTAATGGAACAAAATCTTCTTACCAACTCTTAGCTTATATAGCTGGCCAACCTTATACCTTCTGACTATGTTATCGAGTATAAAAGAGGAGTCACAAATAAGGTGGCCGCTGCCCTTTCTAGAATGCTTGAAACTAAATTATTCTCCCTTGTATTATCTACTACCAGTTCTGATCTGATGCAAACAATAACTGATAGCTAGGAGACATATTCTGAGATCAAAGCATTGATTGAGCAACTAATGGCTAATCCTTCAACTCACCCATAATACACCTGGTAGTACAACCAGTTGAGTAGGAAAGGAAAATTGGTAGTGGGCAACATTCAACAGTTGAGAGCACACATCATTGGGCTATGTCATTCTACACCAAAAAGAGGTCATTTAGGCATTGAAGCAACATCTAAAAGGCTTATGACACTATTTTACTAGAAAGGAATCAAGAAGAATGTCTAGTTATTTGTGCATGGATGTGACACATATCAAACAAGCAAATCTGATCTAGCAGCCTACCATGGCCTTCTACAACCACTACCTATTCCAGATATGGTGTGGTCACAAATTGGTATGGATTTTATAGATGGTTTGCCTAAGTCCCATGGTTATGAAGTCATTTTTGTAGTTTTGGACAAACTTAGTAAGTATGGTCATTTAATACTCTCGAGGCATCCTTACATTGCCAAATCAGTAGCCAAAGTATTCTTGGATAACATAGTTAAATTGCATGATCTTCCAAACTCGATTGTTAGTGAGAGAGATGCAGTGTTTTTGTGTTCATTTTGGCAAGAGTTATTCTCAATACAATGGGTGCAATTGAACACTCCCTCAGCCTATCATCCTCAGTCTTATAGAAAAACTAAAGTTCTAAACAAATACTTGGAAACATATCTCAGATGTTTCTACAATGAGGAAAACTCCAAATAGTATTCTTGGTTACCTATGGCTGAATACTGGTACAATATATCCTATCATTCAACTTTTAAAACCACTCATAGTTCTATATAGCATAACTCCCCCTTGCACATTCCTTACGTACTAGGTGAATCAGCATACTGATCAATGGAGTTGAAATTGCAACTGCTCAAACACCATTTGCTGAGAGCTCAATCGATGAAACAACAAGCTAATGCTCAGAGGAGTGACAGACAATTTGCAGTTGGAGATTGGGTTTATTTGAAGATTCAACCATATAAACAAGCTATTGTGTCAAAACATCTATTCCATAAGTTAGCTACGAAGTATTATGGACCCTTTCAAATCTCCAAAAAAGTATCACCAATTTCATATACCATATTGTTTGCACCATATGTCAGAATACACCCAACCATTCATGTATCACTATAAAAGAAATGCCACCATATACTCACTCAAATTACTTACCTTCCCACCACTGACATTGCCGACCCACATTGCCCAAACCCAAAGACTATGCTACAAAGAAGAATGGTAAAAAAAAAGGAAACAAAGTTGTAGGACAAGGACTGGTGAAATAGGCATGGTTACCACTTACCACAAGGATTAAAATGAAGAAATCTTGATAAAGAAATTCTAGCTCATCTATCTCAAAGTTAGTAGAATTAGCAAATGACAGTTATGTCACGACCCCAAATCCGGTCGTGATGGCGCCCAGCACATTGCTAAGCCAGCCTGACCAATCAATATCAACAACGGAGCTAGAAGCTCTCTTTAACCCATTTAAGCATTTCAAAGTATGAAACAATAGTAATACTTATACCAACAGCGGGGAAACCAAGTCCCAAAATATACTAACTCCCATAGACCGAAGGGTCAAGAGTCATGAGCCTCTAAAGAACATAAGTGTAATAAAGTTTATAACAACTCAGTGCGGAAAGGAAAGACAACAAGATAAGAAATGACAGCTAGAAGGGGAGTCAGGTCCTGCGGACGCTGCAGCTACCTCGTATACCCCACAGATGTCGCCTCGCACAGCTACTGGTTCACTGCTGAGAGGTACCTGGATCTGCACACAAGGTGCAGGGAGTAAAATGAGTACTGCCAGACTCAGTGGTAATAAACAAGGGTAAGACAGCGCAGATAAGAAATCCGCAATAAAGCACTATGTAAAACTATAATCAGCTACCCTGTCATAGAATCAATCACCGTACCTGTACCAACAAATACCAATAAATAGCATAACAACTAGCGGATGTAGCTAAATGCAATGCAATGCATGATATGACCGCTACGCGCGTAGCCCGACTCCAATTTTGGGTACCCGTGCTCACTGTGGGGGTTCAGACTCCGAGGGGCTCCTACAGCCCAAGCACATCTCATAGAGATTTACTGCGGCGTGCAGTCCGATCCAACATATATCTCGCTGCGACGCGCAGCCCGATCCACTACTAGTCAGCTAATATGCAGATACAGCCTCGCAGGCTCAAAAGTAGTTTTTTGAAAACTCTTTTATCATTTTTCAGTTGGAAAACAGTAATATCAAGTTCCAGAGATTGGAATTGGCATAATAACAAAAATAGTTGCGGACTAGTAGTAAACTAGCATGTCTATATGATAAGACAATGATAACGATCCTCGCGGGATCCAATAACTGGCTCACAGTTACTCAACCGCCCAAGAAGGGGGTTCAATGGCTCGAGAATAGCCAATAATACAGTATCAACGGGTCGGACTAATATATAGTCTCCAGTTCATGATCGACCCCGCACTCTCAAGAGTGTGCGTGTCTCGCCGCTATACAGCGTCACAAAGTGGTATACCGGGGTTTCGAACCCGCTGGTCATCACCCACGTCTATTACTCACCTCAATATGGCGTGACGACTATTCCGCAATGCCCTTGCCACGAGAATCAAGCTCCGCACGCGTAGAATCTGATCAAATACAGTAAAAACACAACAAATTAGGCCAACGGGACAACACCCAATCAATATAACCCAATTTACATCAAAATTCCCAAAGTTGTCAAAACCCCTGACTTTCGGTACGTTTGTCGAAAAATCACGAAAGTCACATATTCGGAAACCTCATCTCAATACGAGTCTAAGCATATAAAATTTACCAAAATCGGACTCCATTTGCCCACTCAAATCGGTATTTTTCTTCAATTTAGGCCTACGGCTCAAACCCACCTTTAATCTCCCATTTATAGAAATTTAACCAATGATTTCATGTTAAAATGATGTAATTAAGCCACAAAACTTACCTCCAACGAAACCCCGATGATTTCCCGACAATCTCCCGTCAATTTCTTCTCTTGGAACTCAAAAATGGGGGTTTTGGGTATTAAACCCGCGACTGGTCTATTCTGAACTTAAACTCTCCGCCAGACCCATTTGCTCTACGCGATCGCAACTCTACTCACGCGATCGCAATGCTCAAACATTTCGCCCTCACGCGATCGTGACTCTCCTCACGCGATCGCGATGTACAAACATCCGGCTTCACGCGATCGCGTCCCTCTTCCTGCGATCGCGTAGCACATTTTTCCCTGGACCCCATTTCTCTTCTACGCGATCGCGTAGATGCTTATGCGATCGCGATGACCACCCGGTTAACTCTACGCGATCGTGTCCGTACCCCTGCGATCGCGTTGCTTCTGTTCTTGACCTTACGCGATCGCGTCCCTATCTCTGCGATCGCGAAGGGTAAAATTCTGCTGCACTAATTGCAGCAGAAACAGCAGTGCATTTGGCACAAAATGGTCCGTTTGGACCCCCGAATTCATCCCGAGGCCCCCGGGACCCCAACGAAAACCACCAACATACCCCAAAACACGATACGAACTTGTTCCAATCATAAAAACACCATCCTAAACATCAAAATCACCAATTACACATGGATTCAAGCCTAAATTTCTTAAAACTTTCCGAATTACACATTCGATCAAAAACCCGACTAAACGACGTCCGAATGACCTGAAATATTGCAGGCACATCCAAAATCACCTAACGGAGCTACTGCAACTGTCGAAATTCCATTCCGACCCCGGATCAAAATCTCACCTACCGTTCGTATTTCGCCAAAATTCAACATTAGCCAATTCAAGCCTAAAACTACACCGGGCCTCCAAATTCAATTCCGATCGCTCCCCTAAGTCACAAATCACCTCTTGGAACTAACGGAATCATCAGAATCCGATTCCGAGCCCTCTAACCAAATAGTCAACTCCGGGTTGACTTTCCTTATTCAAGCTTCCTTCATAAAGGCTATATGCCTCATTTTCAATCAAATTCACTCCTAACTCACCCGATAGACTCTAACACTGATATAAAATTATAAAACATGTATTTACAACATAACGGGGTGGTAATTCCCGTGACGACGGGCCGGTCGTCACATTCTCCCCCTCTTAAGCAAACGCTCGTCCTCGAGCGGGTCAAGAAACATACCCGAAGTCTCAAACAAATAAGGATATCTGCTCCGCATCTCCCGCTCGACCTCCCAAGTGGCCTCCTCCACGGGTCGACCTCTCCACTGAACCTTAACTGATGCAATCTCCTTAGACCTCAATTTTCTCACCTGACGTCCCAAAATGGCAATAGGCTCCACATCATAGGATAGATCACCATCAAGCTGAATGGTGCCGAAATCTAATACATGAGACGGATCTCCAATGTACTTCCGGAGCATCGACACATGGAATACTGGATGGACGCTGGATAAGCTGGGCGGCAAGGCTAACTCATATGCCACCTCTCCAACTCTCCTAAGTATCTCAAAAGGACCAATGTACCCGGGACTCAACTTTCCTTTCTTCCCAAACCTCATGACACCCTTCATAGGTGAAATCTTCAACAATACCCTGTCACCAACCATGAAAGACAACTCTCGAACTCTACGGTCCGCATAACTCTTCCGACGAGACTGTGTTGTACGAAGCCTCTCCTGGATCAACTTTGCTCTATCCAGAGCATCCTGGACTAGCTCAGTCCCTATCAATCTAACCTCACCAGGCTCAAACCATCCCACGGGGGATCTACACCGCCTGCCATACAATGCCTCATACGGGGCCATCTGAATACTCGACTGATAACTGTTGTTGTAGGCAAACTCAACAAGTGGTAGGAACTCATCCCACGAACCACCAAAATCAATCACACAAGCTCGCAACATATCCTCCAGGATCTAAATAGTGCGCTCAGACTGTCCGTCTGTCTGGGGGTGAAATGTTGTACTCAACTCAACCCGTGTACCCATCTCTCGCTGAAATGCTCTCCAAAACTGAGAAGTGAACTGAGTACCCCTGTCAGATATGATAGACACCGGGACCCCATGCAACCGAACAATCTCTCGAATAAAGATCGCTGCCAACCGCTCCTATGAGTAGGTAGTACTAACTGAAATGAAGTGAGCTTACTTGGTCAGTCTATCCACAATCACCCATACAGAATCAAACTTCCTCGCCGTCTGAGGGAGTCCAGTAACAAAGTCCATAGTGATCCTCTCCCATTTCCACTCAGGAATATCAATGCGCTGAAATACACCACCGGGCCTCTGATGCTCGTACTTAACCTGCTGACAGTTGAGGCATCGTGCTACATGTCCGACAATGTCCATTTTCATCTTTCTCCACCAATAGTGCTGTTTCAAATCTTGATACATCTTCGCGGCTCCTGGATGGATAGAATACCGCGAGCTATGGGCCTCTTCCAGAATCAACTCACGAAGGCCATCAACATCGGGCACACATATCCGGCCCTGCATCCTCAATACGCCGTCACTATCAATGGTGACATCTCTAGCATCATCATGCTGAACTCTGTCCCTAAGGACAGCCAAATGTGGATCATCATACCGGCGCTCACGAATACGATCATATAGAGATGACCGAGATACAACACAAGCCAATACCCTGCCGGGCTCCGAAATATCTAACCTCACTAGCCGATTGGCTAGCACCTGAACATCATAAGCAAATGGCCTCTCCTCAGCTGGAATATATGCCAAGCTCCCCATACTGACCGCCTTCCAGCTCAAAGCATCGGCCACCACATTGGCCTTACCCGGATGATATAATATAGTAATGTCATAATCCTTCAGCAACTCTAGCCATCTCCGCCGTCTCAAATTAAGGTCTTTCTGTTTGAACAAGTGCTGGAGACTACGATGGTCGGTATACACCTCACAAGACACACCGTACAAATAGTGTCTCCAAATCTTCAATGCACGAACAATGGCGGCTAGCTCCAAATCATGAACAGGATAGTTCTTCTCATGTGGCTTCAACTGCCGAGAAGCACAAGCAATTACCTTACCTTCCTGCATTAACACACAGCCTATCCCCACTCTCGAGGCATCACAATAAACGGTATATGAAGCTGAAGCTGATGGCAATACTAACACTAGAGCTGTGGTCAAAGCTGCCTTGAGCTTCTGAAAGCTCTCCTCGCACTCATCCGACCACACGAATGGTGCACCCTTCTGAGTCAATCTAGTCAAAGAAGAAGCAATGGATGAAAATCCCTGAACAAACTCGCGATAATATCCCGCCAAGCCAAGAAAGCTCTTGATCTTTATAGCTGAGGACGGTCTAGGCCAACTCTGCACCGCCTCTATCTTCTTCGGATCAACCTGAATACCATCACGAGACACCACATGTCCCAGAAATGCTACCGACTCGAGCCAAAACTCGCACTTGGAGAATTTAGCATATAGCTTCTCCTCCCTCAATCTCTGCAACACAATACTCAAATGCTGAGCATACTCCTCCTGACTACGGGAGTAGACTAGAATGTCATCAATGAACACAATCACAAATGAATCCAAATAGGGCCTGAACACACTGTTCATCAGATGCATAAATGCTGCTGGGGCGTTGGTCAGCCCAAACGACATCACAAGAAACTCATAATGACCATATCGGTTCCTAAATGCAGTCTTCATAATATCCGAGTCCCTGATCTTCAGCTGATGATAGCTTGAACGAAGATCGATCTTAGAAAACACCCTCGCACCCCGTAACTGATCAAACAAATCATTTATGCGCGGTAGAGGGTACTTGTTCTTCACTGTCACTTTGTTCAATTGCCTATAATCAATACACATTCGCATGGAACCATCTTTCTTTTTAACAAATAATACCGGCGCACCCCACGCGGACACGCTAGGACGGATGAAACCCTTATCCAGAAGTTCTTGAAGCTGCTCTTTTAGTTCTTTCAACTCGGCTGGTGCCATTCGATAAGGAGGAATGGATATGGGCTGAGTGCCCGGCACCAAGTCAATGCCAAAATCAATATCCCTATCCAGCGGCATGCCCGGCAGGTCTGAGGGGAATACATCTGGGAAATCCCTCACAACAGGTACAGAATCAATGCTAGGAGACTCAGATCCCACATCTCTCACAAAAGCTAAGTACGATAAACACCCTTTTTCAACCATCTTCTGAGCCTTTAAGAACGAAATAACACGGCTAGGGACGAAATCGGTCGAACCCCGCCACTCAATCCGAGAAATACCAGGAATGGCCAACGTAACTTGTCTTAGCATGACAGTCCAATATCGCATGATACGGAGACAACCAATCCATACCCAATATAACATCAAAGTCCACCATCCCCAATAATAACAAATCTGCCTGGGTCTCCATACCCCCAATAGATATAACACAGGATCTATAGACATGATCCACAACAATCGTATCACCCACGTGGGTGGATACATGAACAGGCAAATCAAGACTACCACGAGTCGCACCCAAATAATGTGCAAAATAAGAGGACACGTAAGAATATGTGGATCCCGGATCAAATAGAACAGAGGCATCTCTCGGACAGACAGAAAATGATACCCGTAATCACCGCATCGGAGGCAACCGCATCACGCCCGTCGCAAGTGCGTAGAATCGCGCCCGGCCTCCACCGTATCTCTCCTCGCCCCGGGGCGACCACGAGAAGACCGACCTCCACCTCTACTATACCGAGATAGTGCCGAAGCGAGGGCCGATCCCTCTCGCCGAGTCCTCGCCCCTACGTTGTCGAGGGCACCGTCTCCTCACGTGGCCAAACTCACCACACTCATAACACGCACCCGGTGCCGGAGAAGCAGGTGTTGCACTCTGGGCCGGGAGGGCACTAAGTGATGACTGACCCTGCTGAAATCCCCGTCGACCACGACCATGCGAACCTCTCGCTCTGTTCGGGCGGCCCGAACGAGAAGTTCAGACGAGCGACCTCTCGCTCGCCGGGAATGCTCTTCGGACCGAGCACCACCGAAACTAGCAGATCCACGAGGCCTTCGGCCTCCCGCTCCTCTCTCTCGCGCGACGATCCGCCTCACCGGAGCGTGCCATATCGCAACCTCGCTCAAACGATGACGACAGTAACTCGCTCGCCGGTCATAAGAATACGGATAGAGTAGTTGAGGCCATCAATGAACCTCCTCATCCTCTCCCTATCAGTGGGGATCATCCACGTGGCATGCCTAGCCAACTGAGTGAATCTAAGCTCATACTGGGTCACAGACACGTCGCCCTGAATCAACCACTCGAACCGGCGACGTAGCTCCTCGCGACGAGACCGAGGTACATATTTCTCGTAAAGAGAGTAGAGAATCGCCGCTACGTGAGAAGGTGTCGCTCTTGCAGCTCACGCTCTCGAACTCCTCCCACCAATCAAACGCGGGACCGGCGAACCGAAATGTAGTAAATGAAACTCCGCCGGACTCAAGAATACCAGCCGTACGCAGCATCTTTCGACACTTATCCAAGAAACCCTGGGCATCCTCGCCGTCAACGCCACTGAAATGGGGTGGTCGAAGTCTACCAAATCTCTCACGACGACGCCGCCGTCTCCGGCATAACCTCGAACCATATGCTCGGAGCCGGAGCTCGGTGCAACGAGGAATAACCCGCGCAACTACCCGAGCGGGGACCGCCTCCGGCGTCCGAAGTCCCCGAACAACCGGGTCAGGCGTGCGAGGGCAGGGGTCTGCTGACCACCCCCCGACCGAGATGTCGCTTGCGTAGCGTAGACCAACATCCGTAAACGCGTGATTTTTGACCCTCCCCGAGATTTTCTATATTTTTAGCGTAAAATATTTAGTTTAGTTTTAATATAGCTATTTTAGCTAAATTTAACTCTTTTACTTTATTTTTACCTCAAAATGAAAAATAACAAAAATATGGTTTTATTAATGTTTCGTAGTCATTTTAAACTTGAAAAATACAAAAATAGTACTTTATATTTTTTATCTTTTTATAAAAAATGAAAATAATAAAAAAATAGTTTCATTAATATTTTGTAGTTATTTTAAACTTGAAAAATATAAAAATAGTACTTTATATTTTTATCTTTTTATAAAAACGAAAATAATAAAAAAATAGTTTCATAAATATTTTGTAGTTATTTTAAACTTGAAAAATATAAAAAAATAGTTTTATTTTTATTATAAGTATTATAGTTATTTTGATTACCTAGGATTAATTAAATAACTCCATTCTCGGTTCCGGGCGAAGAATAATATTCGGGTTCAAACTACCCGGTTTTATAATTTTCGGACCTAGCCCGTAATAATCTGAGTCCACTACACTAAGGGGGACAATACATAATGGGATGTGGGAATAATAAGAAAAGGACAAAGCGAAAAAGACAAAGAAAAAAAAGACAAAGGGAAAAAAACAAAGGTAAAGGACAAAACTTGTATGGGTTTCATTTTAAAAATAAAATAAAATAAAATAAAATAATAAATAAAAAAATAAAAAATACAATACACACTACACATCTTCTTCTTTAAAAAGAAGACGAGAAAACGGCAAAAAGGGGGGCTGGACGGGATTTTGAAAACGAAAGAAGAGAGAAAATTAAAAAGAAAAAAAGAGATTCAAAAAAGAAGAGAAAAAAAGATTGAAAACAAAAAAAAGAGAGAGGATTGAAAAGAAAAGGAGAAAAGGAAACAGAAGCAAAAACGGAAAAAGGAGCAAAGAAGAAGAAAAAAAAACGGAAAAAGGAGCAAAGAAGAAGAAAAAAAAACGGCAGAAAAAGAGAAAAAAAAGAAGAAGGAAAACGGCAGAAAAAAGAGAGCAAAGAAGAAAAAAAACGGCAGAAAAAGAAAATATATAGCAACCATACGCACAGTCCAAGCCCGTCGCCCACTAGCGAACCACCAGCTCCCTCCGTCGATGTTCGTCGTCCGACGAGGTACAACTTCAGTCGAGGTCGTCGTTGGATTCGAGTTCTGTCCGGAGAGGTCGAGGTTTGAGATCGTCATAAAAGGTTCGTTTTCTCGTTGTGTACGTTGAAAATATGCAAAAAAATAAAAATAAAGGTGCATGTTCTTTTCCGATATTGTTCTTCTCGTTAATATTCTGGATCGTTTCTCATTTGATTTAGTTTCGTATGATTCATATTATTTTTTTGTAAATATATGATTCTGTTGAACATGCAATTTCACAGTTAATGATGGTCTTGTAGTGTCGAAATTAGCTAATGAAAATAACTAATCCTTCACATGCTCGCCAACTAGTTATGCTTCCGTTGTTTATGTAGTTGCTCGCCGTAGTCTTGAATTTGCTCACTTAGTTATCTACTCGTATGTTTACTCGAATTGGTTATAGTTGAGCATGATTTTGTCACATTATCGAAATTGGTTCCTTATTCCTCAACCGAACGGCGGAATTAGATTAAAGGAATCGGGGGTGTATTTCATGTGACCCGACTCCAAATTTTGAACAAGGTTAAATAAAGCACGTCATGGACCACGGGTGCATTTCATGTAGCGTGGTTTGCAACATGTTCTAAATAATCTCGAATCAATTCTTAAATGAATATAGCGGAATGTAGTTCTCTTTTAAATTAGAATTAGAGGTGTGCCTCGCCTAACAAAATTATACAAATCGCGGGGCCCTCATAAATATATATATATATATATAAATATTTAGACTTCGGGATCGACCGTATAGCGAATTTTACGGTGTTCTCCAAAGATAATAAATGCGTAGTTGCTTTAATCGCGTATTCTAATACTACCTTCTCAAATACGGGTGCACATTTACGTGACCCAAATCTAAATCTCAACGAAGTCAAAACGTGTCAAAAGTCACGGGTGCACTGGTGCAACGTGGTTCGAGATACGTTTCCATTGCATTGTAATTCATTTAAAACAATAAACAATAAAAGGGTAATGAGCCCTTAAACAATAAATGAGACGAGCCTCGCTAAAATAACACGCGAATTGCGGGGCCCTCAATAAATAATTTTTTACAAAGATGCTTAGATTCCGGGATGTGCCGTTTAGCGGATTTCACGGCATTCCCAAAACAATAACGCGTTAGTATCTTTAGGCGCGTATTTAATAATGCTATCTCCTTAAACCCAGGTGCACATTTATGTGACCCAAATCCAAATCTCAACGGAGTCGAAATGTGTTGACAACCACGGGTGCACTGGTGCGACGTGGTTCGAGATACATTTTCACAATGTTGCAATTCTTTGTAAAAATAATAATAATAATAATAATAATAATAATAATAATAATAATTTTTATAATAATAATATCATAAGAGGTTAAAAATTAAAATTTATACATAAGTTAAGGCATATTATAAAATCGGATAAAGAAGCCAAATATGACAGTTGAGCGACCGTGCTAGAACCACGGAACTCGGGAATGCCTAACACCTTCTCCCGGTTAACAGAATTCCTTATCCGGATTTCTGGTACACAGACTATAATACAGAGTCATAAATTTCCTCGGTTCGGGATTAAACCGGTGACTTGGGACACCATTATTTTCCCAAGTGGCGACTCTGAATTAATTAAATAAATCCCGTTTCGATTGTCCTTTAATTGGAAAAACTCCCTCGCGCTCCCGCGGGTGCGTAAAAAGGAGGTGTGACAGCTCTGGCGACTCTGCTGGGGAAAATGAAACCCAGAACTTCGGTTCAGGGTTTAAGAATTCGAGCTCAGTTAAATTGTTGTTTTTGTCTATATCTGATTTTATTATATGTTTAACTAATGTGCTATATGTCTACCGCTTTGATACAAGTTGCGCGGTATATACAAACTGCTATATGTTTACCGCTTTGATATTATCTTGAACTGTATATATAAACTGTGCAGAAACCCTTCTCTTCTCACCTATGGGGATGTGCTCACTGGTTGAGACTCCCTATTCTGTTAGTGTCATACCCCGAAATAATAAAGAGGCTCGGAAAGTTTCTAAGCCGGCTGGCCTTTTGGTTCCCAGAAAGGAGCTCCTTCCTCAGCCCGAGTTGTCCGCTTGGGTACACAGTCTAGATCACATACCGAGGTTCTGAGCTTAGAATAACATGACTTCATGCCGGATCCCTAGTAGGAAACGCTTATTTGCATCACGTTGCATTTGACTTAGGGGAATCAACACAGGGGTTGGGTCCGTCTAGGACAGGTGACCCACTAATCAAAGACCGAGCATATTATATGTTGCATTTATTTATCATGTATTATTATGATTGGTTAAATTCCTGAAAAACAAAAAAAAATAGAATTTTGGAATAGAAAAATATCAAAAATATTGACGAAATGCTGTCGAAAATTTGAAAATTTGAAAAATAGGAAGAGCAATTTTGTTGAAATAATTGGTCATAAAATAATCCGACCGAACTACGCAGGTTTGATTCTCGCCATTAGGTGGGATACGTAGGCAACCCTCATCGGGTCCAACCACCCCTTCAAAAAATTTAAAAAAAAAATGTCGAAGTTTTAGTTTTCAATAAAATCAAAGTGATGCCGTTTTTGCAAATAGCCGAATGTTCTGAAAGGACGCCGGAATGCTGTTTTTTGCAAAAATAGCAACTTTGAATCATTTTTAATAATTTGCGGGCACAGCCTTGAAATATTCCTTGTAGAAATGTAGCAAGGCCATAGCCACAAAATCAAGTTCGGGTTCACACCCCGTTTGCAAAAAATAAAAAAAAATAAAAAAAATAAAAAAAACGTGTGTGTTTAATTTTGTCAATAAATCGAAGTGACGCTGTTTTTGAATATAGCCGAATGTTTCGAAAGGACACCGGAAGGCTGTTTTTTGCAAAAATAGCCACTTTGAGTCATTTTAATAATTTGCGGGCACAACCTTGAAATATTCCTTGTGGAAATGTTGCAAGGCCATAGCCGCAAAATCAAGTCCGGGTTCACACCCTTTTTGCAGAAATAACCAAAAAATGTCAAAATTTTTATTTTTGTTATAAATAAGTTGGGTAATGCTATTCTTGCTTAAAATAAGCCGAATGTCCCTTAAAAGGACGTCGGAAGGCCGTTTTTGCAAAAATAGCCACTTTGAGTCATTTGTAAATAATTTTGGACACAGCCTGGAAATATTCCCTCGCGGAAATGTCGAAAGGCTGTATCCGCAAAAATCAAGTTTTGAGTCATCACTCAACTTTACAAAAATAACCACTTTATCAAATAAGCCATTACATGGCCGGAGTTTTGCTGAAATAGCCACATTTTTGCATTTTAACTTCCTCAGTCTTGTGTTGGCCTGTGTCGTGCTGAACGATGCCCCATAGGCCCCAGGATAAAAAAATTTGGATTGGCATCTTCTTAAATAAAATTTTGCAAAAAGAGCCACTTTGTCTAAATAAGCCATGACATGACCAATTTATGACAAATAGTCTTGTGTTGGTTTATGGTGATGCCGAACGATGCCCCATGAGCCACAGGATAAGAAAATTTCAAGTTTATCTTTCTTAAATAAATTTTGCAAAAATAGTCATTTTGTCAAATAAGCCATTACGTGGCCAATTTTGTAGAAATAGTCATAATTGACACCAAAAATATTCTTATTCTTGTAGAAATCTCCTACACAAGTTTGTAGTTGGAGTCGGCTTCTATAATTTTCCTTCAAAGAAAAAAAAATCAAAAAAAAAAATCAAATAAACATCTCTTTATTTCTTGCATTAATTTGCAAGAACTACGCTCGGTCTGATTCATGCGGGGTCATGATACGTAGGCAATCTCCATAAGATTCGACCACAACTGTATATGTATATACATGGGAAAAAAATGAAAAAAATGGAAAAAAAGAAATAAAAAAAGAAAAGAAAAAAGAAAAAGAAGTTAGCAAAAAATATTGATAAGGACTGACTGATTCCATTTTTACGAATTGTTGAGAATTGAGGTGGTTGGTTTGTGGTGAACCGGAAACAGAAGATCCAGGAAAACCTGGTTATGATCCAAGATAGTGACACCAAGAATATCGCATAGAGTCCTTTACCTGCACGCCATGATGGACGCTTTGTGGGGATGTATTGACTACAGCTGAAAATGTCGAAGCAAATAAGTTGCCTGGGTAATATTGATGCGAAGCTCAGTGGCCAAAATATCGTGCTTGGTAATCGGGAAAACTCTCCATTTCTTGGTCAACTAGAATGGAGTTTTTGGTGGCTTATTTTGTTGTCATTTCTGTCGTCCAGATTATTTCAGGGTTGTAATCAGGATATTGTCATGTAACTCAAACCCTTTCATCGTTCTATTTTGTCCAGTTTTCTATTGGTCGTAATACCTCATTTAGTATCGTGTAGGTTTGTTCCAAGGGTGTACCCCAGTTTATTGTGTTTGTTTTGTCGTATTAATTCATTTCTAGTTCGTCTAATGCAACTCTCTTGTTTGCCATTATTTCGAGTCATTTTTCTTTGATTTAAGTCTTTCTTCTTTATAGTCATTTTTCTGTCAACACTAGTGACATGACATGCACGCATAATTGTGGCCTGATCTTAAAAGTTAATTATGAAGGAATTGGAAGATAATCATGGCATTTTAAAAGAAATAATGATTTGAGATTATTTGGAACCCGAGTCACGTGAAATTTGGGGCGGTTAAAATACAAAGAAAGCCTTAAGGGCAAAATGGCCATGCTGACATGGGGTTCGCTCGTGATACTGAAATGGAAGTGTCATCCAGCAATACTTTAAAATGACGGATGAAAAAGGCGAATGGACGATATGGTTATCACTCCTAGCACAACCAGGAAGATGTCGTGAATATGTTGTTTGTACTTGGCATGTTTTGAAGATTGGAATGACGAAGGCATTTTGTTCAGCTATCCAAACACTTTATCCATCGTCAACCCTTTGAGCCTTAATTTAAATTCTTTCATACCCCTCCTTCGGAATTAGTTGCGAAGACTAGAAACACAAGTTTGAAAAGAAAAGAAAAACAAAAGGAGATAAAGAAAGGAAAAGAAAAACAAAAGGAGATAAAGAAAAGAAAAGAAAAAGAAAAATGAATGAAAAAGAGAAACTTGAAAAAGAGGGAATTGGGAACTACGTTTGACCTGATTCCTTAAAGAGGATACGTAGGCGCTTCACAGCTCGGTCATAGTGTAAATAAAGAAATAAGAATTCCCCAAATATGAAACTGGGGCAAAGAAAAATTGTATTTATTATAAATAAAGTTAGGTCCGAAGGTTGTAAATTTTGAACCCAAAATTGATTTGTTTGAGCCTTTAATACCCTTTCATTCTAGCCCTATCCGAATCCCACATTACGGTCCAAAGAAAGACCTTCCGATCAGTCTTCAAAATAGGCCAAGTCAAACAAACACGAGAGTCTCATCAGAATATGACACTTTGATTCCCAGCAGAAAAAGACTCTGATTCCCAACAGAAAGGAACTACGAGAGAGTCTTGGCAATGACAACCCAATCCCCAGTTAAAAGTAATACAAATGAGAGAGTCTTACTGGTGAAAACCTTCACAGGCGCCATAAGGCGACGAAAGCTGAGAGAAAATCAAAATGAGAGAAGCTTGAAAGTGAAAACCCTTCGGGCACTACAAGTCGAATAAAGGTGATAATCAGATGGAAATCACGAGACAGAAATCGTGAAAGGAAATTAACGACGGAGGATAGGCCATATGTGCATGTCATGACCAATAGAGTTGGTATCCGCGTTTGATAAGTTTTTATAGTTGTTTCTGGTTAGAGAGTCAGTCCTCCCTTGTCTTCTATTTGTTGTTTCTTTTTATCTTTCTCCTTTTGTCAAAATTCTCCATCAAAGTCAGTCTAGTCAAAACATAGTGAGAAATGACTTCAAAACTTGCCACCAACTTTCCAATTATTATGCAAGGCAAGGAAATGCCATTGACGATAGAGAAGTATGGTGCAAAGAAGATTATTAAACTGGGGCAGAAAATTTTCTTTTCAGTTTGAAAATTTTCTGGAAGTCAATATCCACTTAGTGAAGAAGGAAAGTCTTAAGGGAAATGGTCTTCGAACCAGTGTCATCCTCAACAACCTTCAAGAAGAGGGAAACACCAATTTTGAGGAAATGAAAATCCCCCAGCAATGTTATCTACAGCAAGTTCCGAGGTGGTCGGACAACACAGAGTGGTAAAGGAAGAAAAGAAATCTCATCTTCAACAAAATAACCCCCAGCAAGTTGAGAAACACAGAAAGGGGAAGGGATAAATGGAAAAACCCATCCCCAGCAGGAATATCATCTCCAGCAATTGAAATCATTCCCCAACAAGTTTTGGGAACCCCGAGCGAGGGAAAGGAGAAAAGAAAAAACCACCCCACAAGAGCGGCACAACCGCTCACAATGTTTTGAACTAACAAATTTTCTTTGATTTGAAACAGGGAAAGAAAGTGCTATTGATAGCAGAAAGTCATGCCACAAGGAAGAACACCAATACTGGGGCAGAAAATATTTTGCCGTTGTTGAAAATTTTCTCGGAGAAACGAGGAAGGCAATTCAAGATGACGTGTCAGGTTTGTCCACCTTCGAACAGGATGTTTCAGGTTTGTCCACTTTCGAACAGGACATCTCAGGTTTGTTCACTTTTTCATATCATGGGAGTATTCGCCCTCGAATAGGATACAATGGGAGTATTCGCCCTCGAATAGGATACAATGGGAGTATTCACCCTCAAATAGAATACGATGGGAGTATTCACCCTCGAATAGGATACAATGGGAGTATTCGCCCTCGAATAGGATACAATGGGAGTATTCGCCCTCGAATAGGATACAATGGGAGTATTCGCCCTCGAATAGGATACAATGGGAGTATTCGCCCTCGAATAGGATACAATGGGAGTATTCGCCCTCAAATAGAATACGATGGGAGTATCCGCCCTCAAATAGGATACGATGGGAGTATTCGCCCTCGAATAGGATACGGTGGGAGTATTCGCCCTCGAATAGAATACGATGGGAGTATTCGCCCTCGAATAGGATACGATGGGAGTATTCGCCCTCAAATAGAATACGATGGGAGTATTCGCCCTCAAATAGGATACAATGGGAGTATTCGCCCTCGAATAGGATACAATGGGAGTATTCGCCCTCGAATAGGATACAATGGGAGTATTCGCCATCGAATAGGATACAATGGGAGTATTCTCCCTCGAATAGAATACGATGGGACTATCCGCCCTCGAATAGGATATTTCACGTTTGTTTTATTTTACATTGTCCTTTGCATATTTCATAAATTATTGCGAGAATGCATTTTTAATTCAAAAGTTGCTACTAAAAGCAGGCGCCTACCTGTATAACAAAAGGCAAGTCTTCAGTCTTTACATTGCAGGTCTTGAAACCAATAACCCACCATAAAGCAGAGAGTTACAACAAGAGTTCCCAACGCAAATTCAAGCGCATGAGTCAAAGGAAGGGAGGGAATGAAGGAAATTTTCCCAGCATCATTATCCTCAGCAGGTAAGTAAACAATTCCAAAGATATCCTCAGCAGTCAAGGAAAAATAACACGACCTAGGAGGAAAGCAATTCCGAAACAAGGTAATTCAGAAGAAAGGATGGGATGGAGTTAATGAGTTGTAGTTGAAGTCAGGGTGCCCGCCTGAAGAATGGAGTGGCGACTTTATTTTGAAGTAGTAGTTGAAGTCGGGAGCCCGCCTGGAGAATGGAGTGGCGATTTTATTTGAAGTAGTAGTCGAAGTCAGGGGAGCCCGCCCGAAGAATGGAGTGGCGATTTTATTTTGAAGCAGTAGTTGAAGTCAGGAAGCCCGCCTGAAGAATGGAGTGGCGATTTTATTTCGAAGCAGTAGTTGAAGTCAGGGAGCCCGCCTGGAGAACGAAGTGGCGATTTATTTTGAAGTTGTAGTCGAAGTCGGGAGCCCGCCCGAAGAATGGAGTGGCGATTTATTTTGAAGTTATAGCCGAAGTCAGGGGAGCCCGCCCGAAGAACGGAGTGGCGATTTTATTTTGAAGTAGTAGTTAAAGTCGGGGAGCCCGCTCTGGAGAACGGAGTGGCGATTTTATTTTGAAGTAGTAGTCGAAGTCGGGGAGCCCGCCCGGAGAACGGAGTGGTAATTTTATTTTGAAGTAGTAGTCGAAGTCGTGGAGCCCGCCCGAAGAATGGAGTGGCGATTTTATTTTGAAGTTGTAGTTGAAGTCGGGGAGCCCGCCCGAAGAATGGAGTGGCGATTTTATTTTGAAGCAGTAGTTGAAGTCGGAAGCCCGCCTGGAGAACGGAGTGGCGATTTATTTTGAAGTTGTAGTCAGGGACAGGGAGCCCGCCCGAAGAATGGAGTGGTGATTTATTTTGAAGTTATAGCCGAAGTCAGGGAGCCCGCCCGGAGAACGGAGTGGCGATTTTATTTTGAAGTAGTAGTCGAAGTCAGGGAGCCCGCCCGGAGAATGGAGTGGCGATTTTATTTGAAGTAGTAGTCGAAGTCAGGGAGCCCGCTGGAGAATGGAGTGGCAATTTTATTTTGAAGTAGTAGCCGAAGTCAGTGGAGCCCGCCCGAAGAACGGAGTGGCGATTTTATATCGAAGTTGTAGTTGAAGTCGGGAGCCCGCCCGAAGAATGGATTGGCGATTTATTTTGAAGTTATAGTCGAAGTCGGGAGCCCGCCCGGAGAACGGAGTGGCGATTTTATTTGAAGTAGTAGTTGAAGTCGGGAGCCCGCCCGAAGAACGGAGTGGCGATTTTATTTTGAAGTAGTAGTCGAAGTCAGGGAGCCCGCCCGAAGAATGGAGTGGCGATTTTATTTTGAAGTTGTAGTTGAAGTCAGGGAGCCCGCCCTGGAGAATGGAGTGGCGATTTTATTTTGGAGTTGTAGTCGAAGTCAGGGAGCCCGCCTGAAGAATGGAGTGTCGATTTTATTTTGAAGTAGTAGTTGAAGTCAGGGGAGCCCGCCCGAAGAACGGAGTGGCGATTTAATTTTGAAGTAGTAGTTGAAGTCGGGAGCCCGCCCGAAGAATGGAGTGGCGATTTAATTTTGAAATTGTAGTTGAAGTCGGGAGCCCGCCCGAAGAACGGAGTGGCGATTTATTTTGAAGTTGTAGTGGAAGTCGGGAGCCCGCCCGAAGAACGGAGTGGCGATTTATTTTGAAGTTGTAGTGGAAGTCGGGAGCCCGCCCGAAGAACGGAGTGGCGATTTATTTTGAAGTTGTAGTCGAAGTCGGGAGCCCGCCCGAAGAATGGAGTGGTGATTTATTTTGAAGTTATAGCCGAAGTCAGGGAGCCCGCCCGGAGAACGGAGTGGCGATTTTATTTTCGAAGTAGTAGTTGAAGTCAGGGAGCCCGCCTGGAGAACGGAGTGGCGATTTAATTTTGAAGTAGTAGTCGAAGTCGGGGAGCCCGCCTGGAGAACAGAGTGGCAATTTTATTTTGAAGTAGTAGTCGAAGTCGGGAGCCCGCCCGAAGAACGGAGTGGCGATTTTATATTGAAGTTGTAGTCGAAGTCGGGAGCCCGCCCGAAGAATGGATTGGCGATTTATTTTGAAGTTATAGCCGAAGTCGTGAGCCCGCCCGGAGAATGGAGTGGCGATTTTATTTGAAGTAGTAGTTGAAGTCGGGGAGCCCGCCCGAAGAATGGAGTGGCGATTTTATTTTGAAGTAGTAGCCGAAGTCAGGGAGCCCGCCTGGAGAATGGAGTGGCGATTTTATTTTGAAGTAGTAGTCGAAGTCAGGGAGCCCGCCTGGAGAACGGAGTGGCGATTTTATTTTGGAGTTGTAGTTGAAGTCAGGGAGCCCGCCTGAAGAATGGAGTGTCGATTTTATTTTGAAGTAGTAGTTGAAGTCAGGGAGCCCGCCTGAAGAATGGAGTGGCGATTTAATTTTGAAATTGTAGTTGAAGTCAGGGAGCCCGCCTAAAGAATGGAGTGGCGATTTATTTTGAAGTTGTAGCTGAAGTCAGGGAGCCCGCCTGAAGAATGGAGTGGCGATTTATTTTGAAGTTGTAATTGAAGTCAGGGAGCCCGCCTGAAGAATGGAGTGGCGATTTATTTTGAAGTTGTAGTTGAAGTCAGGGAGCCCGCCTGAAGAATGGAGCGGCGATTTATTTTGAAGTTGGTTAAGGAAAGCGGCAGAGTGTAACGGAAATCCCCAGCATGAATCAGAAGGAAGGCAACCAGAATGCGAGTCAACAGTCCGAGGGGATCAACATAAGTTTAGTCACAATAAACAAAAAGAAAAAAAAAAAGGCAAGGAGTTAATCCAAGTGCAAAAGTTGAGGAAAGATGTGGTGTGCTCAAGACATGGCCTAGGTCGCAAGCACTGCATACCTGGTCTCAATCCGAAAAGTAGCACCTGCAACTAAGCAAGTATCAAGGTTCAAATTTAGAGTCCGCATGAAGCACCAACCAATACTCAAGATCAAGCTTCAGAAGACTTATATATAGGAATCTTGTAACTAGTAGCCGATAGGCTTAGTTAGTCTTTCTCATGTTTTGATTTTTGATGTAATAGCAGGACCACGGACCGGAACTTCGATGGAACAGAACCTCGACGGAACGACACCTCGACTGGCTCTCCACCTCGGTATACCCCTTCCTCACTCACTTTCGAACTACACGTGGCCCGATTCCTTTATAGCCAAGGATATGTAGGCAGCTCAGATACAAGGGCTCGGTCACATTCCTCTTCTTATAATACAAATCCCCTCCGAATGTGATTATAATAGCCCAATCAACTTTACCGGGAAAATCATCCTGCACCACATTTGTAGTGCCATAACTGTAAACGCGTGATTTTTGACCCTCCCCGAGATTTTCTATATTTTTAGCGTAAAATATTTAGTTTAGTTTTAATATAGCTATTTTAGCTAAATTTAACTCTTTTACTTTATTTTTACCTCAAAATGACAAATAACAAAAATATGGTTTTATTAATGTTTCGTAGTCATTTTAAACTTGAAAAATACAAAAATAGTACTTTATATTTTTTATCTTTTTATAAAAAATGAAAATAATAAAAAAATAGTTTCATTAATATTTTGTAGTTATTTTAAACTTGAAAAATATAAAAATAGTACTTTATATTTTTATCTTTTTATAAAAACGAAAATAATAAAAAAATAGTTTCATAAATATTTTGTAGTTATTTTAAACTTGAAAAATATAAAAAAATAGTTTTATTTTTATTATAAGTATTATAGTTATTTTGATTACCTAGGATTAATTAAATAACACCATTCTCGGTTCCGGGCGAAGAATAATATTCGGGTTCAAACTACCCGGTTTTATAATTTTCGGACCTAGCCCGTAATAATCCGAGTCCACTACACTAAGGGGGACAATACATAATGGGATGTGGGAATAATAAGAAAAGGACAAAGCGAAAAAGACAAAGAAAAAAAAGACAAAGGGAAAAAAACAAAGGTAAAGGACAAAACTTGTATGGGTTTCATTTTAAAAATAAAATAAAATAAAATAATAAATAAAAAAATAAAAAATACAATACACACTACACATCTTCTTCTTTAAAAAGAAGAAGAGAGAACGGCAAAAAGGGGGGCTGGACGGGATTTTGAAAACGAAAGAAGAGAGAAAATTAAAAAGAAAAAAAGAGATTCAAAAAAGAAGAGAAAAAAAGATTGAAAACAAAAAAAAGAGAGAGGATTGAAAAGAAAAGGAGAAAAGGAAACAGAAGCAAAAACGGAAAAAGGAGCAAAGAAGAAGAAAAAAAAAACGGCAGAAAAAGAGAAAAAAAAGAAGAAGGAAAACGGCAGAAAAAAGAGAGCAAAGAAGAAAAAAAACGGCAGAAAAAGAAAATATATAGCAACCATACGCACAGTCCAAGCCCGTCGCCCACTAGCAAACCACCAGCTCCCTCCGTCGATGTTCGTCGTCCGACGAGGTACAACTTCAGTCGAGGTCGTCGTTTGATTCGAGTTCTGTCCGGAGAGGTCGAGGTTTGAGATCGTCATAAAAGGTTCGTTTTCTCGTCGTGTACGTTGAAAATATGCAAAAAAATAAAAATAAAGGTGCATGTTCTTTTCCGATATTGTTCTTCTCGTTAATATTCTGGATCGTTTCTCATTTGATTTAGTTTCGTATGATTCATATTATTTTTTTGTAAATATATGATTCTGTTGAACATGCAATTTCACAGTTAATGATGGTCTTGTAGTGTCGAAATTAGCTAATGAAAATAACTAATCCTTCACATGCTCGCCAACTAGTTATGCTTCCGTTGTTTATGTAGTTGCTCGCCGTAGTCTTGAATTTGCTCACTTAGTTATCTACTCGTATGTTTACTCGAATTGGTTATAGTTGAGCATGATTTTGTCACATTATCGAAATTGGTTCCTTATTCCTCAACCGAACGGCGGAATTAGATTAAAGGAATCGGGGGGTGTATTTCATGTGACCCGACTCAAATTTTGAACAAGGTTAAATAAAGCACGTCATGGACCACGGGTGCATTTCATGTAGCGTGGCTTGCAACATGTTCTAAATAATCTCGAATCAATTCTTAAATGCATATAGCGGAATGTAGTTCTCTTTTAAATTAGAATTAGAGGTGTGCCTCGCCTAACAAAATTATACAAATCGCGGGGCCCTCATAAATATATATATATATATATATAAATATTTAGACTTCGGGATCGACCGTATAGCGAATTTTACGGTGTTCTCCAAAGATAATAAATGCGTAGTTGCTTTAATCGCGTATTCTAATACTACCTTCTCAAATACGGGTGCACATTTACGTGACCCAAATCTAAATCTCAACGAAGTCGAAACGTGTCAAAAGTCACGGGTGCACTGGTGCAACGTGGTTCGAGATACGTTTCCATTGCATTGTAATTCATTTAAAACAATAAACAATAAAAGGGTAATGAGCCCTTAAACAATAAGTGAGACGAGCCTCGCTAAAATAACACGCGAATTGCGGGGCCCTCAATAAATAATTTTTTACAAAGATGCTTAGATTCCGGGATGTGCCGTTTAGCGGATTTCACGGCATTCCCAAAACAATAACGCGTTAGTATCTTTAGGCGCGTATTTAATAATGCTATCTCCTTAAACCCAGGTGCACATTTATGTGACCCAAATCCAAATCTCAACGGAGTCGAAATGTGTTGACAACCACGGGTGCACTGGTGCGACGTGGTTCGTGATACATTTTCACAATGTTGCAATTCTTTGTAAAAATAATAATAATAATAATAATAATAATAATAATAATAATAATAATAATAATTTTTATAATAATAATATCATAAGAGGTTAAAAATTAAAATTTATACATAAGTTAAGGCATATTATAAAATCGGATAAAGAAGCCAAATATGACAGTTGAGCGACCGTGCTAGAACCACGGAACTCGGGAATGCCTAACACCTTCTCCCGGGTTAACAGAATTCCTTATCCGGATTTCTGGTACACAGACTGTAATACATAGTCATAAATTTCCTCGGTTCGGGATTAAACCGGTGACTTGGGACACCATTATTTTCCCAAGTGGCGACTCTGAATTAATTAAATAAATCCCGTTTCGATTGTCCTTTAATTGGAAAAACTCCCTCGCGCTCCCGCGGGTGCGTAAAAAGGAGGTGTAACAGAAACTACCTGAGCCAAACCGGAACACACTGATAATATCTGAGCAAGAGTCTCCTTAAGACCAGGGATAGCAATAGATATAGTCTGGCCCTGAACTGAGGCTGCTGGAGCATCAACCACTGGGGGCTGCTCCTGAACTGGTACAACGGGCGGGTCAGCTGGCACTGCCTCAGTCGCCCTACCTCTACCTCTAGCACGACCACGCACACGGCCTCTAACAGGTGGAAATGGAGGTCGTCCACCTCGTCCCGATGCTCGCGTTCTCGCCATCTGCGAGAGAATAGAATATAGAAGTTCAGTTCTCAGAACAACAAGATCGCACGACACAGTTCAAGAAAAGTGAAGTTTTCCTAAAGGTTCGCAGCCTCCCGAGGATAAGTACAGGCGTCCCCGTACCGATCCACAAGACTCTACCAACCAGCTCAAGACTCATGAGGCCTAGTAAACCTAGGCTTTGGTACCAACTTGTCACGACCCCAAATCCGGTCGTGATGGCGCCCAGCACATTGCTAAGCCAGCCTGACCAATCAATATCAATAACGGAGCTAGAAGCTCTCATTAACCCATTTAAGCATTTCAAAGTATGAAACAATAGTAATACTTATACCAACAGCGGGGAAACCAAGTCCCAAAATATACTAACTCCCATAGACCGAAGGGTCAAGAGTCATGAGCCTCTACTAAACATGAGTGTATAAAGGTTTACAAGATACCAAGTGCGGAAAGAAAAGTCAATACAAAATCAAGACAGTAAGAAGGAATATCAGGTCCTGCGGACTCTGCAGCTAACTCGAATATCCACAAATATCGCCTCGCACAGCTACTGGATCACTGCCGAGAGGTACCTGGATCTGCACACAAGGTGCAGGGAGTAAAATGAGTACTGCCAGACTCGGTGGTAATAAACAAGGGTAAGACAGCGCAGATAAGAAATCCGCAATAAAGCACTATGTAAAACTATAATCAGCTACCCTGTCATAGAATCAATATTCACTGTACCTGTACCAACAAATACCAATAAATAGCATAACAGCTAGCAGATGTAGCTAAATGCAATGCAATGCATGATATGACCGCTACGGCGTGTAGCTCGACTCCAATTTTGGGTACCCGTGCTCACTGTGGGGGTTCAGACTCCGGAGGGGCTCCTACAGCCCAAGCACATCTCATAGAGATATTCCTGCGGCGTGCAGTCCGATCCAACATATATCTCGCTGCGGCGCGCAGCCCGATCCACTACTAGTCAGCTAATATGCAGATACAACCTCGCAGGCTCAAAAGTAGTTTTTTGAAAACTCTTTTATCATTTTTCAGTTGGAAAACAGTAATATCAAGTTCCAGAGATTGGAATTGGCATAATAACAGAAATAGTTGCGGACTAGTAGTAAACTAGCATATAAGACAATGAAAACGATCCTCGCGGGATCCAATAACTAGCTCACGGCCCACAAGTATACTCGACCGCCCAAGAAGGGGGTTCAATGGCTCGAGAATAGCCAATAATACAGTATCAACAGGTCGGACTAATATATAGTCTCCAGTTCATGATCGACCCCGCACTCTCAAAAGTGTGCGTGTCTCGCCGCTATACAACGTCACAAAGTGGTATACCGGGGTTTCGAACCCGCTGGTCATCACCCACGTCTATTACTCACCTCAATATGGCGCAACGACTATTCCGCAATGCCCTTGCCACGAGAATCAAGCTCCGCACGCGTAGAATCTGATCAAATACAGTAGAAACACAACAAATTAGGCCAATGGGACAACACCCAATCAATATAACCCAATTTACATCAAAATTCCCAAAGTTGTCAAAACCCGACTTTCGGTACGTTTGTCGAAAAATCACGAAAGTCACATATTCGGAAACCTCATCTCGATACAAGTCTAGGCATATAAAATTTACCAAAATCGGACTCCATTTGCCCACTCAAATCGGTATTTTTCTTCAATTTAGGCCTACGGCTCAAACCCACCTTTAATCTCCCATTTACAGAAATTTAACCAATGATTTCATGTTAAAATGATGTAATTAAGCCACAAAACTTACCTCCAACGAAATCCCGATGATTTCCCGGCAATCTCCCGTCAATTTCTTCTCTTGAAACTCAAAAATGGGGGTTTTGGGAATTAAACCCGCGACTGGTCTATTCTGAACTTAAACTCTCTGCCAGACCCATTTGCTCTACGCGATCGCAACTCTACTCACGCGATCGCGATGCTCAAACATTTCGCCCTCACGCGATCGCGACTCTCCTCACGCGATCGCGATGTACAAATATCCGGCTTCACGCGATCGCGTCCCTCTTCCTGCGATCGCGTAGAAAATTTTTCCCTGGACCCCATTTCTCTTCTACGCGATCGCGTAGATGCTCATGCGATCGCGATGACCACCCGGTTAACTCTACGTGATCGCGTCCGTGTCCTTGCGATCGCGTTGCTTCTGTTCTTGACCTTACGCGATCGCGTCCCTATCTCTGCGATCGCGAAGGGTAAAATTCTGCTGCACTAATTGCAGCAGAAACAGCAGTGCATTTGCTTCCAAGTGCCGGATGATGGTCCGGATTCACCCCGAGGGCCCCGAGACCCCAACGAAAACCACCAACATACCCCAAAACACGATACGAACTTGTTCCAATCATAAAAACACCATCCTAAACATCAAAATCACCAATTACACACGGATTCAAGCCTAAATTTCTTAAAACTTTCCGAATTACACATTCGATCAAAAACCCGACCAAACGACGTCCGAATGACCTGAAATTTTGCAGGCACATCCAAAATCACCTAACGAAGCTACTGCAATTGTCGGAATTCCATTCCGACCCCCGGATCAAAATCTCACCTACCGTTCGGATTTCGCCAAAATTCAACCTTAGCCAATTCAAGCCTATTTCTACACCGGCCTCCAAATTCAATTCCGATCGCTCCCCTAAGTCACAAATCACCTCCCGGAACTAACCGAATCATCAGAATCCGATTCCGAGCCCTCTAACCAAATAGTCAACTCCGGGTTGACTTTCTTTATTCAAGCTTCCTTCACAAAGGCTATATGCCTCATTTTCAATCAAATTCACTCCTAACTCACCCGATAGACTCTAACACTGATATAAAATCATAAAACATGTATTTACAACATAACGGGGTGGTAATTCCCGTGACGACGGGCCGGGTCGTCACAAGTTAGGAGTCAAAGTTTTAAAAATTAGTTAGTTTGTTAGTTATATGCTACGTGTCACAACCTCAGTTCACCCTCCATGAACATATCGTGATGGCACCTAGTTTCCACAACTAGGTAACCTTAACCTCGCGGAAAAAAATTTAACATCTTAACTTGCGGAATAAATGATTAAAGCTAAACATATTTAAATAGTAACTGTATATAAGGCTGCTAGGCCTATACACTCAAAAGAAATGCGAAAGTCTACGACTCAATCCCAGAACCCGGAAACTCATGGGAACCACTAGCTAACAGAAACATAGTACGTTGCTCTAACTCCAGAATATCTAGACAAGTGGGAGGAAAGGAAGTAACTAAATACTAAAGTTGAAACACAATAGAGACTACTGGTATGCGGACGTGGAAGATATACCTCGAAGTCTCCGTGTATGGTGTAGCTCCTAGATCACTGATAGTGCGCTCGACCAGAAGTACCCGGATCTGCACATGAAAAATATACACAAAAAGGGCATGAGTACACCACGACGGTACACAGTAAGTGCCAAGCCTAACCTCGGTTGGTAGTGACGAGGAAAGGTAAGGGCCCTACTGAGACAAAACATAACAAAAATAATAATAACAGTCTAATAATCTGACAGAAATAATAAGTACAGTAGTGAAGTAAAGCGGTCAACGAAGAAATGACAACTACAAAGAACAGAGTAGACACTGAGTAAATACATCTCAATATAGAAATAACAATGAGGGTCTCCTAGGATACCGTCCTGTAGCCCTCTTTCTCAACTGTCCAGTGGATCTTCCGGGAATCGAACTCGTAGTCCATCGTATCAATTACTGGAGGTTCTCCCGAGAATCGAACCCGTAGTCCATCATATCAATTTCTGGAGGATCTCCCAGGAATCGAACCCGTAGTCCATCATATTAATTACCGGAGGATCTTCTGGGAGTCGAACCCATAGTCCATCATATCAATTACTGGAGGATCTTCCGGGAATCGAACCCGTAGTCCATTATATCAATTACTGAAGGATCTTTCGGGAATCGAACCCGTAGTCACATATAACCAAGCAGGGGGATCTGTCGGGAATCAAACATGTAGTCCCAAAGTAAATGCGCAACCAAATCAGGGAAATGTTGAGAGAATGAAGTACACAAATACAAGTAACAATTAAATTTTGGCCTAACATGCTTCACGTAATTTTAATTAAGGCAATTAAGCAATTAAGCAATCAATTCTATGTAGTCATGCTTCTCTAACTAACACAGATTAAACCTTGCATAAAAATCAATTAAATAACGGAGAAACACAGTTTAAACAATTCAAGTAGATTTTTCAACAATTATCACAAGTACACACTCGTCACCTCGCGCACAAGGCATTTAAATCAGCACATAAGAAGTACTAAGGGGAGAGGTCCCCCACACAAGGTTAGACAAGCTACGTACCTCAAATCGGTACAAAAATCACTATGAAACGGTGCCCTTGCCAATAGTTCTCGACTCCAAATGGCCCAAATCTATTCGAATAAATCACACATTATAAATAACATCTCAAGCAACTAATTCTACTATTTAATTCAAAGTTAAAGCGCAAAATTAGGCAAAAATGACCAGAATGCCCCTTGGGCCAATGTCTCGGAATCGGATAATATTCACATTTTCAGAACTCTCGTACTCTTACGAGTCTAACCATATAAAAATCTCTCAAATCAGAGGTCAAATACTCCATCAAAAGTCAATAACTTGGTCTATGGAGTTCTATCCATTTTTCATTAAAAATCTGAAATTTAAGGATGAAATTAAGAAGAGATTCATGGAAATTAGTCTAAGTCGAGTGAAAAACACTTACCCAAGTTACCCAGGTGAATATCCCTTCAAAAATCTCCAAGAACCAAGCTCTAGAAGTCAAAATGTGATAAAAATGGTGAACACTCGAATTTGGGATTAAATCCGTCTGCCAGATATTTTGTTCATCGCAATCGCGTAACAAGGCTCGCGATCACATAGAGGAAATCAAGAAGATCCAGACAGTGCTTCGCTATCCCGCGACCATGAGTGTGAACGCGTTGAAGAAATACCAGTGTCCTGAGATTGATATACGCGAACGCGGGATCTGGGATGCGATCGCGTAGTAAGGAAAATTATATCTATGCGATCGCGAGAGTCTATACGCGAACTCAGTGAAGAAATAAGCAAAATATAGTGAACACGCAAGGAAGAATGCCACGTAGAAGGATTTCGAGGTGGTCTTCCACAAAGCATCACGATCGCGGGAGAACCATCGCGATCGCGTAGAAGGATATCAGAAGCAGTAGTTTAGCATTCCAAAATGGAGGAAAAATAACCTGTAGCCTATCCGAAATACACCCGAGGCTCCCTGGTCCCCATCTAATCACGTACATAAGTCATATTATCTAACATCGAAACGACGGATCAAACCAAAAATCAAGCTTATGAACTTTCAAATCCTCAAAATACGCTTTTGACCAAATTCCTAACCAAAGCACGTCCGAATGACCTAAAATTTTTCACACACATCCTAAATGACATGATAGAGCTACTTCGACTTCCGGACTTCCATTCCGACCCCCGGATCAAAAACTCACTATCGGACCAGAAACTTCAAAAAAATACAAACTTCGGCATTTCATGCCTAAATTAGTTACGAACCTCAAAAACACATTTTGAACACGCTCCCAACCCTGAAATCACCTAACGAAACTAACTAAACCATCAAATTTCCATTCTGAGGTCATCTTCACACTATTACAAATACGGACTATTTTTCAACTCTTAAGCTCTCATCTAGCAACTAAGTGTCCCAAAACGCTCCGAATCCTAACACCACACGTACCGGTGAACCAAAATAGCAGAATGAACTTAGGGGAAGTAGTTAAAAGGGGACACAAGGCGTAAAATCCAAAATGACCGGTCGGGTCGTTATATCCTCCTACACTTAAACATTCGTTCATCCTCGAACGAGCATAGAGAACTTACCTGAAGTCTTCAAGTCACTGAGTGCGCAATTCCAACATACACCCACGGGTGATCCCACATCATTCCAATCTACTTAGGCCTGACGATACCATCTCAACTGAAAATTTAACTTTTCTAGCAATACCAATAGGCCTTCAAGCCAGAAATTCTCACATTCCATCCATTTCTAACCATAAAACATTTCGATTCTACCAAGGCATGTGTCATTATGAAATGCACCATGAAGCAATTTCTCGGCCACCCGCCAATATCTCGCAGTTGGAACAATCTTAACAGCCTACGAACGCTGGGAGAATAGTAATATGCCTTCAATATTCTGGATGCTATTAAAAGCGTACCCAGCGCATGCTTACTCCCCTCGGCCACGTCGCATACAGCCCGCCCCCATCTTTAATAAATGTGGACCCAAGCAAATGCGAGGACCAGAAAGTAACGAAGTTCGGTCTCGCTCGAATTGTGTTTACAACGTTATATATCCTTGCCATGAAAAAGCGCTTCGTCTTGACTATACAGCAATTTGGAAATGCGATGACATGCCGCCGACATTCTACAAGGTTCGGGCCATCGCAAAAAAGAATTCGGTCTCGACCGAAGCAATAATTGACCCCCTTATTCGAGTTGTTCAGATCACAATCGATGAAGTCCGTTCATCGAGCTCGGCCGAAGCGCGACCTCGATAAATGGAAGGACTAACTGTATGGGTCAGAATTCGACCCAAACGAAGTTAATTGCATCTTGAGCTAAACCATAATTAATAAATGGTCACGCCACTTATTTATAACATTATTCGGCTCTCATTCAGTAGGATCCACAAAGGCATGGCCTATTCGCCTCCTTAGGGGACGAAATCTCAGCGTGGTCATGGCCACTTATTTCCTACTCACGGAGCTCGCAACTATAAATACTAGAAGAATGAACCCCAGAAAAAACGGGGGCTTCTTCTTCACCACGATTATCCAGAAAGAGAGAGAGAGAGAACAAACAAGAATTACCCATCTTATGGGAAGATAAAACACCATTGTAAGGCTCTGAACTTCTTCATGGAGAGGCAAACCAAATCAATATCATCAATAAAAGTTGTTAATGCTTCTTCTCCTAATCTTGAGTGTTTATTATCATTTCTCTCACAAAGTTCATGGATTATTACACTATGCTATGATTTACCCGTAACTCATATATATTGTTTTGTATTCATAAAGTGTATGATAATTTTTTAGCAAACATACATTATCAATTAAGTTCATTCTCGTAAACTCCAAAAAATCATATATTCAAGTCTTTGTTTGAATTTACATATAAGTCAAATATTCATAACATGCCACATAAAAAAGATCAAATGTATATCAAAATTGACCAACATGAAAAGTGCATAAAAAAAAAAGCTACATATATAAGTCCATTTGTTTGCATACAATATTATGAACCGTTTCTCCTCCAAAATGAACTTTTGAATATTAAAAATTTAAAAGTCACGTCTGTTAATTATCTGTACTGCTGTAAGTAAATAAAACAGTAATCTTTCTGAAAAATAAAACAGAAAGTTAGTAGAAACAATTCTGAAAAATAATATTCAAACTTCAAAATAATTTTTGAAACATTGAAGGAACAAGTCGAGCCCACTAAATACACAGTGTATCCTTAAGGAAATTATTCTCGCCAAGTACCTGAGGTTATGGAATATATCCTCCCAAGATCGAACGATTTAACTTACCAATGTATCGTTACCTAAAACTCTGGTGATCGGTGAACCACTCGATGGTCGTAAAACACACTGGAATATTTTGTGCAGAAGAAGAAGATTCAGAAAATTTTGTAAGTAAATATTCTGGGATTTGAAGGTCTATTATAGCCAACTTGGTGATATTTCTGAAGAGGTTTGCAACCTTTTAGAATAGTCATGGATGTTGAAACAGGTGTGACCCAGTGAAGAGGTTTGCAAGGTGTGACCCTCTGAAGAGGTTTGCAACCTTTCAGAACAATCATGGATGTTGGAACAGGTGTGACCCTGTGAAGAGGTTTGCAAGGTGTGACCCTCTGAAGAGATTTGCTACATTTCAGAACAATGGCTGTTGGAAATTTTTACGGAAAATTTAAAACGAATTTAAAATAATCCGGAAAAGAAAAACAGACTAGACCAGACCGGGTTGCGGGTCATCCCTCCATTTCTCTTTTTACCATTTTCCATTCACACATTTTTTGTTATTATTTATTAAATAACAAACCCAACAACGTCGACCTACCAATTTCTTAATTACACCTCTATCTAGAAATCACGTCCCACAGTAGACCTATTCATCATGAGGTTATAATAGAATTCTAAAGAATTTAATATTTACCCACCGGCCCTAATAACGCATATCAACATAAAGGCATTAATACTTGTAGTAGTTACATGATCATTATTTACACATTAATGAAACAAACAATTGCAAGAATAATTGTTACAACTAATGGCCGTGACTTTCTCTCTTGTGACTTTGATATTTGCACCCGTTGATATTTGTTCCTTCACCTTAAGAAGCACAAATTCTCCGGGCAATATATTTTTTAGTACATAGGACTGTTAAATATTATTAAGAGAAAATGATATTGATCTTCAACAAACCTTAGGAATACAAAATCTAATAATATTCTGATATTTGATGATTGCACATCTATCTATATAGAATAGGAAAAGCAAAGTTATAGTATTGCGCCAAGTGTCACGACCAAATATTAACATGTGTAAAATTTTAGGACCAACCTCCAATAAATTTGGAGATTCATAAAAACTTAAAATAAGAAAAAAAGAACTTACAAAATTTAATCACATCATGGAGATCATGTTTTAGGGTATTTATTTATTGAATATTGAAACTAAAAACTAAAAAAAATTACAACTACTCCAATTCCAAAAATAGACTCCTATATTTTTTATTAGTTTTTAATTTATCATAAACCTAAATTCGCCAAAAAATTTGTACATAGAAATAGGAAAAAAAACTAAAACGCTTCACAGGCGTCTAATCAGTTCAAAAAGAATTGACACCCACGTTATTTTATTAGTTTTTTATTTAGTTTATTAAAACCTAAAAATTTGACAAAAAATAGAGGTACATTATAAAACTCCTAAACTTCCCACTCCCTCACATATCTACCCCACAATTTCTAACCCCCAACTTCAAAACCCACGTTCCCACTTTTCTTTGACAAAAAGCAAAAAACAAAAAGTGAAAAGAAATGAAACATTAAAAGAGAAAGGGAATAAAGAACCGGAAAAAATGAAAAAAGCAAAAAAGAAAGAAAGAAGGAGACGGGAGAGAACAAAGAAAGAGTAAAAAAAGAAAAAGAAGTTTTTCTATTATTGGTTTTGTACAAAAATTCTATTTTCAGACTTTATGAAGTAAGTTTTTGGTTTCACATGATTGTGGTTAGTTTAAGAAGCATTATGATGATCTTGACATAAAAAGTTTTATGCAGCAATGTGAAAATTTATTTCTTTTATAAAATTATTTTTAGTAAGTTTTGAAAATAGTATTGCAAAGCTTAATGGTTTGGTGCTGACCTGTATAGTTTTATTTGCTCGATTGATGGAATTGTTTGCTCTGATATTTTTTCAATTGTTTGATTTTTGTTGTGTGTTTTTTTTTTTTACAATCGAATTTGAATGTATATAAGAGCTTAAGGAGGCTTTAACCGATGAATTTGTCTATGTTGACTCTCAAAATAACTAAATTCGGCTTAACTTCACTCTTCACATTATATCCTTCATTATTTCTTTATTTTTGTTCAAAAATACCATGTTATAATAACTGTGGAAAGACATCCATTTTAACGTAAAAATTTATACATTTTCTCTTAAGCAAAATTATGTTTTTCTTCAGCATTATAACATCACATTCTTTATCTACTCCCTTTTATTGTAAAAATTTATTAATGCGCGATATTTTCTTTGAGATATTCCTACTAAATGTATTTATTCTATTGTTGATTTCGTAGCAGGTGTCAGTTTGTGCAATGAATGATCTTTCACGATAATATAGTCAAGTACATGTCTATCCTCATTAACATTAATTTGTGCACTTGATCTCAAGAAATTCTATTATGTTAAGATGTAAATGTTCGTAGTCCTTTGAGACTCTTGGTGAAAACCGATTCTTTTAAGTTCAGCGTGTGCTTCAGGTATATGCCATTGACATCTCTTTATTAATCTCATGAAATGTTGCACCTGAATATATTGTTGTTTAATGTTGTGAATTTAAGGTATAAGGATGTAAAGACAAAATTTTGAATGATAAAATATTTTCTTTGAAGGAGTTGCAATTTGAAGTTTGAAAATTTGATGCATTTACAATCTTTCTTTGTGTGGAGAAGTTAAGAAGAACCGGTACCATGGAAAAAAGCTGTATTCTTATATATTCGAAAAGTTTCAGGGTTGAATTGGGAAGGCAAATTTTTAATAGGTTGAAGTATAAAAATATTTTTCTTAGGCAGCAATTATTGATGGTTATGTGTTATGAAAATTTTGATGAAGCTTTGAAACTCTTTAAAGACATGTAAATAAAAGGTGTAGAATCTATCCAACTTTTTTATGAATGTTCAAAGCAAAATCAAAATTCTTTCATGCTCCTTTATGTATAAGGTATTCCTGCGCAACGCGCGGGCACAAATACTAGTACTTGTTGAATACACGAAGCTAGAAGATCTAACATTATATTACATTCTCTCCTTGGCAGCTCCGACTTCATTTTCTCCCCAAAAAGATATTGAAAAATAAAATTTTAATGATGGAGGATCCTTGTTATAGGTATTTCTTTTAACAAATAGATGTTAAAAGAAGCAAATAAAATATTACAGAAGGGAAAAGTTGAGTAGTTATAACTTTAGAGACATTGGGCTTCTAAAATGAGCTAAATGAAAATTTAGGTGAAAAAGGACAATAAAAAAGAAAGAAAAGATAAGTATGTTTGATAACCTAGTTTGCATCTTTGCATATGCTTCGGATTGTTGGAGGATTGTGAACCAAATGGTAGCCTATATAACCAATGTGCTCTTCAGTTACAAGTTAATTAAGTATTCTCTCTTTATATTCCATAATTGAATTCTCTTCATAATTGAGTAGCAATTACATTTTTGTATATTCCATAACTGAAATTTCCTCGTACCATAAGCCTCATCTACTTTCTCATTAGTTCACTTTCCAAGGTAGTAAATGATTTATTTGTACTAAAATTAGAGGACAATCACAAAAAAATGAGAAAAAAAGAAATAGGATTCTTTGCTAAAGAGAGGTGCCAAGTCACTTTGTCTATGCCCTCATTTATATATATACTAGTGAAATTTCCCGCGCCTTGCGCGGTGTAAATTCATACTTTACCACATGTAAATTGCTCCGATAATTTATATTGCTAAAAATAAACTCTAATAAAATACAAATATATGTAGTATAACCATGAATTTTTAGTCACGTATCTTCAAGACCACCAATTGATGAAGTGATACGCCTTAAAGTAAATATTTTCTAAAGTTTGATTGTCCTTCTTTAAAACTATATTTAAAGCACATTATTTTCATCTTAATGTGTAATATCAAGCACAAAATCTTAATAAGACAGGTGCATCAATTATTCAATATACAAAGATCTAAACTCAAATAGTTAATTTTCTTTTCAAAAATATCAAATGTAAAAACAGGCAACACAGATTTTAAGATTTTAGTCTCATTTGATTGAAAACCACAAGTATCTTGATTTTGATGATTCTTTTAACATGCTACATAAAACTATTTAATGCATTTGTAAAAACTACTTCAGTATCCAATGGACATCACCTACAATTTATACATTGACATGCACTGATGCACATTGATTTGCCATAAGTAATTGATGGAATTGCTATCCTTGCTTCCCATACTGTCCTTCCCCCACATCAACTCACTAAACTGCTGCTAAATATAAATCTATCCCTTTAGTGACATGATCCGTTATTAGTTTTTCTTAGAATAAGAGAAAAATAGTATGAATTAAATTCGTGGATGTGTCCCTTTGGGGACATCCGAGAAAAAAAAGTTCCAATTGTTTGATAGCATAATTATGACTAGTACAAGAACAAAATGGCATGCTTTTACCATTCTCTACAAGAAACATGATAAAAATAAAGTCGGAAATATACACCCATACACACTACACACACATATATATGTATGATCAATATGTATGTGTAGTTATTATGACAATGGCGGGAGCAACAATAGCCATGCATTAAAAAGTAAAAGCCTAAGCCGAAATATTGTTATCCTCGCTCTTTGCCAAAGTCATTAGCAATAGAAAAGTTAGATCACTAATTTTAAAGTTAAAACAATGTCAAGTGAAACAGTAGAAACCTTGCGGGCGGAGAGTAATAATCAATATAGGTAAAACAACAAAGAAGGATATGTATGTTTTAGAAAAAGTCAAATATGTGAGTAGTAAACATATATTCACACAAAAAAGGGAGCAAATTAAAGGTTCCATTGTAACCAAGCATCGACCAAAAGTTTAAAGTCTACATCTTCTTAATGAAAACACTAAAAAGGAGAAGTGAAGAAGCAATATGAATGGCTATAGAATAAGGAAAGAAATCTGCAGGAAAAATCGTTGCCGAGAGCCTATATATATTTTCTGACGGGATATGGTATTTGTTTGTTTGAACTTCCACTATGACCAGTTTCTTTTACGTTTTGCATTGTTACATCTCTGTAATTTATAGGATGTTTATAGGAGTGTAGAGATTGAAAGATAATATTGGGATTCTTTGTACTCCATAAATACTGTGGAGAATGAAATATTGTAACGTTAAAAATTACAGAATACAAAGTATTGTAACGACAACAACCATTCATGGGAGATAGGGCTGTATATTCTATTAATGTTTGATTATTATATTATATTATTGAACAAAAAATGAGGTAAAATCCCAAAAAATTAACAGAAAAGATAATTAGTGTTGCTGGGCATTGGAAGGTGCCACATCACCTTATCAATTCCCACCTTTATATATATATATATAGATTGGAAGGTGCCACATCACCTTATCAATTCCCACCTTTATATATATATATATAGATAGATAAATAGATAGGTTACATATTCAAATTGGCCAATTTTGTTTACATATTCAATTTGTAAGTGGTTACAATTTAACTTTAATTTAGAGAAGATAGGGTTGATTACACCAAAAATAATTTAAAGTGTTTGATTTTGTAATACAGGGGGTGTGAGTATAATTGAGTTATATTACAGCGGTGTTTAGTGTAATTCTTATAAAGAGATAATATGCGACAGGGCTAGTTTTGTATTATCACTTCTGGCTGACACCATCTTGCTACTAAACCCCCAAAAAACCGAAAAACCCTGCCCATTTTAGCAGTTCGGTGTAATTAACTGTAAGCTGTTATTCTCTATGTTTTGAATTGTCAATACAAATATTTGGGATCTGAAATTATATTTTTGAATATTGCTTTCATCTTCTTCAATTTTAGGTATTTTCTCTGTATCATAGTTACTGAATGATAATAAAGTTTAATCTTTTTTGGTGTTTGATTTACTAACGTGTTCAGCTGATTTTTTTTCTTCTTTTTGAAGACAATATATAGATATACATATATGTTGGATCCGCCTATGTCTTTATTAGATTTTTTCTGTGCATCATATTCATAGCTGCTGAATGATTGAAGTGGACTCGTAACTGGTAAAGTTATGTCACGTGACCATGGGCTCATGAGTTCGAGTCGTGTAAACAGCCTCTGGTCTCGTGCATAGCGGGAGCTTAGTGTATCAAGCTGCCTCTACAGTTGAATGATTATAAAGATTCAATTCTTTTTCTTACTTTTTGTGACTGTGGTGTCCGAGCTAGCACATATATTGAGTAACTCTAACACCCATTTGGGAAGAATTATAAAGGTTAAATCTTTGTGCAGCTAAAACTTTCTTTATTTTTTGAAGGTAGCAAATTCAAATGGCTTATAGGAGAAACTTAACAACAAGAGCTAAGTTTCTTTATCAGCAACAAAGAGTTATTACACCAGCATTTCATTATCCACATGATGATGATAAAAAAAGTCAAGAACCCATGTGTAAAAATCCAAGATTTTCCACTTTTTTACAACCCCATTATGTGAGAAGTGGAATTAACAGTTTCAATGGGCCTCAAAGCTCATTTCAAGATCCAAGATTTCGCCCTTCACAACACATGATTTGTATGAATTTGGGCTCAGTGTTCACTAGGAATATGTCTAGTAGTGTTAGTGGTGGTGGAGAAGAAAAGTTAGAGTACATAAGTGAAGTTGCTGAGCTGGCAGATAAAGCTGTTGAGATTGTAACTTCTCAAGTTCCAGCAGTGAATGAGGTGGCAGTTGCTGCTGCTGAGTCGTATTTGCCCGTGCAGGCGTTGCAGTACTTGATTGATTATGTTCATTTTTTTACTGGATTTGATTGGTAAGATTAATTTTTTATTTCTGTTTTGCATAATATTGGCATGAGATGAGTTTGAATGGAGTAACATGGTCAGTGAGCATTTATATAGCTGATCACAACTTATTTGAGCTTAAGGTGGCTTCATAGTAGTAGTAGTTGTTATTATTGATTGGTAAGAATAGCATGGAATATAGCTTGTTGTTTCAGTTGATGTAGCAGTAAAAAGGAAAGAGTGTTGTATAGTTATTCCTCTTTCGATAAAATTTTGGCAGAGGCGGATGTAGAGTGTAAGTTATGGGTAGCTTTGGCTCGATCTTATATAAATTTATTAAAGAAGTAGAAATAATTGATTTCAAACCCAGTAAATCAAATAAGTTCTGATATTGTATCCCAAACTTGAAATCATAATGTTCAAATCCTTGATATGTCTCTGAATTTTTAGGTGAGAAAGAGAGTGATGATATGGTTTATGAATCTATTCACTTGTATTTCATATGTAAAAATGTGTGCATGTGTGTTTCCAGAACTTGATGGGGTAATAAAACGTTGAGGTTTAACTTGAGACGATATTTTGAATTTATAGTATGTCACGTAGATTGATTTAGTTTTTGGACATTTATTAATCGGGAGATGGACAGATGTTTGCTGGAACTCTTACTGTAGAACTGTTTAATTCTAAACACTTGAGGACCCTTGCGTATATTGAAGTTTTTTCTTTTCTTTTTGTAACTTTTGATGTATTTTTAATTTCGGAATTTTGACAGATATAGGAAATGTTTCATCTGAAAAACTTGGGAAACCTTAACGTTTATAGTTTGTTTCTCTTTTGGTTGTGCCATTGTAATGTAACATTCACAAGTTAAAATCAACCTGTGCTTTATATTGTCACGAAATGACTGACAACTTCAATTTGGAAATATATTTCAGGTGGGCATCAATAATCGCTACGACTATTCTTATTCGATGTATAACCCTTCCATTAATGATTAATCAGCTCAAAGCCACTTCAAAATTAGCGGCAAGTTTTTCTCTAATGGATCTTAACCTTACTGTCATGGTCATATTAGATGTACTGGTTTTTATCAGATAAATACCTCAGTTGTGCGTGTACTTGAGTTGTTTCATAAACCTACTTGCTCGAGCTTGACTTGGATGTAGCATAGCTTAACCAACTCATGATAACACTATAACAGCGGTCAGGCTCGACTTGATCACTATTATCTTTTGCTTGTTACTTGTTCAAGTTGGCTAGAAAGTACAAAATTTGTGTTAAACAGGTTCAATTCGACATACATATGCTGTGCGAAATGAAAATTTTATCTTCGCAAAGTCTAGGGAGTAAGGTGGTTGTGCTGCTTTGTTGTCTAAAGCAGACAGAGACAACTGATTTCTCTTCTCGTAGCGCTAACTATGCTAACTTCTTCACCAGCTTAAAAAAAGAAGAAAATAAATACACTAATATTTTAGCATGCAGAGTTGCTACATAAATTCTTAATCTTTGAATGTCTTTGGTCTTTGTTAACGTGCATTGACATTTTCCAGAATTGTAATGGATGTGCTTGATATCTTAATCTGATGTACAATAATTTTAGAAATTGTATTGAAAGCTCAAATTAGTTACCCCAAGATTAAGTCGATTATAAACTACACTGCTTGATGTAGGTTCTCTACTTTTTATTATATTGCTTGTATATTGTAATTGTCCCTAATCAAATAATATTATTACATAATAAAAAATGCCAACTAGAAAGTTTGACTCAAGTTAAGTCAAGCTCATGCTAAGCGTTTTATTTATAAGAAAAAAGGGTTGGTGCACAATGCATCCCATGTACACGCAAGGTCCGGGAAGGCCGCACCCCAGGAGCCGAGAAGGCAAGAAGGTGTGATTTTGGCAACCTACCTAAGCATCACTGGCTGATTCCAGTGCTCGAAACCGTGACCTATAGGTCACAAGGAGGCAACTTTTACGTTGCTCCAAGACTCCCCTTGAGGCTAAGCACTTCATTGCCAAAGATAATTTCTTCTGAAACTTGAGGAAGTAATAGCGGGATGTTGCAACATCTATTTCAAAGTGGACGTTTGTTTCGTAATGTTGTTTGTAGATGATTTTATCATGATGAGCATTTTCATTCTTCGGCCTTCCAGTATGACCCCCCCCCCCCAATGGGGATTTGTCTTATAAGTTCATTTATTGTATCTTGCTAAGGTTGTTGAATATCATCTAAGACATGTTTACCTTTTGAATGCAAGCTCCTATAAATTTCCTATCAATCAATTAACTATGTCTCAACCTAAAAATTTGTTGGGTTGGCTGGCTGAATCCTCTATATTAATTCCACACTATTCAGGCGTTTCATTCAATTTTTATTGAAGTTTGACTATTTTTATGTTGGTTGTCTACCTACCACAACCCTTATCCTTAATTTGATGTGGGACCCGATATGCGAAGTTCACTTAGGCGGACACTGCGCTTTCTATAAACTTTAATATACTTATCGAAAATGTTGAAGTAACCAAACAATTTGCTAATCAGAATCTAATCTCTCGTTCTGCATCCCTTACACAAGCCGAATGCAAAAAAAAGAGAGTGATTTATAGTTGTTTCCCGTTAAGTTATAGTCTGTCTTTGCTAATTTTGGTTTTCTTTGCAATTCATCCTTTTTCTTTCTTCTTTTCTGGTGAAAATTCACAAAGCATCCATTGATTAACATGCATGCCTTTTGCAGCTTGTGAAGCCAAAGTTGGATGCGATTAACCAAGAGATGCAAGATAGGGTAAGTTTGATATGATTCTCTTCCATTCGCCATTGACATACATTATTTGGCCTTGTTGTAATCACTTTTAGCTATGAAACATCTATCAGTTTTATGTCATCCTATTGGAGGATGTCAAGCTAAGTTGATGTGACGCGGCAGTTTAGGTGCCGCACCCTTCTTGACATAACACTTATGGGTGTGGGTATGGGATTCGTATCGGATCTGGTCAAATAATTTTGGGTACTTGACCATGGCGGACGGAAAAAATCAAGACAAGATATAATTTAATTCTCGAAGTTAGAACCAACACTAGCGTAAATTTGAAGAGAATAACATACTTTATTTATCTACAGCTTGAGAATTAAAAAACATTCATACTTTACAAGCTATATGTGAATATTCCACAAAATTTCTCACAATTTAGAGATATTTTTATATTTATATTTTATTTTGAATTATTTTTAGCCGGATCCCCGCACCCGAATCCGTACTAGGATCCGTATCCCCGAATCTTAGAATTTTCATTTTAAAGGATCCAACCTCTAGATCCACACCCGTGTCAGACACCCGAGCAACTTAGATGTTAAGTAGTACTTTAAAATTTGCTTATTATTACACATTGCCATTCTTCTTTAGTACAAGATTCTTATACTCTAACCCTCTGTATTATCATCTCTAGTTACTAATTCCAAATAGATTATATATCTATCAAATTTAGGCAATATATCAACGCGTCCATACTAGTTTGGTTCTCTATCTAGCACACTTTGTGACCAACAGTGGAGAGTCAGAATCTTTACCTAGGGGTGTTAAAAATAAAGAACTACACGGAAAAGCCAAGGTGATTCAACATATAGTATATACATGCATAAAAACAATATCTTTTACCTAGCAATACAGTGCAATTGGGACAAGCTCCACCGTGTGTGACAAACTATATAAAACTCTCATGATATTTTTTCTTCTAATTAAGCTAGTGTGCAAGAATTACCTGGTTAAACTTCTTACCTTTTTACTAGGGTATGGCTCCGGCAGCTGTCGCTGAAGGTCAAGAAAAAATGAAAGCAGCAATGAAGGAGTAAGCAACTTCTCATTAAATCATACGTATGACTTGTTTGCAGAGGAACTAAAATGCAAATCCGCAGTTTCATTGGAGTCCTGAATTATCTTATGTATGCTCAACATATAATTGGCCTCATAATTGACTGAAATGTTTCGATATGATGGATGTCTTTTTCATCTATGATATTCTTGCAGATATGGAGTTTCACCCTTCACTCCCTTAAAAGGAATTCTAATACAAGGGCCAATCTTTGTCAGTTTCTTTATGGCTGTAAGTTTATCCACTTTCTGCTATCTATAATGTCCTTTTTCCCCCCTCTCCGTACCTTATTCATTGCTAAAAAAGTAAAATTTATCGTCTAAAATGCAGATTTCAAACATGGTAGAAAAAGTCCCTTCTTTCAAACAGGGGGGAGTGCTTTGGTTTACTGATCTAACTACTACAGATAGTATGTACATCTTCCCTGTTTTGACTGCATTGACATTCTGGATAACGGTGGAGGTGAGTTGTCCTTTAGTTCATTTCGGTGTGTGGTGCCTTCATGTACTATACCTTTTTCTATTCTCTAACAAATCCTGCCATCTCTATCTAGATATCTTCACACCAATATAATTTCTGACAATTTTTTGTTAACCGGAGTTTCTTCTTTCTCAGTGCAATGCTCAAGAAGGATTGGAAGGAAATGCTCATGCTAAAACTATAAAAAATGTCTCACGAGCCTTTGCTGCGTTAACTATCCCATTTACTGCTGGTTTTCCTAAGGTACATAATCCAAAGCAATTTATGTATAATGATCTATCATGTATCTATCCTTTTCTATTTACGTTGTGAAGAATCTGAGGTAGAACTTTTGTACATCAGAAGTACATGATGTGCTTTCACTTCAAATTGGCCTTGTGTCTGACTTATCAGAGGCAGATTTAGATTTGAACTTTATTGGTTCAAATTCATAATTCTACCACATCGCCTACTGGGATCATTCTTTTTTTTTTTTGCACTTATTTAGCTGGATTTTTAACACAAATACGAGGCGTATACCGAACTTACTAGGTTCAGATGAACCCATAGCTTTTCATTGGCTCCGCCCCGGGATGTTATCTTCTTCTTTTTGCCGGTTTCTGATTGAGTACATGCATTATCTTTTGGTTTTTGATTGTTGAGGGTATCCTTAACCATTACTTTCATAACTTGACCTACATTATAGATCAAGTTATAAGCATTCTTAACTTCTTAATTGCTCAAAGATAACTTCACTATATTTACCTTACACCAGGTATTAGAATATGGGATTGGTGCAGCCAAAGGTTCTACCTTTATCGGCTGGCTCTCTCTTCAAGTGGTGCTAAATGATCGTATCATAAGCGTTTTGCATGTCAAAAGTCAAAGTCATAATCGAGACACGGCTAATTTATTATGGGTGTCTATCATGTTTAACACAATCGTTGTTCGTGTTCGACCATGGACGGAGCTAGGATTTCAACTTTATGGATTCTGAATTTTGAAACGATAACTTCAATTGCTAATAATTGGGTTCTAAATTTAATATTTTGTACATATTTAATAATTTTTTTTAAATACAAATATATTGTTTGAACAAAAGCTACTGGGTTTGATTGAACCCGTAGCCGGGCTTCTGGCTCCGCGCCTCTATGAACCTATAGTTAGCCTTTATGTGCTTTGTAATCCTTGTAAATGCTATGCGCTCGGGGTATGCTTTTGTATTTGGAGTTGATTTGAGTTCTTGGTTGATTATTCTTTCATTTGTTGTAGTGCTATGTCGATCACTGGTGGTTGTTTTTTTTTTCTTTGCAGGCAGTATTCTGTTATTGGATGACGTCAAATCTTTTTTCACTCTCCTACGGATTAGGTTAGCATTATGATTCATTTCCTGCACAAGCATACTTGTCTTGCAATTTTTAGTAGTTGAAATTGTCGTCATCATGTTTCGCTTTTCATCTTGTGTCTTCTTTGTGTGCCAGTGATTAAAAATCCTGCAGTTAAGAAGTTACTTCGCGTTCCTATAGTACCTGTAAGTCCCCCAGCTGAACAAAAACCAGGACTCTCATTTTTCGATACTCTCAAGAAATTTGCTGCAGCGCAAGAGCACTTAGTGGCACAAAAGCACGCTCAATCATCACTTCCCGAGGCATCAAAACCCACAAGTCAAAGTCTATCGTCATCATCATCGTCATCGTCTTCTGTTCTTGGTCAAAGGATAGAACGTTTAGAGAAACAAGTAAAAAGAAGAAAGAACAAGAAGAGACGATAAACTTCGTTGATTGATGGAGAAAATTTGATCAGGCAAATTGCTAGTTATAGGTTATTATTTATCGCGCATATACACAGTTGAAATAATATGGGGCAGAAACTCATTTTTCACTTAGTTTATGATTCTTGAGAAAAATTAGGGTAGGGGAGCGAGCAGAGTATGTAATTTATTTCAAATTACGTCATAGAGATGTAATATTTTTTGTTTTCTTTCAGTTTTTCATACGAATATAGGTGTTCGACTCAAAAGTTACCATGTACTTTATGAATACGAAACAACATACATAAATTACGGGTCAATCATAGTAAGTCGTAATAATTCAGGAACTATGTAAAAGAGATAATCATAAGCACTCCCAATTAGGGTTAGAAATGTTGACAACTTTTATTGTTGATAATGATTTGGTCTGCCTCTTCATGAAGAGGTTCAGAGCTTTACAATCATGTTGTATCCCTTTGTGAGATTGGATCTTTTTTATCTGTTGTTTTCTCTCTCCCTCTTTTTTGGAAAGTCCCCACGGGGAAGAAGAAGAAATCCCCATTATGAGGCTTTCTCTCTTGGTATTTATAATTATGAGCTATATGAGCTGGCAGCCGGCGGCCGTGACCACATTGAGATTTCGCCTTCAGGATAGCGGATGGGCCGTAGCCTTATTAATCAAATCATAGCAGGGGTTAAGTACCGTTAATTACGAGTGGTTATATCACTTATTAATCTTGAATTAACCAGAAAGGTGATTAACTCTGTCAATTATCGTGAGGTCGGATTCTGACCCATATAATTAGTCCCTCCGCTTATCGGGGTCGTTCCTAGTACGAGCTCGATGAGCGAATTTTGTTGACTTTGTAATCTAAAAGACTTGGATAAGGGATGGATAGCCGTCGCTCTAGTTGAGACCGTGTTCTCTAAGGCGGCGGCCTGAACTTTGTAGAGCTTTTCGTTGTTACTTTTCCATGTAATCAAGTCGTTATGTGATCAAGGTAGGGTACCCTATCATCATGAAGGCGTGTGATATTGTTAGTGCAATTCGGGCGAGGACGAACTCAGTTATGTTTTGATCCTTATGTTCGCTTAGGTGCGTAGCTGCCATCAGCGATGGGAGACGGGTTGTATGCAGTGTGGCTGAGTGCGTTACCTGCAGTGTTTTTAGAGTTTTTGAAGGCCTATGGTAAATTTCCCCCGTATCGTCAGGGCGCTTTGATCGTTCCGGCTAGAGGGGTATCAACAGGACGCCGAGTGGGCACTTCGTGGTGCTTGTCATGATGGCGTGCGTCTCGGTAGAATCGAACCGTTTGACGGTTGGTTATGCAGTTAATGGTGTCCATTGGATTTCCCGAAGTCATTTACGTTGCCAATAAAAGTGGATTGAGGCATCCGTTTTTCATTACTTCTTTATTCATCTGAGAAGAGTATGAGGAATTTTTATTACTTTGTTGGTTCACGTTCTCCCTTCTCTTCTTGACTATGATAACTCTCGTTTTCCCCACCGGATTCTATTCTTTTCCTTCGACCAATTAAACAATGACAGGTAGTTCTTCACGTGAAGCTCTTCCGATAAACTTTCCGGTTAATTCCCCGGCGATTGAAAGGCCACCTCCGGCAATGGGAGGTGCTGAGCAGGCGGAGACCGGAGGAATTCCGTTAGTGGATGAAGTATTTCCCCGGTCCGGGGGTCCGACGATTGATTTCACCGCCGATGGCGGGGAGGACCCCGTAG